>JARYHS010013631.1:60745609-61025159 GCA_031002005.1 Vandiemenella viatica | reverse complement strand
AAGAATCGCACAACTAAGATATTTGCAACAAGAGACTGTTTCATTATCTGCGTGTACTACCGGATTAAAGATTTTTTTTAACAGCTTTACGTCTCTTAACAGCTAGGTCTTTAGAGACGGGAAAGGATGGGGGCAAGGAATGGGAAGGAATTCGGCCATGGCCTTTTTAAGGAAGCATCCCGGCATTTGCCTGGAGTGATTTGGGAAACCATGGAAAACCCAAATGTAGAAGCCCGGACGAGGATTCGAACCGCCGTCCTCCCGAATGCGAGGCCAGAACGCTATCCGTTACACCACCACGCTCGGTCTGGATTAAAGAAATGATTTTGAAATCAACGATAAATGCTGTAAAATTGACCAAAAGAATGTTTATCCAAAAACTGACGACTTACAGACAGTGCTGGATTACCCTAATAGGAACGACTAGGCACTAGTCTAGGGCCCCAGATTTTTAAGGGCCAACTCAGAGTTAACATTTTTTCATTAAATCAAAGAACTGAAATTAATAAAATCATCAAAAATAAAAATAATTAATGTATAGTTTGAAAATTATTATTTTTTGGATGTATATAAAAGTAATTTTCAAAATATCATAAATTATAAAGTTCAATTGTCTAATAGAATAAAAAATATTATATATTTAATTAGTCATATACAAAATCTTCTGTTTGTGCTTATAAAAATGTTTAAAACAAGGGGTCCCATACTTTCTTAATCCAGCACTGCCTACATGGCACAGCCAGTGCCTTCCATGACCACGACAGCACTGGCATACCGTTTCTGACGGTGGAACACATTTCGCTTTAGAGTCGATTTCTGCTAGGTGTATGGACAGACTTGCGCAACACTCCGTCAAATTAACTAAGAAATGAAAACAATATTGCCATCTTGCGTTAACAAAGCTTCCAGCGGATGTAGTTGAATGTCACAAAAATCGCAACTGCTGCTGCGCTGAGCGCTCTACCTACAGTGTTAAGTTACTAATTCTTCCGCGCTCCATAACGTTGCTGAACGCCGACCTCGGTAGCGTGCCGAAGGTCGCCGGTTCGAGTCCAGCCGCGGGCATGGTTGTTTAAGTTTGTGTCTGTGAATGTCAAGTCCGTCCTGTGGTGTGTCTGATTATGTAGAAAAAATTCATTGAGCTGGCTGTATATCCTAAGATGCCAAAAGCCATTGAACCAAAAAAAAAAAAAGTTGATGAATCTCAGTACAGCACAGTTGAGCTCAAGCATTCGTGGTAGACTGAACTTCAATGAAACGGTGTCTTGTTTACACACTCGAGTGAGAGCGGAAACAAGTGGTCGGAGAGGAAGCGGCTTTACGGCCCATACAGGTAGAACTCTGTCACCATGTAGTAACCAGTGACAACCAGGAACAACACTCAGTAACAAAGAACAAAGAGGTGAACGTGTGATTGTGCATATAAGGACTAAAGTGTACAATTAATAACCTTGTGATTGTAGATAACATCTGCGCGCAGAAACAAGAGGAGATGGCCGAAGCAAGCGGCAGAATGAATCCTCAAATAGAAGAATATATCAAGTTAACATTTGTGTATCAAAATGAACAAGAACATGGCGGATCCAGTAAAGAATAAAATAGAAGAACGAGTGACCGAGAGAGATGAAGAAGAAACCTACAACCTCAGGAGGAAACATCGAGCGATAGAAGAAAAAATAACACGAAAACAAGAACTAATTTTACTGGAGATGATTAGAAATAAAAGTAAACATCACGAACCCAAACAGAAGAATATGCTCCAGACTTACTCAACACCCCAGCTAAAAGAAGAGAAATGCAGCTAGAAAAAGAAGATAGCCCACTGCTCCTGGAAAACAGGGAAGCAAGTAAAGTCAACAGGAATACGTCACACAACGCAACAGACTGTATAAAGTCCACTCAGAGGGTCTATTCATAGTGATCATAGAACCAAGGAGCGATGGAATTATGCAACACCGAATACAACTATGGAAGGTGAAGTGAACTACACTTAACGGTTCCTTGAGGTTTATTACTCTGTACACAAAACAACTGGTAAACCATAAACAAATGTGGGTACAGTTATCAAATGACCGTCGAGAAATTTTAGCCTGGTCCTGATCCAGGGTAGAGTGACGGCTTCTACTTCTCGCGAACTTCCGGTGGTCTTCTGTAGTTGACGCTGGTTCAGCGGTCAGGCCGGAACTGTCGGTGGAGCTGCCGGCTACGCTTATATAGGCGGCCTGGCGCAGGAATACCGTTGTGTGGTAGTACGGCGACCTCTGTAAGAAAAGGTCCCACTTAGCCTCTAGATGATTCTATTTATTTTCCTGGTTTGTTTTGATGCCTCTGCGCCTGTTTGGAGTCGTATATGTATCCCGGCGTGCAGGCGCGTTGTGTGTGAGGTCTGCCTGGCAGGGGCCTTTACTGGCAGACTGAACATACCTCCCTCCGGGGGGGGGAAGCGATGTCTGCGACGTCTGCGAGGTCGTCTGCCGCAGACTATGAAGGCTACCTCCGGGGGAGTACGGAGCTGTTCCCCTGGCGATGCGTGCCGACCTGCGTCGTGGTGCAGGTTGTGATGGAGGTACCTGTGGAGCTAACGGCATCGGTTCGTCGGCGTCGATGGCCGGAGGCTGTACGGGGGGCGCTGAAGATGGTCCCCGCAGGTGGTCGAGAGGCTGCGGCTGAAGGGTGTCGGAGCGACCGACAGGTTGTGGCGTCGGTGGTGGCGCTGTAACTGTCCCTGAGCAACGGTTAGACGGCAGGAGTGGTGGAGGGGGCGGGGAAGGAGAGGAAGAAGTGGATGGCCGTGCCGTGGTGGAAGAGGACGGTGCCGTGGGGTAGCGGGGACGTAGTTGGTTTCGATGGCGTCGCACTACCCGGCCATCCAGGCTGACGTCGAACAGTTGGCGGCCCCGGGGCCGCTGGATGACCCCCGGAAGCCAACCGGCCTGGGAGCCAAACCGCGGGCCCAGACTAGGGAGCCCGGGGTGAAACGGAATGGGCCCGAAGGTACCTGTACTTTGGGAGGGGGTAAGAGGAGATGGAGGAGAGTGCGAGGTTGGCGGCCATGCAGCAATTCCGCCGGGCTTTTAGCCCCCACTGGAGTGGTTCGATAGGAACTGAGGAAGAGTGTCAATGCCTCTTCGAGTTTGTGACTTGTGGTGTATTTGGTCATTTGGGTTTTGAATGTTCTGACTAGCCGTTCCGCCTCCCCGTTAGATTGGGGGTGGAAGGGCGGGGTGAGGAGGTGTTGGATATTGTTGGCGGTACAGAAGGATAGGAATTCCCGACTTCGAAATTGCGGTCCGTTATCTGTGATGATGGCGTATGGTAATCCTTCGATGGAAAAGATTTTCGTGAGGGCTGAAATGGTGACCTCTGTGGTGATTGTGGAGCAACGGACGACATATGGGAAGTGGGAAAAGGCATCCGTCACTAAGAGCCACTGGTGGCCTAGGAATGGGCCAGCGAAGTCGAGGTGAATGCGTTCCCAGGGTCCGGACGGTGCCGGCCAGGAAAGGAACTTTTGAGGGGGGCGGGGCAGTTGTCGGGCACAGATGGTACAGCGCCGCACCATCTCCGTGACATCCGTGGTAAGGCCGATCCAGAATACGTGGCGTCTGGCAAGGGATTTGGTGCGGGCAATTCCCCAGTGTCCTTGGTGGAGAGTTTGGAGGATTGTCGGCTGTAGGGATCTCGGAACGACGACCCTCGGGGTGGAATTTGGTTCTGTGCGGAGAAGCACTCCCTCTACTACTGAGAGCTGGTGGCGGATGGAGTAGTAGAACTGGAGGTCTTGATGATGGCGTGGAGGGGAACGTGTTTGCCAACCGTGTTGGATGTGGTGTCGGATGACACGGAGGAGGGGGTCCTCCACTGTGGCTGCAGCGACTTTTGAGGCCGTAACTGGAAATGTCTTCAGTGCTTCTTGTATGTCATCGTCGATCTGGAACACATGAAGTTCCGAATTGTCGAAGGCAAGGTCTGGTCCCTGCGGTAGTCTGGATAAGGCGTCTGCATTGGCATGCCTGGAGGTGGTACGGAAATGCATGGTATATCTGAACTGGGACAGGAATAGTGCCCAACGCTGGATGCGGTGGGATGTTTTGGTAGGCAGACGTGTGGACGGATCAAATAGTGATAGGAGTGGCTTGTGGTCGGTAATGAGATGAAAAGAAATCCCATATAAAAGGGAATAGAATTTGGAGCAGGCAAAAACAATAGCTAGCGCCTCTTTCTCGATTTGAGAATATTTAAGCTGGGCAGCCGATAGGGCTTTGGAGATGTAAGCTACGGGGCGTTCCGTGCCATCTGGTAATTTATGAGACAGAACTGCCCCCACACCGTAATCGGATGCATCTGTGGCAAGTATCAAGGGGAGGTTTGGAGTATATGGCATGAGGCATGCTGCGGACTTGAGCTGCTGTTTAAGGGTGTGGAATGCGGTCTCGCAAGCTGGGGTCCAACTGAACGGAACATTCTTGCGACAGAGGTGGTACAGGGGTGCTGCCACTAGTGCTGCCGAGGGTATAAATTTTCTGTAGTATGAAATCTTGCCTAAAAAAGATTTCAACTGATGTAGATCCTGAGGCCGAGGTAAGTTGGAAATAGCGTCCACATAGGAAAATGCTGGGGAAATGCCTTCCTGAGCGATGATGTGACCCAGGTAGGAAATGGATTGTTGAAAAAAATTGACACTTGGAAAGGTTGCATTTCAAACCTGCTGCACGGAGGCGGAGGAAGAGTAGGCGGAGGTTGGTCATGTGTTCGGCAGCGGAGGGTCCCGTGACGACTATGTCGTCGAGATAATTGATGCATCCCGGAATATCCTGGAGAAGTTGTTCGAGATACCGTTGAAAAATCGCTGGAGCACTGGCCAAGCCGAACATGAGCCGGTTGAGTTGGAAGAGGCCAGAGGGAGTGTTGATGACTGTGTATTGTCGGGACTGGATATCCAAAGGGATTTGAAGGTATGCTTCTGCCAGGTCAATTTTTGTAAAGTAGGTACCTCCTGCTAGTTTACGGAAGAGGTCGTCCGGTCTCGGAAGTGGATAGTCGTCTACCAGCAGATGCGGGTTGACGGTGGTTTTAAAGTCACCACAGAGACGTAAGCGGCGTCCTGGCTTCTGAACTATGACCAACGGCGTGGCCCAGGGGCTGAACCGCACCGGCTGGAGGATCCCTTCGTCTTGGAGAAGTTCTTCCTGAAGTGGTTGTTGAAGCGCTACGGGTACCTGGCGTGCCCGGAAGTATCGAGGCCGTACGTCCGGCCGGAGTTGGAGTGATGCTTCGAAGTCCTTTGCACAGCCGACGCCTGGTGAGAACAGGTCCTGAAACTCGGTGCAAAGGGCGTCCACTTCAGGAAAAGGAACATGCTGAGATACGAGGTGTATGTTATCCTCAATTGAAAATCCGAATAAGCGGAAAGCGTCCAGTCCAAATAAGTCTGCTGTGAGAGAACTGTTAACTACTAAAAAGGGGACTGAACGATGTACAGACTTATACATGACGTTTGCTGTGAATTGTCCCAGGAGTGCTATTTCCTGTTTGTTGTATGTCAGGAGGCGCTTGGGGGCCGGCGAGAGGGGGGGCGAGCCAATTTGCACATAAGTAGTATAATTAAGCAATGAGACTGCTGCTCCTGTGTCGACTTGTAGGCACAGAGGCTTGCCATTGACCGTAACGTCGATAAAAAGTTTGGATGCTGTGGAAGTGTCTACCTGATTGATATCCATAGGTGCGCCGCTCAACCCGTCTTGGTAAGACCCTGGGCGGCGAGAGCCGGGATTGGCATTGGTGGTGTTGGTGCGGCAGACGGACGCCAGGTGTCCCTCCTTGCCGCAACGTGAGCATTCAGCCCAACGATCCGGACAATTTTCCCTCTCATGTGCTGAATAACAGGCGGGGCAGGAGGGCAGGCGGAGCGGGCTGCGGCGTCGGCGCTGCGGGATCCGCTGCTGCTGCCGAGACTTGGTGCCCCGGCCGGAACGGGCCGGTTCGATGTCCTTCTGAGGAAGCGGTCCCCGGTTGTGGTGTCGGGAAGAGCGCGACTGGGAGCTCTGGATGGCGGCGACGTCCTCCGTGTCCTCTACGTCGGTTCGGATTGCGGCCACATCCGCCCAGGACTCCAGGCGGCGATCTGCGGCCGTAGATATTTCGAATTTGTAGGCAAGTTCGATGACCTGCTCCAGGGATGGGTCCTCTAACTTGAGGGCGTCATGCCGGAATGCGGCATCTGGTGCAGCCTGTATGATGTGATCACGCACCATGTCGTCGGCGTAGGATTCGTGGGAACGACGAGTTTGAAACTTACATTTTCTGCTAAGGCCTTGGAGTTCGGCCGCCCACTGGCGATACGTCTGATCGGGCTTCTTCCGGCATTGATAGAATTCGACGCGGGCCGCGACGACATGGTACCGGCGTCTGTAGTATGCATTCAGTGTCGTACAGATGGTCGTGAAGGTGAGGGTGTCGGGGTCTTGTGGCTGAAGTTTGGTGAGCAAGACATACATCTTCGATTGGTTCCAGGAAAGGAAATATGCACGCTGGTCTTCTTCTTTGGATATGTGATGAATTGCGAAGTGTTGTCTTATGCGCTTCTCGTAGGTGTCCCATTCCTCGACGTCGTCGTTGAATGCTGGGAACGGAGGCGGGGCCGTGGGGTGGCGGAGATTCCTGACTTCCGCAATCAGTTGTCTCTGAGATTCTGCGAATTGCTGCTGCATTGCTGTGAACTGATGTAGAAGTCCTTGGAGGAACTGTTGCCATTCCGTAGGTGCTGCTGGCGTAGCCATGATGGTCGAGAGTTCTTATCCCAACCTTGTCGCCACTGAAGTGAACTACACTTAACGGTTCCTTGAGGTTTATTACTCTGTACACAAAACAACTGGTAAACCATAAACAAATGTGGGTACAGTTATCAAATGACCGTCTAGAAATTTAGCCTGGGCCTGGTCCTGATCCAGGGTAGAGTGACGGCTTCTACTTCTCGCGAACTTCCGGTGGTCTTCTGTAGTTGACGCTGGTTCAGCGGTCAGGCCGGAACTGTCGGTGGAGCTGCCGGCTACGCTTATATAGGCGGCCTGGCGCAGGAATACCGTTGTGTGGTAGTACGGCGACCTCTGTAAGAAAAGGTCCCACTTAGCCTCTAGATGATTCTATTTATTTTCCTGGTTTGTTTTGATGCCTCTGCGCCTGTTTGGAGTCGTATATGTGTCCCGGCGTGCAGGCGCGTTGTGTGTGAGGTCTGCCTGGCAGGGGCCTTTACTGGCAGACTGAACAGAAGGTATTCTACACTAACGTCCCCAGACTGAAACAAATAAAACAATTTGGCAAGAATAGAATGACCATGGAATTTACAGAAGCAGGATTAGCCAACCAGTTTATAGCTAACGGTATCTTATTACAACATGGGTTTAAAGGCAATCGTACCAGCTGGTAAAGTGGAGCGTAAAGCAATGATCAAATCTGTACCACTGGAAGGAGATAATATTACACGTTAAATCAGAGAAGTCAATCTTCGATGTAAGGTGCTTCATCAAGAAAACACGGCTGGATGGAAAGACAGTGACAACACCACTAAAAACCGTACAGATAAGTTTAGAGAGTTAATATCTGCCAGAATACATCGTTATATGTTAAAGGTGGCAACATATATATTCCCATTGAAACAATGTTATAAATACTAGAGATATGGACACTTGGCAAATAGCAGCAAAGGAAAGGATAGATGTACAAAATGTGGCGAAGTACATAAAACATCAGAATGTCGAAAGGAAACCCCCAAATGCGTAAACCGCAGCGGCGAGCACAACGCCAATGCCAGGCTGTTTCCAGTGAGAAAACAACAGGAGGAGAAAACAGCGAAGTAAGCAAAAGACAGCAAAGCTATTGGGATCCCAGAATATGAGTACAATCGTGGAGACTTCCCCACGCTACAAAAGAAAACATTCAGAGACGTCACCGTAGACAATGAACCAAGTGCAATGGACCAACACTAAAAGACAAAAATATGGTGGCACAAGTATCACAGGAGGCACAATCCGAAGAAGTACCCTACATAAAAAGTAATGAAGAGATGATGATCACCACAGTCAAAACAATAATAAAAGTTCTAGCTCAACATATGACGGGCAAAATACCAGGGACTGTACTCCTAAAGGTACAAGATGTTGCCACTAGAAGCATAATTAAAAAAAAAAAAACAAATAGGCCCAGCTACACAGGACTCAGAGAACTCCAGCGCAGCAACTAAAAATGGATAGCAGAAGACAAATACACATTCTACATTGGAAAGCTACAAGCCTGTACCACAAATGGATCGACCTTTAAAGAGTACTGGAGAAACACAAAGTGGACGGGGTACTTATGACCGAAACTTGGCTAAGCCAATCACACACGCTCAAATATAGGAAGGACAGGGAAGACGGATATGGTGGTATGGTGATTGAGATCAGAAATGCTGCATCATAAACATGGTGGTATCAACAAGCGACATAGAAATCCTAGTAATAGACGTCACATGTGGAGGCACCATCAACACGGTTTCAGTAATATACAAGCCACCAAGGTTCAACGTTACAGAAGAGCAATGGCTGGAAGTACTCAACCAGCTCTCACCCCACCAGGAGTACCCTGGGAGGAGACTTCAATGCCCACTACCCACTGTGGCACGACAGGCGAACAGACCAGCAAGAGAAGAAACTGCAGCAGCGATTACATCATCCACATTTACAATGCTCAATAAAATACCTGGAATAAGGATAGGAACACCTTACTAAAGAAGGTCATCGCCAGACATATCAATAGTGTATGCAAACCCAAGACAAAAAACAACTTGGGAAATATTAAAGGACACCCTGGGCAGCGACCACTTCGTTATAAAAATGACCATAGCTGCGCCAAGCAAACTCATCCACCAACTACTAGGAACCTTTTGGAATTGCAAAAGAGCCAAATGAGAGCAATATCAAGAGACGATAAACACGCTACTGGAGCAAGAAAACGATGAGGATTGGCATATTTTTTTATTTTTTTATTTTGCTTTCAGCCCTGCAGGCCATCTAGCCATTTTCTATTTGTATGGTTAAATACAGTCATCTCGCCGGTTACATGATTCATTATACACGTTATAATTAAAAATTACATACTGTATTCTGTAGTTTAAAATATCTAGTTAAAATAATTTACATTACAATTTTAATTACCTGATCATGACACATTGTATACTATCTTTGGTGCATTAAAAAAAACTGGTTTACAGGATAAAAAAATACATTAAAACCTTTATAATACACAGTGAGCCTTGCAATGATGAGATTTGTCTGTTACAACTATTAATACAGCAGTTTTTATAATTCCAGTTTGATTTGCTATAAGAAAGCGTACATGAGGGAAAAGATTTTGTATTTGCTAGTGGCTAACAAAGTAGAAACATTTATTGGCAGTTGCTGCCCCCGCTGCACAAGTTTCTTAGTAAGGTTGTCGGATATGTCTTTTTTTTTAGTGGACATCCAACGAATATATGGTTAACGTATTCTTCCTGGCTACATTCACAGTATGGAACGTCTACAACACCGATCCTGTATAGATGCTTTTTAAAGCGTGCATGCCCAAGTTTTAGCCTAGTTTAGCCTGAGGCAACGAACATTTTGGAACCATGGTGGTTTTAAAATTGCATAGTATTTTCCCTTCGTGATGGATGTGTGTGCCCATTCATTGTCCCAGTCTTTGTATTGTTTGTCTTTTAATGTCACGATCAAGTCCGACATGGGTATCTTTACGTGGGTAGCTTTGCCAGTAACGGTTGCTTCCTTTGCCAGTTGGTCGGCTAATTCATTGCCTCTACACCCACAATGTCCTTTCACCCAGGGCAGCACTACACGTTTATTACTGTTTTCAAAACCTATGATTATTTTAATGATTTCACACGTAATTGGGTTGTTTCTTTGATTTAAATGGTGGTTCTTTAGTGCCGGTGGCGCAGAGAGCGAGTCAGATAGCACAATGATGTTGTTATCCTGTAAGCTTCTGGCATATTTAAGGGCTTCTAGAATTGCAATTAGTTCTGCTGTCATAATAAAGGTTTCACTCGGCAGTTTGAACGTGCCCTGTTCCATACTGTCAGGGTTGATGAATGTACACTCTGCGTGACTATTGTTTCTGGACCCATCGGTGTATATGCACCTGGCTGGAAGCTATTTCTTCAAATTTTCTAAATATGTCTGTATATTGGGATTTTCATGTTTTTTTTTTTAGTTTTTACTGTTACCTCTTTAAGTGTGTGCCATAGTGGTAATTCGTAGCAATATAATTGTTTACTCTTGCAAGCTTTGTCGCTTAGTGTTTTGGTTTCAAGATAGGCCGAAACCAAAGGTGGCATTCGTTTATGTCTCTAGTATCTTTTTGTTAGACAGTCCATTGATAGTTTGTGGATGGCATTTACTAGTTTATTATCCGACAGCTGTTCCTGTTTCAGTACGAACTTTGCGTATAAGTAGGACCTGTGTAGGTGTAGTGGTGGTTCGCCTGCTTCTGCGCATAATGCATTCGTGGGTGTCGAATGCATTGCCCCCAAGCAGATGCGTACTACTCTATACTGCAGAACATCTAACCAGGCTACTATACGTTCGGAAGCTGACCCGTAACAGATACACCCATAATCAAAGAGTGGCCATACTAAGGATCTATACAACATGAGTGCGATTTGTGGACTTGCTCCCCACTTTGTTCCTGTTACCGTTCGAATCAGGTTATTAGCTGAACAGCCTTTTTTTCTATTTGTATGATGTGTTGATCTCATTTAAGTTTGTTGTTTCAATCTATTCTTTACTGAAAGATTGTAAGGTCCAAAGTTCATGCTGGACATTGGGGGTATTCTATGGCGAGTAAATATACATACTGAGCTTTTATTGATTGATATCTCTTGTCCATTAGCAAACAACCAATGTATCAGTATTCGCATCGCTTCATCTAATATAGTCTGACATCTTTCAATGCTTGTGCCTATTGTATAGATACAGATGTCGTCGGCGTATTGTAGGACTATGATCGACCGTGGAAATATCTTGTGCAGGTTAGCTGTGTAGATATTAAAGAGAAATGGAAACAAGACTGATCCCTGTTGTACCCCTTGGCTCCATTTTCTTGGCCCCAATCAGATAGTTTTCCACTGAGCTACTAGCCATCTATTGGTAACAATAGATAACAGCCTGGCTGTGAAGGGGCCTGGCACACCGTTCTCCATTAATTTTTTTCCCAGGGTCGGTGGCAAGACTTTGTCGTAAGCGAATTTGAGATCTGTGAAGATGGCAACCATGTAGTTATTATTGATAAGGCATGAGTGTATATCGGTGGTGAGATGCACTAGTATGTCGTTAGTGCCTTGACCTCTCCGAAAGCCATATTGGGTAGATGGGAGTAACATGTTGTGTTCGAACCATTGATCATTCTTTTTAATACTTTGCAGATACAAGACAACAGGGATATTGGTCTGTATGCTGAGGCACAATCAGCTGTCATTCCGGGTTTTCTTATGATAATTATTCTAGCTGTCTTCATAGGTGGGATCTCGCTTTTCTCATACCAAATGCGATTGATGAGCTCAAGAAGGTATGTTTTCCCATTAACAGGAAGTGGGCGGAGCATGGGGTAGTGTATGTTATCTGGCCCGGGTGCTGTAGATTCACCAAAGCCAAGTACACTACTGAGCTCTTCATTCTTGAAAGTTTGACATAGGATATGCTGTGTATTATCCTGTAAGTTTAGGGGTTAGGGATCCACATAAGGTGGTGTTATGTTTTCTAACATATCAGTCAGAATATTCAGTGGTGAAGTCCGCTCCGTGGTCCATGCATCTCTTATATTTTTCAGCGTACGTATTTTACTCCACACTTCTTTGATCAGTGTGTTGAAATTCAGCCTTGAGCAGTACTCTTCCCAGTTTTTCCTTTTCTTCTTCCTCAGGAGTTTTTATTTTCGCACCTGCCCTTTTACATTCAATGTAGTTCGTCATTGTGAGGTGTTCCAGTAAGTTTTGATGGCTTGCTTTCTTTCCTTTGTCGCTTCTTCGCATTCCTGTTCCCACCACTCCACTGGGGTTGTGTTGATCACGTAGCTTTGCTTTTGTTTTGGAATACTAGAACCTATAGCTTTCTCTATGCAGTTTATGAATGCTTTTTAATCCTTTTGTATGTCATCTGTAGATTTATAGTGAGGAAAATCAGCTTATGCTTCCTGTTGGTATTTATTCCAGTTGGCCCGCTTGATGTTCCATTTATAATGCGAGAAGATACTTTGCTATCTCAGTTTCGAATGGGAAAGCTTCAGCAGAATCGGGAAATGATCCGAGCCTAGTGAATATTATATGTAAGGCAATAGTGGCCGATGCAAATGATATATCCATGGATGATTGCAGTTGTGTAGGTCTATTGATTCGAGTTGCAGAGCCATCATTTAGTACCACTAATTCCTCCATTACTTCCGTAATTAGCCGGCCATTACGGTCGTCATAAACACTTCCGCATAAAGAATGGTGAGCGTTCAGATCGCCAAGGATCAATACTAGTTCCTCTAATTTACGCATTAGTATTTCCAGCTCAGATTTGTTTATTGGTGGCTTGTTTGGTGACCAGTATATGGATACTTCCGTCATGCATTTGTCTTTAAAGAGAAGCCGTGCGGTACAAACCGCAAAAGAGAGGTTAGTAGACGTGATGTTCACCAGTTGGAATGTTATTGACTTTTGTATTAATAGGGCAGTGCCGCAATACCCGTCCACTCTGTCTGCCTGCATGATATTGTAATTTTGGAAGAAGAAAAGTTGGCCCGGCTTTAACCAGGTTCCTGATATAACACTTATTGAGATCTTATGGGCCAACATATATTGCATAGGACTAAGTTTATTGGCTTTGATTGTGCAAGCATTCCATTGTAAAATTCCCAATTCGTTGTTAGCCATATTACCGCTAGACTGAGAGCTATTCCATGATATGCTGTTGCGGTGCATAATATTTGAGCCTGTCGTCTCGGATTTCGAAAGCGCTATTGTGTTCTCAGTTAAATCCGTTGGTAAGCGTTTGTTGTATCAGCTGCTTGATACTTGGAGCGAATTGCAATATGTCGATCCCTTGGTTACCCACATACTAGTTTAGGATATTTATTATGATTTCGAACATTCTGTATGTGTAGATGTCCGCTGCGCTTGTGATCCGTATAGCACTATAGCACTGTGTGGCGGGTATGGGTTGTAAACAATTGGTTGTACATTCCTGTTGTTAGGGATCCCATTGGATTTATAAGATAAATCTCTAGAGTTGTTTACTGCTCTGTCATATCTACTGTGCCCTTCCGTTACGGAGGTTTCTGTTTGATTAGCAAGCATTGGATTGGTTTGCATGTTTGTTACCACGCCATATAGGCTGGTGGCCAGCTGTGTCGTCTGGGGTGGTAGCTTTTGGTAAAGTTGTTGTTGTTGTGGAGTCCCTAAGGGCACAGCTGCAGTATTTGCGTGGTCCCATATGGAACTTCTGTGCTCGTAATTTGCCGAATTTGCGCCCATGTTTTGGATGGTTACGGCAGGGCTTGCTAGTACACCGGCATGCAACGGCTGAGTCCTACTCGGACGGTCCTGTAAATTTTCCTGAACCTGTGTAGAATCTCCACTGAGATATTGGGTTTGACCTGTTGGTATCATAATTATTCCATTGTCAATTTCTGGTACTGCAAGTGCTGTTGTCCCACTATCCAACATTATAGGTGGGAAGTCAATGTAGCTTCCCATATACGGGGCTACAGAGGGCCTAAATCATGGCTTTTCCCGCTCATATATTGAAGCCGCTTGTGCATATGATCTGTTGTTTAAGGTAGCCTCCACTTCCCTTAGAGGTATGTTATTTCTGGTGGCAAATTCCTGTACTTTTTTACGTCTGTTGTATTCTGGGCATGTTCGGTTTAAAGGTGGTTTAAAGGAAACAAAATGAACTCCAACTGGATCACCAGTAACAAAGAAGTAACGGAACAATTCTTGGCCCTGACAGCGCTCGCGTTCGTCCCGTTAGAAAGAGGCGCATACAGCGCTATAAAGCGTGACACGAAGCCAAAGAGACCAATGTCAGAGCATTAAAAAAGAAGATACGATCCCCGGAATAGAAGGCATATTCCATTATAGAAAAATCTTGAAACAGAATTTTGTGGATCTATATCATGACATGCTGACAACATATGTGCCGGAACAGTGGAGGAATGTCCTCATTATACCAGTCCCAAAGTCGAACAAGGACAAAACTAAAATTGAGTCATAGAAATTCATCTCACTACTATCCTGTCTTGCAATGATCATGAACTTAACGACCAAAAAAAGAATACAGTTGATAATCGAGCATCACAACAAACGAAACAGCAGAACAATAAGATTCCGGAAAGTGTATGGCACAACAGACAACATAACAACAATAGTCACGGATATACAGCTAAACTACATTAGAGGAAATTATCGACTCGCTGCATTCCTTGACATGAAGGATGCATATAACAATGTTCAGAAGCCTTTGGCATTTGCCTCCCAAGAGCAATCGCTAAGTGGTACACTACATACTTGGAGCATACAGTAAATATACTATTTACAGCAGAAGGGGAGAGAGACTTATTCGAAATATACAGGGCGTTCGCCGGGAAACGCAACCCAATGTTAGCGCTACAAGGAAGAAACTGCTCCCGGCGAGCGAGCGGTCAGTTTCCGGCATTGTTCGACCGTCGGCCGCGGACTATTTCATAATAATTACGCTTCATAAACTTCATAAACTTGTGTGCTAAGCATTTCGTAATTCATTAGATTACCTTATAAAAGATGCTGGAAGTATTGACCCTCTTGTGTAATGCACATTTCACATCTTCTGAACATATTTCGAGACACACGCTGCCCTAACTGACTTAATGATTTTTTGGGTGACTGTTCTAGTCGAAAAGCGATATCGTCAATTTTCTCCTCTGTGAGAATACGGTTGACCGACAGTCTCTTTTTGTTAAAAAATCAACCCGTTTCTCTTACTTTTTTAACCAGACGCAGAATTGTTGATTTAGCTGGCAGTAAAGCGCCAGGAAATTCGCGACGAAATTTACTGCGACACTTTTTAAACGACTTCTTCTTCACATATGTATCGTAGAGAAATATTCTTTGTTGCAAACTGTAACGTACCATAATTTTACTCACACTCAAACACGGTACAGATTAATAAGAGTATGAAGCCCCAAACCAGCCAAACCGCAAAGAAACGTTTATTCACAACACTGATTAATAAGAGACTGAAGTCACAAACTATCTACAATGCAAAGAAACCGTTCTTAACAATGTAAGGGTCACTGCACTGCACTGTTGGGGCAGCGGATGTGTTAAACAGTGCGGTGATTCACGGTGCCGTGTGGCGGCAGTTGCTGGACTCTACTGACCGAGCAAGTTGCCGACGGCAACAGACTGGGAGGGTAGCGTTTTCCGGCGAACGCCCTGTATATCAGGGACTACCCCAAAGAGATCCCTCGAGCCCCACATTATTCAACATATATACTACAAAAATGTTTAGCAGGTTCAGAAGCCTAATAACATACAAAAATACACGTATGACTTTGTAGTACATATGATCCACCCAAAGAAAGAAACGTCTAGAACCTTACTCGAAGAGCAAGTGAAAGAGACACAAAACATCTTGAAGGACAGAGGAATGGGTCCATCCATCCAGAAAAGCAAAGTAGGAATCTTCACGAAAAGACAGTTTGTAAACGGGGTTTTAAAAACTGTATAAATGGCACATGGAAGTCGTTAGAGAAATAAAATTCTTAGAAATGTAACTAGATACAAAGCTATCCTGAATAAGGCATATAGAAGAGACAAAACATGCGGTGATACAAAGATATCTACCAAAAACTTGCCACACCAAACAAAGGCACGGGCCACCTACAGCTCCATAGGATATATTACGTCTTATTAAGTTGAATTGAATATGGTAGGTTCCTATATGAAATTTCATCCACGAATTCACTTATAAAACTGGATGCCATATAATCTGCCACTTTGAGGATAGCGGTTGGCTTTCTAAGAATAACAGCAGTCATGGCAATGGAAGTGGAAACGGCAACACCACCCCACAGAAGGTAAAAAGCCTCCCTCTTCCCAATATCAACGAATCTGCCAGTGCGCATGCGCTATTTATGCCATCTAGCATCTGCCTCTAATACGGCAAAATAGTTCCAACACATGATGTTCAATATTTTTCCTATCATAAGTTATCGTATACTAGAGAATGCCGCATTTTAAAGTATTTATTTTTCTTTCACTAAATTTATTTATTCTTGATTAGTAGGTGGTGACGTGTCACTTCGTCTAGAAGCGCCCCTGTTGGGCAGTATTAAATCTGTTAGGTCTCATACATTAAGTACAATGACGATGTAGTTAAAGATTTTGAGAGTTTTGGTGTCTTACAGCCACACTTGGAATTATATTTGTTCTTTTCTACGAACCATATACTATAAAATCAAGTTTAAAATTGCTATACGATAATATGTAACAACAGTCTTGTAGCACATATGTTCAAGTATCACCATGTACTTGTTTGTTAAGAGTTCCGTTCTGATTTCACAGACAGAGAGGCAGGCAGACAGATCTCACTGAAGGAGGATTCTAGCAATCGGCTTGGTAAATTTTCAAAGGTTGTGACGGAATTTGGGTTTGTGTGGTATGGTAATTAAGATATAAGTTTTACTCTCCCTCTATTTATATCACCTCATTATCAATTTTAATAATTAATAATTTTTATTACCTTCATCATTTCAGCAAATATAATCAGTCGATTTTATGAAAGGAAGTAGGTGCGAAACATTAATCTATCTTTTACCACTAATAAAGCCATAACCTGAAAATTTATTTCATTAATTTGTGAGGCATTCAGATATCAGTGTAATTACGATTACCTGGAAAAAATAAATAATCAATGATTTGTCAAAAGCAACACCTTGTATTATAATTTAAACCATAGAATGTTAAGAATAATCAGACAATTATGAAAAGTATTTGTGAAATCATAAGCACGATGTCACTATAACAAAAGCCATGAAAAATTAATATGAAAAACTAAAATAAGAGATTAAGTGCATTGTAAAATTGTTTACAATACAAATTAAACTTTCAGTAACGAATGTCTTCGATTTAAACAAATTATGGGTGCCATTAAGTCTTGGACTTAAACAAAAACACAAATTATTGATCGATAGGAAAATTGGACATAGTCTTTCCTTATCGTATCAGGTTTCTCACGGTTATTAACAAAGGTCAGAATGTTCGTTAGAGAATCTTAATTGAGCAGATTTTTTTTCACACAGAGTCGGTAAAGGGTCGAAAAAACTAAAGAACGCGAACAGTCTCAGTTGGCATAACAGTTTACCGTGGTTAACGGTGTCAGCGTCAGTGTGATGTAAATGACCTAGGAGGTGCACAATATTTCAGCAGCAGAAAGACCACCATGAGCACAGTGATTGCTCATGCGGTATTCCTGAGTACTGTGTCATGTAGTGTCTTACTATCTGCTAGCGTCTGGCAAGTGCGGTGAAGGTTAAGACAATCACACTTCTGCAATGGTGGAAGCGGGTCCTCTCCCCGTCAAGTAATGGACGCAAATCCATTGGAAACTATTCATCTCTTGCGATTTTGGTTCGGTGTCTCCCTCCAGTTCTTCTTCCTCGGAAATACATCGTCTCATAACACATGTGGAAACAGAATTTATAGAATAGCTACTTATAAATTTCTAAAAGCATCGTACATTGGATTGTACTGGAGGAATTCTGAACAACGTGATCCATACATTAACTCGTGACGCTGTGTTGAATGGGAAATGATCGTCTATATTGGGATTTTCCACTCGAGAGTGGAGGCATCGGTTGATGGACGCTAACAACTAATCTGCCAGAAAAATCCTTTGACTTATTGGCCCTGCAGGAATATCGGAGTCTCTCTCTGTGTAGTGAGAAGCGGCAGTCTCCCATTCTACTTTCTATTGTTCCGGCAATAAAAAGCCCTGTCCCTGCCAGGTAAACCACTCCCGTCTCTAATCCCGCTAAGGGATTCTGGTTGTCCTTGGTCGTGGCAATTCCTACTACAGGATTTCTGAATTCAGACTGTACAGTAAAGATTTTCAAGTATAATGCTATATACATAGAGTGAAGTATATGTGTGGATAAGTACATAATCAACAACTTGAACCGCATGTGTTCTTACCAACAGTAGCAAAAGTTACATGGAGTTTTGAGTGCCTGTTCATGTGAACTATCTGCCAATCAAGGATAAAATCCTTGACAGTATACGGTAGTTACTAGAGTTGTCTGCCAGAATGGTGACTTGGTAGATTTTATAAGAGCAGTCATTACTATGAGGCAACATAAAAAGTAATTGTTGTAATGGTGTGTCCTTTTAATAGGAGGATGTTTTTTTTTTCAAACTTTCGTTAATCGTGCTCCAATACTGAAAGCACTAACACCTGCTAATGTTCTATTTTTCAGTATTTATGATGTACATACGGAAAACATACTGTATATACCTGATAGCGTTGGATTTGTTTAGTCAGTTGCCCCTAAATTGTATTTTATGCATCAAACCCAAGCAACAACAACTTTCAATAACAAATAACGAAATAGGTATACCTGTATAGAGTCCATTGCCATTTGAAAGGGAGCGTCCATCTTTCACCTAGCCCACTTTTGGCCTCCGTTGAAAGCCCCCCCCCCCCCCCAGTGGCACGTAGCTTCTTTCCTTATTGATTCAAGGAGACATTTTGTACTGTTTCTCTTGTCAGACTATCGTAAATTACATGTGGAGATACTTATGTGACGGAAATAAGAATTCACATGCTGTAGTGTGTTCTCCACCTTATTTTAATTGTGACAAATAATATTAATGAAAAGCCGTTTGCGTTGCTCCGTAACACTCCTCCCCCCTTTTCCCCACGTAGCCAAGCGTAGCTTCCTATCCAACCCCTTCCACACAGACCGAGCCACGTAGTTTATGGACACTTATCAAAAGAAGGTTCCTCAATGCAAATAGAGCAGCATCTATAAATTCACAACTTACAGCCAACACATTCGCATTTTTTTAACTTAATGTACTTGAAATGAAAACAGAAACGTCCATATCTCCAGCGTTGTGATGATCTATATTTCAGGTGATATAAAGTAACTTGGGTACGATACAAATACTTGGAGGCGTTTATGTAATGTCGCCATACAAATTAGTATTCTTTTAGGCTTCTTTTAAGACTTAAGACTGCTTGTTACTTGTAAATTGGACCTGGTGCTGATTCGTGTTAGAGATGACAGCAATTCGTACACTAAAATTGATCAGAATCTGCAGTAGAGTAAATGTGTTATGAATAAGCTCCTATGTAAGGCGCCTCTTAAACACGTGTAATACAGAGTTTGAAGTAATGGAGAATTACAAGACCCATACGCTACTGACTCATGCTTCCTCCAAGCAGTATACACACATTAACTATGAAAACCTCAACGGAATTGGCGAAGCTTAAGTATGTGATCCTGGGATTTCAGACAAACAGGAAACACAATAAAGACACTAATGCGTGCATACTTGACCACTATAATCTCATCAGTTTAAAAATCTACGTAAATGATTAGAAATACCAATATGAGAACTAAAAACAGGATTTGAAAAAAGCAAGTTAGTCATGTAATGCAACGCTAGGTTATACCTGTCTTATTATGAACGAAAATTTTTTTAACCGTTGTTAAAGATAACAAAGCACGAAGGAATTACAACACTATTTATTATATGACAATATCCTGGTATTCGAGCCATCCTATGCAAGCCAATGCAGGGTGAACAGTGTTCTCAGTGTTGTGAATATTTCCACAGTCAGATAGCACATCTTCCAGGAGCCGCTACTTCTGTGCTGTTGTGTTATACACTGCGTTTTTCACAAATCTGTTAAGCTGGGAACACAGTCTCCTAAGATGATCGAACCAATATACGCAAGTTGTCGGGTGGTTTATAAGATCATAGTTATGTGCGGAGTTGGTCTCGTACTCCTATCTCCACTTCACTGACAGGTTAAAATAATTATTCCTGATCATGGCTGCTTCTATCTAACCTGGTCTCAATGATTTTAAGCTTGTACGAGGCATGTCTTGAAGACTGCTACAGAAAGGTATTATGCTGTTTTCCTCTACTCCCTTAAACTCTCCAAACAGCATTGATTTTCTCCGCAGATGTGTTGGAGGAACGTTTGAAATTACTGACAGCCTAGATACTGGGGTCGACATAATGACGCCAATAACTGTTCTCAAAACGATGTTGAGTAGGGTGTCAACTAGTTTGGGTTCAGCTGAGACAAATGGAAATACAGCGTTCTGCTGCAGAAAATGCCAAGGACTGTTCCTCAAATAACTTGTACACCTGCGCCCTATGACATATCAGCCAGTATCTTTACAAGGTTCACATGAATCTTCAAATTTTCTGCAGTGATGCTACAGATGAATGCTATCAAATGGTGAGGGCTTGATCCAACATAATTCAGAAATAAGTTGGGTGATCTCTCTGCTCTACTCTTCCAAGGGCTCTGACATTGGCAAGCTAGTTTGAGAGGTGGAAGCAGCTGGACACTGTCTTTGACATGTTTGGATACAGTCTCCACATAGAGGAAGATATGTATAGCTAGTTAAGACTCTCAGGGGGTCTATAGCCACATCATCTGTATACTTCAATTTCCTGTAACGCAGATGAGGTACGTCCTCAATATATAAATTGAAAGCACAGGTACCAGCATTGAGCCCCGGGGGAGCCCATTGTTAAGGATACACCAGCGACTCTTTTAGGCTCCACAGCATACTTGGAATTTGCGATTACTAAGCACGTTGTTCTAGAGTTTGCCCATAATTTTTTACACACTACTGCATATAGGAAATTGAGGAGACCATTTAGAACGGGCATCTACATCAATAAGGGAAGGAGTCATCAACCTGCATAGAGACATCAGCCCCGGAAGCAAACCCTTATATTCCATGGATGATTTAAACTGTAACCTCTCCGTCTTTTGAACAGGTATTTACTCTCTGTCCCTGCCATTTGGATGCATGGCGAGTAGGATTTTTAAGAGTTTTCAGAAACGTGGATAGCTTATGCTCTTTAATCTTGAGCTTACTCTTTTGGAGCTGGATTTGTCCTAGATGATGTAGTTATGGTGTTGGTAATGATACTTCTACTGTATTTCAGTTCATGGTTAAGATAGTTTCGGTTATTGCATAAATGTGGTACAGGGTTGGATAGAGACACCTTCCTACCTATGAGACAGGCTTAGCTCATCATGTTCAAAGAAACGAGCACTGTCTGCGGTCTATGTCCTACTTTCAGCTTTGGTGACCTGATGTTTAAGAACTCATGCAAAGGTGGTAGCAAATGTTTGCTTCATGTGGTATATATTCTGCCGTGTATTCGTCTCTTCTAGATTCACATACCTCTCTTTACCCCATGTTGGACTTGAGCCCGAGAATTTAATTAATGCTGTAGTCAACGTGCACACATTGCTCTCATCACGTGTTGTAGTGTCACAAATACCGCAAGTGGACCATTTGTTGCATATGACAGTTGTATTTACAAACCATAGTCACAGAATAAGGTATTATTTTCGGCATATATGCACATAAATTGGAGTTTAGAAATTTAACTTTTATTTACAAGGGGTGATCAAATGAAAAGGTATGAAACGACGTAAAAATGTAACAGTTAAATATTTTCATATTCCGCCATGGGAGAACGTAGCGAGACATCTCGGGATGCGATTGGAGTCTCTGACTCTGTACCTACCGCATGCGCAGTAGAGAGTAGAGGCTCTTATCAAAAGCGGCGTCCAAATGATGCGGCAGTCCGTATGAGGACAGGATGGCGTACAGGTGGGGGATGTGTACTGTGAGACACTCCGACGCCTACGCAGGGCCATCAAGAACAAAAGACCAGGGCTGCTCACGGAGGCTGTGGTTCTGCTCCATGATAACGCGCGTCCACACGTCTCCAGAGTCTCACACATGGAACTGGCCAAGTTCAAGTGGGAGACGTTGGACCATCCGCCCTACAGTCCGGACATGTCGCCCTGCGATTTCCATGTGTTTGGTCCACTGAAGAAACACCTGAAAGGGAAGCGCTTCAACTCGGACGACATACTCAAGGAAACTGTGAAGGACTGAGTCTCGTCACGGCCACAGGAATTCTGGGAACAAGCAATCCTGCGGCTTGTTCATGAGTGGGATCGTTGTGCTCAGGCCTATGGTGTATATTATGATTAAAGTCTACATTTGTACCTACCGTGTCGTTTCGTACCTTTTCATATGATCACCACTTGTATCTATATAGAGAAGGAAACTTGAAACTTAGCATGAATGCAATAGTTTTCTTCAGGCCACCTGCTAGTCCTCTCTATAATCTGATTGACTACAACAATTTTTTTCTTTTCACTACCCCTTCAGTCGTTACTTTGTCTCAATATCCACTAGATCGTGACAGGTAATATTGTTATCACTTTTGTTTAGGAGCGAGTATAGTTAGCAGTTTACTGAGAAATGAATCCTGCTTGCAGTAGCTGAGTCGATAGCCAGAGAGCTTTTCCGAAATTCTAAAAGCATTTTAATATAACAACGGTGACTTTCCCGGCGTATGCTTGCAACATATTAATATGCACACTACTTACTATTACTATTACTATTACTCCGTGATTCACTAAAAGTGTTCACATAAAGAGCAGACTCTTCAAATTATCTCCTTTATCACCATTATAATAAACAGATCCTCAGTGAGAGAAGTGATTCCATTACTACCGTTATTTAAAGTAGGAGTGCTCAGAGCCGTGGGCGTTGAAAGACCCATGGAACACCTTATCATTGGTGCTAGACATTTTGGACACACGCTGCCGGAAGGAAGGACATCAAGGAAAATAGAGCCTCTGTATCCCGCCACAAATCCCCTTAGTCCAAAATTCAGATGCTGCAAGTCTCCTGGTGATTGTTCGCTACAGGGAAGATCACCCCACTAACCATTCTTCTCCTTGGCACATTATTTAAGACTGAAGTTTTACTCGGAAGATTTTACACGATTTTTACGTTCCAGGCTACACAAGGAAAAACCACGCTCTCCATGTAACACGGTCCAACCCTCATGCCCTACATTGGTCGCTGAATGCTGTAGGTTATAATGGTGGTTGGACACAGCTTCCGTATTTGGTGCACCAAGCCCAGACCGGAACTTTTCAGACCAAGCACCTTGAAATTTAACTTGTTTGGTAGCTAAGGGAATATTATGATTAATATCAGCAACGCCCAAACGCTTGGGCGACAATATACATCTACATATAAACTCTGCAATTCACAAAATTGTGGGTGGCAGAATGTGCTCAGCACCAAAGATAATTTCTTTGTTTTGCATTCCAATCCCTAATGGTACGAGGAAAAAAAGAATTCAAATAAGAATCAGTGCAGCACCTTATTTCTCTAATTTTATATTTCCTGTCATTCCGACTCAAATAGGTCGGTGGACGAAGTATTTCACTACACTCGTAAGTGAAAATGGGAGTACACATGTTTACCAATAAGTTTATATGTAACATGCGTCGTCTATCTTCAGCCTAGTCTACTAATCAGTTCTGTGACGCTTTCATAAGGACTGTAGCGAGCGGTCATGAATCGAACAGCTCTTCTCTGTACTTTCTCTATACTGTCGATCAACCCCTTACGAAACAGATCCCAGATGGCACAAGCTTAGTTCAATTGTGGACGCACAAGAGATTTGTACGCTATCTCCTTTGTTTCTTCATTACAATTTTTCAGGTTTCGCAGCCAAGAATTAGCTCTGCTTGCTAACGAATTAATATGTAAGTCCCATTTCATGTTCCTTTGTACTGTTACTCCCAAATATTTCATAGAATCGACCATATCAATAACTGAACTGTTTACCTCGTATTTCTGAACAATCGGATTATTTTTGTTAGTTATGCTCATTGTATTACACTTTTTACTATTTAGTGTGAGTTGCCACTCAGCGCACCATGCCAGAATTACATCCAGATCACGCTGAATTTCAAACAAATCGACCAGATTCCTTACTACCCTATAAAAACTGCATCATCAGCAAACAATTTAAAAATGCATTTCACTTTGTCTCCGAGATCGGTTTTAAAAATTTAGAAAAGAAGTGGTCCTGTTATACTTGAGGTACACCCGATGTAACATCTAGTTTAGAAGAATTTTCTCCTCCAACGTCGACGTGCTGCGATTGACCAGTTAGAAAATCCCTTATCCAGTCACAAAGCTGATCCGATATACCCTACGCTCGAAGCTTCGCTAAAAGGTGGTTGTGTGGCACAGGGTCAAATGCTTTCTGAAAATCTAAAAAAATTGCATCTACTTGTGAACCTGTATCAATAACTTTCATTATGTAGTGTGTAAATAGGGTCAGCTGAATTTCACATGATCTTTTCTTCCGAAATGCGTGTTGATTTGTTGTAAGCAAATTATTTTCATCTAGAAAATTCGTAATGTTTGAGCATATAATATGTTCCATAACTCTACTTCAAACAGATGTTATCATTTACAGGATCACTTCGATTACCTTTCTTGATAATCGGAGTTAGGTGAGCGATTTTCCAGTCTGAATGTACTTTTCGCTCTTCTAAGGATTTACTGAATATATCAGACAGAAATTGCCCGATTTGCGCCGCATACTCTGAAAATACTCTTACTGGAATTCCGTCTGGGCCCTGTGCTTTCCCCCACTTCAGGAGGTCTAATCGCTTTTTGATACCTGTAGTATGTATTCGTAATGATTCTACCACCAACTCAACACAGCATCGAAAAACGGGAATACTATCCTTATTTTGCATCAGTAAATGAATTCTTGAATACAGTATTTAGTACGCTACTTTCATTAACCTCGGAACATTCACGAATAAGTGTTGGAATATTGCTGTTGGTACAATTGACTTTTTGTACATACAACCAAATTTTCTTTGGGTTTTCTGTGAGACTCTTAGAGAGATACTTGGAATGAAAATCGTTTAATTCCTCACGCATTACATTCTTAACACGTCCTCTTAACTCAGCTAATGTTTCTAAATCGCTGCGACACCCCTTCCTTCTTGAGCGTGAGTGTGTCCTCCTTTATTTTTTGAGTACTCCTTTGACTTTACATTCTCCCCCTTTATTATCCGCTTCGGTAAATGTATTTCCAAACCTTCCCTGACTATACGTATTAATCGATGACACATCTCTTCAACGGTTTCCTTTGTTAACTCGAAGTTATGGTAATTATTCCTCAGGTGGGTTCTAAAACACTCCTTTGAAGCCTTACTGAATCTGTATACAATCCATCCTTTCCCCCTCTTTCGCTTGGTTATTAATTTCATAGTAGCAATTACCGCTTTGTGATCGCTTATTCCTGTGGTCGTTGAAATGGCGGTGAATAATTCTGGCCTGTTGGTAACCAGCAAATCTAAAATGTTTTCGCTACCGTTATAACACCGTGTAGGTTCATTAACTAGCTGCTCGAGATGATTATCTGAGAACAAATCGAGAATTACTTCAGAATTTGCCCTATCCCTGCTATCAGTTATGTTAACGTATTTACGCCAATCGATATAAGGCAGATTGAAGTCGCCTCTCAGAATCATAGCATGATCCTGAAAACAGCTAGCTATACTATTTACATTATTTCTTAACTCCTCGGCGATAGCTATATCAGAATCGGGTCGACGGCAGAAGGCGCCTACGACGAGTTTTGACCCAGCAACATGAGTGTAATCCATATGATTCCACAGGTCGTATCGATGTCTATTTCATTACACGGGAGGAATTTACTATAAATACCCCATCTCCATGAGAATGTAATCTGTCTTTACAAAAAACGTTCATGCTATCTTTAAAAGTTTCGGCGGAACTTATTTCCAGTTTTACCCAACTTTCTGTACCGATAACGATATCCGCTTCTCTGCTACAAATAACGCTTTCAAGTTCTGGTTGTTTATTACATACGCTTCTACAGTTAATTACGAGAACTTTTAACTGTCGAGATTCTTTTACTTTCCTCCTACATTCCGGTGTTGCATCTGATTGGGTTGCCCGTAACTGTATTTCGTGTTTTGGGTCATCCTCCCTCAGCCTAAAGAACCACCTAATGCATTCCATACAGCCCATGCCACCGATTCACGTGCGTAGTGGACACCTGACCTATCCAGGGGAACCCTACATGATTCAAACCTATGGCGAAGATAGAGAAATCTGCTGCCAATATCATCACAGAAACGTCGTAGTCTCTGATTCAGCCCCTCAATATGGCTCTGAACCAGAGGTCCACAATCAACTCTGTCTACGATGCTACAGATGGTTAGCTCTTCCGATATCTTGCGGCCACTAGCCAAAAAAGTTCATCCTTTCAGCCAGCCGCCGGAAGGAAGAGAGGAAAACATCCGACCCAAGGCAACAAGCATCGTTGGTGCCAACATGAGCCACAACCTGTTGTTGGCAAGACCCCGTCCATTATATGGCATCCGGAATGGCTTGTTCCACATCTTTTTTTTTTTTTTTTTTTTTGTAACAGTTTAACGTCCCTTTTTAACAACGTGGTCTTTAGAGACGGGAAAGGATGGGGGCAAGGAATGGGAAGGAATTCGGCCATGGCCTTTTTGAAGGAAGCATCCCGGCATTCACCTGGAGTGATTTGGGGAAACCATGGAAAACCCAAATCTGGATGCCCGGACGGGGATTCGAACCGCCGTCCTCCCGAATGCGAGGCCAGAACGCTATCCGTTACACCACCACGCTCGGTCCCACATCTTGGATCAGGCGACCTGGTATACACACGGAATGGACGTTGGATTTCTTCCCCGAGTAATCCGCCATTTCCCTAAGGGGTCTAAGAACCGCCTAACATTAGAGCTCCCAACTACCAGAATCCCCTTCTGTGTTTGCTCAGACCTAGTGGGCTGGGGGCCGTCAACTCGCAGGATGACAATTGTGGGACTGAGTCAGCCTCTGATAATACATCATACCGGTTGGACAGTCGAACAAGTTCGGCGTCTCTGCCTTTAAACCCGTATGACTGCCCCTTTGTGCGGCTTCGAAGTCTACAAGCCATATGCCAGTCACCAACAGGAGACCGAGGCACAGCTCCTAGATCTTCTGCCTGGATTGATGGTACGACGCTCGACATAGGAGAATCGGTGAACGGCATGGCAACATCAGGTTCCTCAATATCACATCTGCTGCAAACTTTTACGGCAGCTTAAAGCTGTGCAACTTTCGTTAACACAGATGCAAGCTGTGCGCGCAGTTCAGCCACCTCAGCTCGCGTCTGCACACAGCAATCACAGTCCCTAGGCATACTGCTTTTGAAAATCGAGAAAAATGAACAATGAAGTATAACTTAATTTTTATATTTAAAAATCATTTCGGTAAGGAATGAGTGGTTAACTTTATCATTCTAGGAATTGAAAAACTCACGAATTTACAATCAAATATTGATATCTGAATTTCTTTCAACAAATAAATGTAAATGAACTTTATTTCTCCAAATGATCAAATGACAGACGTGATTAAGATTACTAATTATTTAAATCAAAAAGTTTTAACAATTCATAACGGTCTAGCTTAGTGGAGTTTATGAAATCTCCCACAGACGTTACTGGGGTTTTGAAAACTGAGTCCTGGTGAGAAACTATTGTGGCACAAATTATGAGTGACGTGGTACTGCGTGATATCAGCTCTGCATATAGCGTCACCCCTGGCAAGAAATTATTGTGGCACAAACTATGAGTGGCGTGGTACTGCGCGATATCAGCTCTGCGTATAGCGTCACCCCTGGCACCGAATGTAGAGGCGTGATGGGAGGATGTGTTGAACAGTTATCAGCAGTCATGAGCTCATTAGGTGTTAACGAGCAGGAATCCCTGGCTTCCAGCTCGCAGTCAAAACCAAAACTCGAATGTCGCTCCTTGCATTGGCCCATTCCCAGAAGGCTCGCCTTGCCCTCTCTAGATCAACCTTATACAGTCATTTTACCTGTAACCAAAGCTCGGGAGACGATAGACAGAATTTAGCGTACATTTCCAGCCATGCCGTCGTCTTATTTCCCATTCCATTTTCAGTTTTCCACATACAGCAATTACATGCATCTCATTTGTTGCTGCCGTTCCATTCCATGTTCCTATCATGCATCACAGTAACTTTTCGAACATCTGCAAAACACCCATGCCGTCAGGAAGTGGCGATAAATTGTCTCTGATCATCTTTCCTTTCATTCAAGACTTCCCAGGGCTTTCATAGGCTTAGCAGCATAAGTGTTTCGTGGCTAATCTCCTTAGGACTGAGAAGGCCTATTGTTGGCTCACAGATAGCGGGAAGCAGGGCCACACGAACCGACGGTCATCCTATGTCTGACATTTCTGCAAGTATGAATAATACGCAGATATTTCTTATGAATTCTTCACGTTCCACTCTAATTGTTTTGATCATATATAATATCACAACCTGCAGAGCGGCTGCTGTTGATCATTACAAGATTCAGAGCCGACGAAACCTTCATCAGTAAAGGTCAGTGTAAACGTGAGTAATGTCTTTAGTTGCGCACTAATATTGCCAAGATAAAACAATGGTAGATATAAGGCTGAACTTTGGAAAGAACCTGAATATAGAATATTTCTGAGATTCCTATAATGTACTTCCAGCCTACATTACTTTCAGGTGTCACATACAACCTAAACGCATGGTAGACGCGTTAGGGTGATGCTTGGTGAATTGTTTTTTCCATATCCATATTAATATTCTTGAGAACACCATGTGAATCGTTATCATCTGCTCGTAGTTTCTTTCCATTATGAGGCGTCCAGCATGTATAGCTTCAGTTGTGCCTCTGTCACGAAACCTGTACTAGTTCGAGGTGATTTCACTACTGACACAGAGAACCTTATCCAGCATACGTTAAAAGATCTTCATTTTGTGACTTAGTAGGGGTATCGGACGACACTTGGAGAAGCCGCTGACATAATTATTAACACTGTCATTCTAATGTTAGTCCACCTACAAGGTGGGACTTAGATTTCATTACTCATCTAGCTAAACAGATCTGCCAAACTGATTTTTTTTTTTGGCACAAGTAACAGCAGCTCAGCAGCTGGAATTTTACTTTTAAATTTTTGATATTCTTGGCGGCAAAAGTTACTTCGAAAATGGCGGTATTCTCTAAATTTAAACCGTCGTGAGAAAATAGTTACGGCTAAATGAATTATGAACACTCTTTTGAGTTTATACAATCATTGACATTAATTATTGTGAACATCATGGAAAACACAATTCATACAGGTATGTAGGAATCAGAGTCTGTGCTGAATACAGCATCGAACTTACACTTTGATTTCTCGAGCTCATGGCATAAATTATATACAAGGAAATTTTATTTCATTACTTTACATGCATCTACTGTGTTTATGGCTGGTCCTCCTTTTATCAATGTATGTTCCTTTGTGTTGAATATTGTTCTCAGCCATATGCTGGAGAAGGAAGTTTTGCATTGGAGGGCAGCGCTATTTGTCTTTGGACATTGCCATAGGATTTTTTATTAAATGATACACTAAAAGACTTTGGTTGGGAGCCATTGCAGGTTATAAGGCGGATGAAGAGAATTGTGTGCATGTACTATGAGCAATAAGGCCTAGATATACAGTATATTAGTGGAAGATTTATAAGTAGCATGTGCAAGAGAGGAGAGTGACAATAAATTAGCAATTGATTTCAAGCACAGGAAATCAGGAAAGGTTTCATGTATAGGTACTAGGAATAGAACAAATTTGGTAAGGGTGTAAAAGACAATGTTCCTCCGACTCTAAGGGATTTTGGGGTAATAATATGTGTGAATGTGAGGAGAGAAAGATCGACATACCTTATTCTGTGATAGATTTTAGGGTAGTAATATATGTATGAATAGTAGGTCGAAGTGAAGGGAAATTGCTACCTGGAATTGAACTTCATTGCAATTAATAATAATAGTAATAATAACAATAATAATAACAATAATAAAAACAGATTTTTCAGATTTTTGTCGCTTTTTAAATGTATAATTACGAGAAAACATATTTATTCTGAAATCCCTGGAAAGCTAATGCCTTTATTTGTTTTAACCTGTGTGTTGGTTTGATTGATATGGTTGACACTGTTTTTAAGGAAAAAACTATTTAATAATTGCGAAATTCAAACAAAAACTCAGTATCTATTGGAAGCTATTTATTCACTGATTGGTTATTACCGTTAGTTTGGTGTACAGAGAGGATTAATGTGTACAAATAATGGTACTATTATAGGTGACAAATTTCTAGGCACGAGCAGTAGCCACCTGTAGATGTTTTTATCATTACATGAGCAAAGATATTAATTTACTGCAGGCCCTTCTGGAGTCCATATCTTTGGTTTACGTCCGCGCTCTGTGCCATATCTGGCGTGTGCAAAAGCATCTGTTGCCACTTAGCGTAGTGCACTGGAGTTGTATGGAGAGATAAATTGTGGTGTAGAGTGACTTTTAAACGAGGAAGACTGAATAATGCCTTGGTGAGTCGAGAAAAAATGATTATTTATAGTTTTCCATAGAATTAATCTAACTATTTTATTTCAAATCTCTTTAAGTGTTAAATGTAGAATCGCTCTTCGTTATACGGTATGTAAGAATACACAGCATGAAGATTTATGTTGTATGACCGGCAGTGGTAAAGGCTGCTATCAATTCTATTTGAAGTATTTATGCAATTAATTATCAATAGCACCGATTGAGGGCAGGTTGTTGGACATCCCATCTCGTTATTAGACTGGCATTCTTCTCTGTTTAGATCAAAAGCTATGTCAGAAGAGAAATCTAAAAACCTGTAAAAATGAACTGTGCCATATGAATGTCAAAAGTAAAGAATGCCGTTTTAAAATGGCTCTACTACATCAGAAAATAAAGCTATTGAAAACATAACTGGCGGTTTAACAATTCTTATAAAGAGAGATAAAATAAACTGTGTAAATGAAGATATGAGTTTCCAAGGAGTCCCATCCAAAAAATACAGCAGTGTATGTTCTCTTTTCGGGATTACTGGTTATCTCAATTCCGCAAGAACTTGGCGTCATAATAATGCTGCAGTCAAAGGCAAGACACAGCTAGAAATACTTTCCGTAGTAGCTCTAGCGGTGGTCCAGTTTGTATTACTAATTACTGCTTGGAAATAATTCGTCTTGTGATTGACTACTGCAGTATTATGACGGAGTAATGTCGTAACGGAATCGCGATCTCTGGTTAAACCTCTCCCCCTCGCCCCTCTTTCAGTTGTGAACCAAGAACAAGCAAGGGAGTGGACGTGTAAGAAACAGAGCTAAAACAGAACACCGGTACTTAAATTTGCACTAATCCTGTACAGAAAAATATTTTGAATGTTATGCAACGCAAGTAGTTACTGACAGTTCACGGTGCCTCCCCTCCCCCTCGGAAACTTCAACATGTTTTGTAATTCGCTTTAAATAGTTCATTTAAATCTGTCGGGAGTTTAAAGTGAAGTTAACTTTTCAGGTGACTAAGTATTAATTTTGCATTACTTGTTGGAAAACAAATAACCTCTCAGTTTTTCTGGTATCGCCGCGTCTTAATATGGTATGCTGACGTTTCCGCCGATATGCTTCAGCCTTTTTCAAGGGCAGAACTCTTCGGTATTAATCACGATCACTAAGCACAAACAATTCTCTTTTGTGGATATTTCCAATAGCTGTCAGACCATACATCGCAATTATTACTATATGTGTATAGGATGAAAAAGATTACATAACTTAAAGAATTATTAAATAATAAATGAAAATTAAATTAGAACAATAATTGAACGATTATGTTTTAAATCAGAGGAGTAACTTATCAATTAAATCATTTTCAGCAAATATGGCTGGAAATTAATTAATAATGCCTTGGTAAATGATAATTAACACTCAGTCAAGAAAAAATTTAGAATAACTGGCTAACAATGAGTAAAAACTTTCAAAAGCTGACGAATTCAGAATCTTGAACAAAATGCACTGTACAATGTTAACAAAAGTATTTTTTTTTTTAAATGCTGAACTGAAATAAAGTTGCAACTGATGTTTACACTTTTAACTAATTCTGTATAACAGGCACTATAGACATAAAGAAGACATCCCCTGCCTGATATTATATACATAATTCTCATCAAAAGTGATAAGTTTCTATCAATTTTCCACAAGCTGTAGTCAAATACAAAAATATTGTGATTTCTCTCAAAATAAACAGTACTGATTATGATGAGGTATTTAATTTAATTTTGAAGGAGTGCATTATTTTCTCCCTTTCCCATACCTGCCTACTTTTGCCCTCTACAAATTTCAACTTTGAACTCTTTTGGTTGTTTTGGTAAATTATTCATCATTTTTCTTGGTAATATATACATGCCATCCTTAAATAAGAAAGAAAATCTTCCCACATCCTTTTGACTGAAATCGAGTGCCAGCTTGTGGTCCTGATCATCTTTTCCCTTCCATGCACTACTCCTAATTCATCCACCAATATCTTTCCATGCCTCATCTGCAATATACACCATATAGATTCCCATGACTCTTTACCCTCCTCTTGTCTTCCAGTGAATCCAATTCCAGCTCCTTTGTCATATCGGTTGCTGATTGTGTTCTGTGGTAATTTCCAGAGACAAATCTAGCTGCCCTTCTTTCCACCCCCTGCAACTCCTATATTTTACACCCAAAATGAGGGTCTCATACGAGACCACCATATTGAAGCAGTCGCCTGACCAAAGTTTTGTAACCAGATTTCCTTACTTCTCTGGTACATCCCCTTACCACTCTCTCCAAGAAGTGAAGGATTTTAAAACCTTTTCCTACTACCTGACCAATGTGTCTTTTCCAGCTGAGTTTGTTTTCAAATGTTATGCAAAGTTATTTCAAGTCTTCAACAAGCAATTTTTTCCCATCTTATACTCATTATCAAGTTTTCATTTTTTATCCGTGTAAACTGACACTTTTGTGCACGTATCTTCATCCCAGATTGACCTACCCTGCTAGATATCCTGTCCGGATCACTTATGCACCTGTTCAGTCATCTACTGTTTTGATCCTATTGTATAGCATTATGTTATTTGCAAACAACCTAGCTTATGTTACTAAATCATCAATAGAACCATTCATTAGAATAATGAATAGCAATGGTCGGAATACCATGTGACACTCCCATTTTCACTTCCACATCTTTTGATACTGCATTTCCTATCCTGACTTTTTGCTTTCTACCTTTTAATAATTCTTCTACCCAGAATACAGGGCCGCATTTAAGTATAGGCTACCTAGGCTGTAGCGTAGGGGCCCATACCACATAGGGGGCCCACAACACAAAGAGGGTCCCCACACCCCAACCCCAGGCCCCCAACTGGGCCAGCAGTAGAGCTAAAAAAATGATTGCCTATAAACTGCTGACTGGGGGGGCCCGCACCACATGTATAGCCTAGGGCCCTATGAAGTCTAAATGCGGCCCTGCCAGGATATAAATTTTTTCATCTGCTCCAATAGTTTTCATCTTATTTACCACCATTTTATGGCTCACTCTATCAATTGTGTTTGAAAGATCAGCTACTACATTATCCATTTGGCCTCCCTTGTCCGTTTCATCCAAGATATCATGCATAAAGCCTACTAACTGAGATTCACATAAACATCCTGTCTAAACCCATATTGTTGACTTAAAAACCACTTACATTACTCACGTGCATTTATGATGTGGTTGCATATTAATCTCTTCATTAATTTACCTACCACTGATGTCAAACTGTTTTTCCTATAATTTTCAACCTAATTTGTCACCCTATCTTTAAGTACTGGCACTACTATCCTATTTTACTAGTCCTCCGGTAAGTAGAAAGTATCCAGACTTAATTTAAATAATGTTTCAAGATAAGGTACAATGTCACAACCTGCTATCTTTAAGACATCCATTATTGTTATTATTATATTATCTACATCAGACCCTTTATGCTTTTTCAGTTGTCTTAGTTCCTTCATGATATCCTCAGGATGAATTACAAATTTTTTAGTTTGCTAATTTCTAACCGTGCAGATAACCTTGATCCCCATTTTGCATGCTCACATTCCTGAATCATATTCCCTAATGTTTTCTCTAAACCAATAACTTAAAATCTCTGCCTTCTTTAAATCCTCAGTAACTTCTTCTCGATCATTATCTATAACTGTCCCAACATCCTCCCTTCTCTTCAGTTTATAAGCATAGGCATAATAATTTCTAGATGCATCTGCCCCTCGTCCCCCTGCACCAGTCATATTCTTCATTAACCCATCTCCTTACACTGAAAAATTCTGATATGAGATAGATTTATAACAGCCATATTGTATTGTACTTCCCACCTCACTCAAGATATCAGTACCGTAATCAAACTTCTGCTGCTATTTCACAGACTGAAAACTGTAGATTTATATAGTTATCATGTTTGTGTCAGCATTTTCAAATCTATTTATAAAGTGTTGTACAAGGGATCAGCTCACAAGTTAATCATATCATTTTGTTTGGATTTAGAAAGAGCTTGCATTTACTTTTTTTATGGCATGTGTGAAGTAATTTTTGGAGATGTTTCTGATATTATCTTTAAAAAACTCATTTTCTTGAGGGGAGGGGGGGGGAGAAGACAAAAGATAGTATATTTTCATTCTCTACTAACTTATGTCATCTTCATAAGAACTGAAGTAACAAAAACATGCTTTGACAAATAAGCCTACCAATCATGTGCAGAAACTATTTTTTTCTTCATGTGATCAGTTTCTCTTGTCCTATGTCACTCCACTCAGCATACTTATTACATCAAATGTCTGCAAATATCTATTTTACATTTTCTAATCTTTTATCTTCATTTCTTTATTATGGATATATACTCTACTAATAGCTTATTAAATATGCAGATATTCAAAACTTCCTCTCCTACCTATTATTTGTGTGATATTTTACCATGTAGCATTTCCAGGAGGTGTTCGTTTTGTTTTTTATCTGTTCAGTTAATTTTCAACAGCACCACACTTGAAGTGCTTCATGTTTTTCTTAATTCCAGTATTCTGACATAATTATGTGCTGTGCTGCTTGTATATACTAATTGTAAGCCACTTTTGAATACTAGTTCTATACAGGAAGATAATGAATGATCTTCCCCCCCCCCCCAAAATCAGTTTTATACTTTTTGAAATTCTTCTTATTTTGGGTATAGTTTGACTATTTTTTACTTAAGTAATAAAAAAAAATTACAATTTTGTTTAAATAACCCGATTTTTATAATTTGTCTGTCATCATCATAATTTCCTCTTCACTTCATGACCCTTTATTTTTCATGTTTAGTACAAATCACTCACCCAACATTTTCAGCATTCCACTCTGTAAAATGTAATTGATATTATTCCTGAGGAGAGACTAAATAGTAATGTGGCCACTTAACAGACAGCATTTTGATTTGCTGTGATTTCATCCTCACTCCTGGCTTAAACATACCACATAATCATACCAGATATAGGGTGCCCACAGTTTTCTAAGAATCATAATATACTTCACATGAAAAAAACAATCTTGGCGGTTAGTGTAACATTCTCCAAGGCCTGCTCACTCTGATCTTCAAATAGGACAGAATCATCAGATCATGGTATATTCTTTCTTTTGTCATTTGCTTTTGTGCCATAATCACATTTTTCTTTCATTTTAATTGCTTGTTCAACATTAAGTTTAAAATAAGGTGGTGATACAGTATAGACAGGCTTTTTATTTATTTGTACAGATTTGCTTCTGGCTTTACGCGTCCTTGACCTTGAGTTCATTAGAGGTGGGGAAGGACTGGGGGTTTAGGAATGAGAAGACATACAGCTATCGCCTTTTGAAGAAACCATCCTTGCAATTGCCTGGAGTGGTTTGGAGAAACCATGGAAAACCCAAATCTGGATGGTGGGACGTAGATTCAAACCCATGGCCACCTGAATACAAGGCCAGAGCATTATCTCTCACCCACCATTCTCGGTATTTAATGTGGCTTCTTCTACCTGTGTATATTGAACTTAATTTCATAAAAGTAAAAAAAAAAAAAAAAAAAAAAAAATCTAGTATCAATCAATATTATCAAAAGCTTTTTTCACATTCTAATTTTAAAAATGTGGCAGCAAACTATTACTGTATTATAATTCTCATATTCATTACCTGGAGGCTTTTGTGCCAGTGTGATAGAAATGCTTCAATCAAAACCTGTGAGAATTAACTTGTTTTTATATCTTTTTACTGTCAGTTAGCATTATATTCTATTCAGTCTTTTCTGATACACTGCAGCAGTTCTGAATAAAATTAATGAATTCTTACTGCCATGTATGAGTTCAACTATTTCAAAAAATTTTAAAATTCTTTTTTTAAAACAGGAGCACCTTCAGCAGTAAATATTTTACTTTCTTTTCAGTAAACAAGGGTAGAAGACATCCCTATCATCCATTTAATATATTAATTCCTTCCTTTAGTTACATATTCCTTCCATTGCTATTAAGCTTGAGATACTTCCCATCAGACCTATTGAAGTTAAAACATATTTTTCACCAAAATTCTAAGTTTTCTTCTTTATTTACCTCAGGTCTAAAATATTTTATTTCTGTAATTCTTTACATTTAAACTGCAGTCATTTTATGAGGTGTACTTATAGCACCAATACAGTAAATATGGTCACTGTCAGTACAATTAAACATCTAATTTAATTTTAGAATAGTTTTGAGGAAAACTGAGAAAGTAGCAATGTAACTTTCAGTTTATAGTTGGTAAAATCTGTTTAAATCTTATTTATGTCAACATTTGTGAATTTTGTTCTATTTTCTCCTCATTTATTATCATTTTGATTTTTATTCATTTATTTCAAATGTGACTTCCATAATAATTGCTCTAATTACTTTAATTTCCCTAAGAATAAAAATCTATTATTTAATTTATATAATATCTATAAGCTTGTTAAAACCATTTAGGAACAGGTCTAACCTACATAAGGAATACAGTAAAGCATTTTTAGCAGTCATTTTTAGTAGCAAAACACTTTTGAGTAAGATTTCAAGGCTGCCTACATGGAAGATAGACATTTCAATTAAAGTAGTTTTTCAAGTGCAATGGTTTTTGTTGCATTCACTTTCACTGCTAAAACTCTTTATGGGAAGCATTTTAAAGTGTATCATACCCAGAAAAATTTAGTTTTGAAGATATTTCAATTTGATGATGTCTTTAAACCATGCGTTGGAATAAGTAGTAAACGTGAAGAGTCACAGCAAAGTCTTTATCACCAGTTGTAGTCAGCATACTTTAGCAAGGTTTGAACATAAAATTAGGTAATTAGGCAAAGTATAGAATTAAAAGAAAAAATCAAAATAAAGATGGTAGAGCAAGAAATTAATTTCAAAGGATAGACAAAATCAGGTGGGTTAAAAAGATATATTGCTTTCTGTAGAAAATAAAGGCACCTGAAAGATAAATGAGATAGTTAGAAATGTATTGACGTGATTATTGAGAAATGTGCATAGACATGATGTAGGAGAATTTAGGATTAATTTAATAGAAACCTCTTTTAGGACTAAACCAGTTTAAAACAGATAGAATAAGATAACAGAAAGCCCATCTGTTAATTACGATTGAAGATATTAAGTATTTTTTGAGATATTAAATTTCAAAGTGTTTTGCTGCCATCACAAAATTAATCGGTTCAATAAGTAGAGGGTAGCCATCCTGGCTGTCATACATTCTTTTGGCAGTTTTTGGTACGGTCAGCTCATGTTGCCAGTGGAGCCAATAGCTCCTTGTGGATGGTAGTCGTAATACATCCTAATAATGCTGTAGATACACTTTCATCTTGGTAAGAGGGCCAGATGAGAGTTTGTCTCCTCTTGTTAGAGTGTTTTACCTATAATCTTCTATGGAACTGTTTGATTGCCTTACGAACTTCTGTAGGAGAACTTTTGGAAGATTATAAATTTTATGAAATTTAAAATTGTGTGCAGTGTACTTATTTCACTTCAACCTTTCATGTTTGGGGTATTACAAGCATGTGGAGACCGGATAATTGAAATATTATATGAACCAGAGGCCACAGTCGTACTTCTTATTGTTGAGGTTAGGACATTGGTTTTGCTTAGCCCCAGCATCAACCATGTGCCTTACGAGTTATCAGAACTTACCAATCACTGACATAGCAAAACCATTTACATCAAAAAGACCTATTGCTGCCACTGCACTTCCAACAGGACTTTAAAGCCAGTTATCTGTCTAGAAGACTCAAAATTAACATATACTTGTTGTATGTCAATGCCTATTCTACAACTGCCAATATTTCTATAAACATGCACTTGTATTTAATGCTGAAATATTTATTTATTTTTAATTTTAGTATCATAACTAATCTTTTCATATACTGTTTTGTGAACTAACTCTATAGCTCATTAAAACACATTACATTACCTCTGAAACAAAAAATGATGCAGACTAAGATTTACATAAAACTACTTCTCAGTCCTCACGTCCCTGGTCACAGAAAATGTTTATATATTTATATCAGGATAATGGGTATAATATTTCAGTACAAACATAGTTTATACAAAATTCCAATGTTATTATCATTAGTACAGAGAGGAATTGATTGTCCTTGGACATATCTGAGAATAAACTTCCTAGAAGTATAAAGCTGTTTGTTGATAGTAAAGATGTATTTAAAGAAAAATTGAGAAATTATCTAACTGGAAACTCCTTCTCGATCTATGAATTGGTACAAATAATTAACTACATCTAGTATGACGTTTTAAAAAAATCAGTTTTAAATTTTAATTTTTGACACTTAGAACAGTTTTTAACCACAATTATAACTGAACTTGTATGTAGGCCTTTATATATTAACCATGACGTGTTTCACATCTGAGATGTCTTTAATTGGTAGAGATCTATGGAATAAGAGTATTGAATATAAAATAAGTACATAATTTTGTTAATTCTACAACACCTACAAATCTTGAAGTTTTGCAAGTATTACAGAGATAACTTCATTTGGAAGAATCCAGCAGTTGTTACTGTTGAGATTGGTAATAAGGTTTCATAACTGCAAATGTGCAGTTCATGTCAAGTATTCTGTCTACTCCAATGTTGACTTGTTCTTCATGGATTAAGCTGCCTGGCTTGTTCTTGTCCTATGGACTGCCACTTACATGATCTCCATACAGTATGTATCTTCTGCATCTAGGTTTTGAAGCACATTCGTCACTCATGCTTAGTACATGTACAGAGGTTGGATAAAATAATATGAACACCATGCGACAGAGTCCAGGTTGTTGCATGTTGACACCACTACATCTGTGTGAATAATGCAATGAGCATGTACGGCAAAGTTGACATGGCAGGTCATGTAGGTTATGTGTCAGTGTGTTATGCATTTTGTTCTGCGATGGTTATAACAGGCGATTGGTGAAATGCGTGATCTCTCAGACTTTGAAAGAGGGCAAATTGTTGGAACTTGGTTAGTGGAATGGTCTGTGACAAAAACAACTGAACTGTTTAATGGCTCATGAGCGCCAGTATCCACAGTAATGATAGCATACACAAAACATGGTAAAACATCATCGGCAAAAAGGAATAGTGGACAAAAACCAAAGTTAACCAACAGAGACTGACGAACATTAAAAAGGATTGTGGCCAGACAACAGAAAACTACCACAGCAAAAGTGAGAGCAGAACTCAACACACACCTGACTAATACTGTTTCGACAAAAAAACTATGGAGCGAGCTCCACAAAGCTAACATTCATGGAAGAGCTGCAATTGCAAAACCCCTTTTAATGGCAACCAACACTAACTTGCGAAACATGTGGTGCCATGATCATAAAATCTGGAAACTTGATGATAAGAAGAATGTGGCACAGTTCGATGAATCGTCGTTCACATTGTTTCCTACTAACAGCCGGGTTTACTTAAGGAGAACACCAAAAAAAGACTATGATCTGGACTGCCTGCATCCTACAGTCATTCTGGAGGGAAGTTCTGTTATGATTTGGGTGGCTGTATCGTGGTAGTCAGCTGGTCCTCTCATTCACATCACTGGCCAGATGACTGTGAATGAATATCTCAACATCCTCAGTGATGAAGTTCTTACTATGACTAGAATACTGCTGCCAAACACTACCATGTTCTTTGATGATAATGCGCCCATACACAAAGCCAAAATGGTTTAGTCCTGGTTCAAGGGGCATCAGAATATCATCAAACATTTTCCCTGGCCAGCACAATCGCCAGACTTCAATATAACTGAACAGTTGTGGGGAGTATTGGAGCAGAGAATAAAGAGCATATTTCCACCTCCAACATCATTGAGGCAATTGGCGAATGTTTTGGTGCAAGAATGGGACAACATTCTGTTGGAAACTATTCAGACACTCCACAAATTTATTCCATGAAGAATTACAGCTGTTCTGCAACCACAAGGTGGCCCAACACCATATTAATAAATCAATATTATGTCAATGTTAGGTGTTTGTATTATTTTGTCCAACACCTGTACATACCGTTTTTGTCTAATTCTGTTTTACCATTGACTGTGAATATCTCTAATTTCTTGTTTATTACTTCACGACAATCTGTAAGGCTTCTTAGGAACTTAATTTGTACAGACTGTATTCAGCTCCTATCTTTCTTCTAAGGACCCATGTTTCATTTCAATATAATAGTGCTAGGATCACTGATTTTTTATATTTTATTTCTTGTAGTTCAGTTTATTTTCATCAAGTATTACTCAATCCTTTTTTAAATCTTCCACACATCCTTGAAAAAATAACTTTATGTTGACGTGACATTACAAACCAAATAATTAAATTCTGATGCCTGTTTCAGACAGAATCCTTCCAAATATGTTATTGCTTTTATTGTTTGTTCCCTTCTCCCCCAAAATGTCCAAAGTTTAGTTTCTCTTTTAGAAATTTTACAGTTACACGTTTTTGTTATATAGCTATTTCCAGAGGAGGATATATGGCAAGGGGATTGGATGTGTAGACACCAATACTCATAACATCATGTTACTGAGTCTCACATGTCTACACATATGATATCTTTGCCATATATATTGCTCTAATCATGATTAAGGTTTAGAGCGAAATACCAATATGCCATGTATCACTTAAACTTTCACAGTATAATGAAATGCAATCTTCATGGTGTCCAGCCAGATGAAGTCATGAAAATACATTTCTATACCTCGCTCTGACATGTACAGCATAACTACCACACTCTATGGACCTGTGAAAAACATGGCGTGGTGTTTACTTTCTCATGTTTTGAAAACGGTAAATAATAGTATCAATGTGAAATTTGGTCAGTGCAGTGTAGTGCTTCATACCTTCAGCAAATTCTACAAAACATACACACAGAAGCCAACCCTGATCATGAGAAAAAAGTAACATATGTCGCTGATGATGCTCTTGATATAGAGCGAAACGCGTACGACACCAAAATAAAACAAAATTCAATTGCATTGGCGTGTTATTCACCTTTATAAAAAATTGATTAACTTGCAATTGAGGAAATGGCCCACAATATCCAGTCATTAACTACCACTGATTACAAGCCTAATATAAGGTGTATAATCAATGAAAGCTATGATACACTTAATAAAAAAGTAGAGCCAGCTGCTGAATTTTGTTTTCATGACTCCATCTAGCTGGACACCCATGATGATTATATCTGAATATGTTTTGCCAAGTAAAAATTACATGGGCAATGTACTGAAATGTATCTACTGGCGAATTTTATGTAAGTATTGTGAAAGATATACATTTTGTGTATTTTATGTTGCAAGCATATTCAGTTATACAAGCCACATTATCAAAAAGAGAATGAAAAAGTAAACAAATAAAGACATGATGACATAAAAGAACTGAGATAGTGTTACAACACCTGAATTAACACTGAAGGATTCTAATTAAAACCTGAAACTGTTATTTTAAAGCCTGATGATACTGTAATATTTGCCCAGTAGGACACAAACCCAGCAGTGTGGAAGAGTGTTTCTATAAATCGTCATACTAGACACTGGAAGGTATAGCAGACCTGGATCCAGTCGATGGGCCTAGTATTCGATCCATCCTAATTACATTTTTAAGCAGTTTTATATAATAATTGAGAATCAATAAAATCTTCTCCAGCTTTCCACTGGGAGAGTGTGTCCATAAGAGGCGACGTTTTGGAGCCTGATTATGGTTCCATCTTCCAGTGAAGAGTCATGCACCAAAACATCACCTCTTATAGATGTGCTCTCCCGGTGGGAAGTTTCAGAAGAATTTATTCATCTGATTCACTGAGAAAGCATACATTCCTTCATCACAGAGAATACTTGGGTGGACCCCAATTTCTGCTTTGATTGATCATGAATTGTACATAAACTTTCACTTAACTTGTATGAAAATGCTTCCGCCATTCGCAGACAGGTGATGACATTGTTATTCCACTGTCAGACTAGAGAACACAACAGTCACAGAACCTCTGCCAAATGATGGCTGGAATTCCATGATGGTTAAGAATGAAATATGACAGGGTACATGTAGTACACAGAATGTTGTCCTGAATCCCTCATCTGGGAGGTCCATATGATCAGATTGGAGAGAAATTTTTAGCTGTATTCCTGTCAGCTAAACTTTTTATTATGTTTTGATTTTAACATCAAGCAATAACATAAGATACTAACTAGGACTGCAAACAGAGAAATTGGATCTTGCATATAGTTCAATCTTTGTATCAAGTTCAGTCAGTAATATGGCTGCTGTAAGAATAGTGATTGAAGCTTTATCAAAAAATTAGGATGGATTCTTTACAAATCCTCTCTGTCATTAATCTGATAAGAGAATATGTTTGTATACAATAGAATAGTAGACATTGATGATTTTTCATTATCTATTGATGTAATGAAATTGTAACCAGCAAAATGTCTGTACTTTAAAGATATTTTTTAAAAGTCAGTTGGGGTTACTATTAATAAGCTACATAGAAGGGATACCCAATTTTTTAAATATGTATGTGTCTGCAGGTTGGGGTAGATGGGATTCACACGAAAATAATTCAACTGATTTTTACAGCATTTCAATTAAAGTACACCTTGTCTTCCCATTGTTAAAATAGGATATGTTTTGTTTTGATGTGATATTAAATCATTGATAATTCAAGATAAAAGTGTTGCAAAATTAGTGGCAGTTTTATGTTGAATCCCATTCACTTGATAGGTTTTCCATTAATGTGCAGCCTGTGATCCCTCGGGTAAAATAGTGTAAGTTACAGTTTGATGTAAAATCTTAAATGTGATAAAATTCAGATAATTTTTTTTTATTAGAAAGCAGTTTACGCAAAAACTGCCAATCAGATTTTAATTGGCTTTTGACTAATATATAAACTGTGGTTCTATGGGTAAAATAACATATATTTTATTTTGATGTGAAATAGTAAAGCTGAAACCGAGCGAGCGGTGTAACGGTTAGCATTCTCGCCTCGCATTCGGGAGGACGGCGGTTCGAATCCCCGTCCGGGCATCCAGATTTGGGTTTTCCATGGTTTCCCCAAATCACTCCAGGCAAATGCCAGGATGCTTCCTTCAAAAGGCCATGGCCGACTCCCTTCCCATTCCTTGCCCCCATCCTTTCCCGTCTCTAAAGACCTCGATGTTAAAAAGAGACGTAAAGCAGTTACAAAAAAAAAAAAAAAAAAAAAAAAAGTGAAGCTGACAAATTTTAGTTGAAAGCTATTCACACTAAAACTAGATGGCCTGGTTTTGATGGTGTTTCAATAAATGCATAGCCCATGATCCCATGGATCAAATAGGTTATGCTTTTTGAATGGAATTGAAAAAACTAATAAAATTAAGATAATTTTTCCTTGAAGGTGATTCGTGCAAAAACAAATGGTTGGATTTTGATGAAGTACAGCACATGATAATGAGAGTGAAATAGGATGTGCACCATTCCCACAAATATCCGGTATGTTTCCCAGTTCTGGATCTAGGGGTGGGGGGCAAAGTAGGCGGCAACTTGAGGAGGTCAGCAAAATTGTGTTTGAAGGGCAGCAATTTAAGTACTGTTGACATTTTTTTACCTCTGTTACTACCCAGGGTGACAAAAATTATGGTGAACATTGGGTCAGCAACACTTGCGGTGGCAATGGGGCTGCAAAATAATGTTCGAAGGGGCAGCAGACTCAGTTTTTGCCTTGGTTCAAAAAATTCATAGATCCGCCACTGATGTTTGCTTTTTATGTGGCATCTTAAACTCACAAATTAAAGATTTCTTTTTCTAAAGTTACAGTTTCTGGCATAGTCCCTTAATGTAAAATGAATTTTTGTTCAGTGACCTACTGGGAATGTGGATCATGTAGATCTAGATTATGTTGATTTAAGTATGAAGAAAAGGGGAGTTATATTTTTACTAGAAATAATTTTCAGTCCACAAGTGTACTTGTAAGTAACTACTACACAAAACAACACTTTGAATGCTGTGTTACAAAACTGGAATATGTACAGTAAACAGCAACTCATAAGCACATTGAAATGGAACTTGTACATAATTTTGGCCCTAAGTACAACTAATTCTAGACAACAGTTCATAAGTCAAATTTTGAAGAATTTTAATGCTAATACAAAGGAGACAACATAAAAGATTCTGATATGTTCACACTTGGACTGCTAATATGCTGGCTGATATTGGTATCGTTAGGGATTAATTGACACTTAGGTGCCACAAAGTACAGTAAAAACCACTCAATTTGTGACTGCTTCCCACAGCCCTTACGGAAGCATCACTGGATTAATTCATTAATTGGGCTGAGATTAACTGGTAGACAGTTGTTGTAGGTTTTGTTTGAATTTGTTGGTTCATTTGTGAGCTTTATGAAGTACTTTCTCCACCAACCTGTTTGGCTTACAATGACAGGACAGATAAGATAAGAGAAATGAGGTATAGTACTGATGCTTATATGGAGAATTTCTTCTTTTATACTATTCAGGATTAGTATGCATAGAATAGAGATTAGTTTTGGTGCAAATCAACCCTCTGCCACCTATGATTGAATAGCAGAGTGCCGGTATATATGTAGTTGTAGAAATGGGCTCAAACACTATTTTAATGAACCACAGTGAATATGACACTGAAGCTATGGCACCTACAGAACATGCAACACTAACTTGATTTGCTAGGAAATATCACCAAACCTCATGAATATCATGGTTCATATACACTGAAGAGCCGAAAATTACGACTGGTACCTATAGTGAGATTAAATGATGTTTGATGATGCAGCTGATACGTCATACGTTAAAGTATGTTAGTGGAATACGGATGAATGGAGAATGATCTTAGCAACAACATGTGTGTGAGATTAGGAAATCTATGGACATAAGATACTTTAACAATTGGCAGACTGTTATGGCTTTGTGCGTGGGAACGAGCATCTCAGAAATGAAGGAACTGGTTGGCAGTTTGCTTGCTATTGTAGCAAGCATCTAAGGAAAATCATCAATGATCAATGAAACCATGAGTAGCCGACAAAGTGGTGATGTTCATGCCCCATCACAGAATATGGAGGTTGGAGGCTTACCTGTCCTGTAAAACAGAATATGTGGCAGATCTGACAGCAGAGCATAATTCTGGTTCAAGCAGAAGTGTTTTGGAGCACACCATTCAGCACATATTGTTAAACATAGGTCTCTGCAGCAGAAGGCCCACACATGTTTCAATGTTGATCTAACGACATCATAAATTATGATACCAGTGGCCACAAGATTATTGAGAATAGACCATAGATCATTGAAACGTGTAGCCTGGTTGTATGAATCACCTTTGTTGTTAAACCAGGTTGATGGTCGCATCCAGATATGTAATCTTCCAGGCGACAGCTACTCAAAATTTGCCTCAAGCAATGGACGCAGGATGGTGGGGGCAGTATTATGCTATGTAGGACATTCGCTTGGGCTTTCATGGGACCTGTGGAGGTGATCAAAGGCACCAAGACAATTGTGGACTATATGAAAGTTATTGCGGACTACCTGCATCCTTTCATGCTTCACATCATCTACAACTGTGACTGCATCTTCCATTAGGTTAACTGTTCATGTCAAAAGTTCAGAATCATGCTATAGTGGTTTGAGGAGCATGAAAGTGAACTCACATTGATGTCTTGACCACCACATTCATCTGATTTCAACCCAATAGAACACATCTGGGATGCTGTTGGGCACCAGCTCTGCAATTACTATTACTATTACAATTACTCTGCGATTCACTAAAAGTGTGTGGCAGAGGGTGCATTGTAACTATCCGAAAGGGTAATAGTTTGGAAGGTATATACGGGATATGGTAGGAGGCGCCCATGGGAGGCGCCCATTGTGAGGAACCATCACCGCATTCGCGTGGAATGATACGGCGAAACCATGGAAAACCCAGATCAGGATGGCCGGAGAGCTTTAATGGAAGCTACTCCTGTCGGACATTAAGTTTACTCGCCGGTAAATCCTTTCTATTCCATTCCCTAATCGCTCACAGAAAAAATGAATACAGAAAAGAATCGGTTCGGGCCCTGTTTTCTCTTATCTTAGTTTCACGGTCATTCCGAGATACAAATGTTGCTGGTAGCAATATTTCTTTGCTGTCATTCTGAAATATGACAGTCATGAATTTTTCAATTAGCTTCCGTCGAGAGCAACGCCTTAGGTGTTCCAGGTCTTCCCAACCTAACTCCTTCAGCATCACACTTACGCTTTCCCTCCAACTATATACTGTATACCTGTTACGAATCAGGCGGCCCTTCTCTGGACCCTCTCTAATGTCTCCATTAACCCCTTTTGATGGGGACCCCATGCAGAACAACAATATTCCAAGTGAGGACACACTAGTGACTTATATGAAATCGATTTAACTTCAGGAGTGCATTGTTTTAAATTACGACCTAGAAATAGGAGCATACGATTTGCTTTCCCAATTACATTCTCGATATGTTCATTCCACGACAAATTATTACGAATTGTTACCCCTAGGTATTTAGTGGAATCCACAGATCTAAGGATAGTACCATTAATTGTATATTCAGAGCTAAATGGTGTCACCTTTTTACTTATACGCATGACTTGGTACTTTTTAGCGTTTAACTCCAACTGCCAGCCTTTACACCACACAATTATTTTCATAATATCGTCTTGTAACAAAGCGCAGTCTTCCTGGGTTTTTATTTCACGATAAATAATAGCATCATCGGCAAATAATCTTTTCATCCCCCTTATTATGTCACTCATTAATGTATATGGGAAACAACAGAGGCCCTATCACGCTTCCCTGGGGAACCCCGGACCTCACCTCGGTAAATGATGAACTCTCACTGTTGAGAACTACACACTGTGTTCTGCCTATTAGGAAGTCTGCAACCCAGTCGCATATTTGTCTAGATATGCCGTAGCCACGAAGTTTCCTAAGTAACCTAGTGTGAGGCACAGTGTCGAAAGCTTTTTTAAAATCTAATAGAACTATATCAACCTGGGATTGCCCATCTATAATACGGCACAAGCATGGGCGCTGGGAGGGGGGTGCAAGGGGGTGCACTTGCACCCCCCTGACATCCCGGGTCACCGTCTAGGCAGTAGTAGCCCGGAAATTTTTGGGCCGATCCAATGCATCAGCCCTGGTGCACCCCCCTCCATCCCGGGTTTAAAAGCTCATCTTCATCCAAAAACCGCATGACATTTGAATAGATGATGTGTTCTAAAATCCTATAAAATACTGATGTTAACGAGATCAGTCTATAATTTTGAGGATCATTAACATTCCCATTTTTAAACACTGGACTGACGAAGGTGGTCTCCCCATCGGCTTGTATTTTTCCTTGATCCAAGGAGGCGGTATATAATTTCATCAAATATGGTGCAATATCCTTTGCGTACCTGTTGTAGAATCTTGTAGGAATACCGTCTGGTCCGGGAGCCTTATTGGTTTTTACATTCATAAGCCATTTAGTTATTCCCTCAACATCAAGAACGTGATCATTCATAATTTTGTTGGTACGATTGGCAAATGTCGGAATCTCCTCTGAGTTTTCAGTCGTGAAAGCTTTTTTAAATACATTATTCAAGATTTCTGCTTTCTCTACGCTAGTTTCGGATAATTCCCCATTTTCCTTAATCAGTGAAGGTATAACCTTACGAGAGCCTCTTAGTAATTTGACATACGATCAGTAATCAGATCTTCGTACAAAGTCCTGGCTTGGAATTCTTTAAATGCATCATGCATTGCCTTACGCACTTCCGCTCGTAACAGGACTAATTTAACATGGTTAGACGAGCCCCGCAATTTCTTTACCATGGCATGTAAATGCCATTGCTTCCTGAGCAATCAATTCACTTCCCTATTGAACCACAGAAGGTTCTTACTGACCTTCATAAGCTTCTTAGGAACAGATTGATTTAAACTGTTCCATATTATTTCTTTTAACTTAAACCAAAGTTCCTAAACATTTGTATTTAGCGTGTACGTTTCAAAATTTTTTGTCAAGTGATCAACCATACCCCATCGTTTGCCTTATCGAAGCAATATACGAGTTTGTCTTTGTCATGCTTCAAATTCATACTAGATTTTAAAGTTACCACAACCGAATTATGATCACTTATACCGTCTTCTACACAAACTGTATCTACAGTATCAGGATTACTTATAAGAAAAAGATCCAAAATGGACGAGGAATCTTTATCGCACCGCGTTGGCTCATGAACCATCTGTTCAAGAGTTCTTTCTGCAAATACTTCTAGGAACGTTTTGGTTACTAACCTATCTCTTCCACCCAACCTGAAAGTGCATGTGTCCCAATTAACCGACGGTAGGTTAAAATCACCACCCACGATCAATATATGTCCCTGAAATTTCTTATAAATCTTATTAAGCGACTCTCTGAAGTATTCCGCGTTATCCAAATCAGAATCTGGAGGTCGATAAAATGACCCGATTATGAACTTTAAGTTTTTACCAATTTTTACCTTGACCAATAACAACTCGCAAAAATTTTGTTTCGGTTACGACAGAACAATTAACTGTTTTGTTAACGGCCATGAACACACCCCTGCCCATTGAGACAGCTCTGTCTTTCTGAAAAACATTGAAATGATGGCCAAATACTTCCCTAGCTTCTACCTCTGGTGTCAACCAGCTCTCAGTTCCTAGTATTATATCGGCATCATTAGTCGCCACTTTCCCTCTAATACTCTGGCAATATAGGACCATTACTCTTAGCTGCTTTGTATTATTTGTGGAGTATAAATTCGAATTTTCCCTATTCGCATTCTGACGGGAAATGAGTGCAGTATTTGGGGCTGCAACATTAAACTTATTCGCACCATCACTACCAGAACCAAGATCTAAGTTATCGGCACCTCCTCTTCGATGAACTGAAGGATCCTCGGGCCTCATGATGTTCCTAAAAAATAATTCATATGATGACGGTTCCTTATTTTAGCAGCCACCATGGTCGCCATTCTCGGTGTGTAGTGGACGCCCGACCTGTGAAATGCGTCCCAGCTGGCAGCTATCATCAGTCGAAAGTCAACGAAGCCCCAGTTGTTTCTGCGATACAGCTCTTGTAAACTACAATTCAAATTAAAAATATTCCACCATACTTCCTCCCCACAGTCGATGCACGGCACGATACTACAAATGGAGAACTGCAACGATACCGAATTATCCCGCCTTCCTACCCAATTTGTCAATAGATTTCACTATATCTGCAACAGAAACACAACACGAGTCATTAGTACCAATGTGCGCAGCTACTCTTAACTGGCGACAATTCGATTCTCAGATTGTTTATTGAATGGCTTCCATGACACGTGGTACGGTTGCTCCTGGAAGACAAACAGAATGCACGTTAGAATGAGGGTCTGCACCGTTCTTCGTGGCAAGTTCTGGAAGCGGTTTCTCTAAACGTCGGATGTTGGAGCTGCCAATGACCAGTAAACCTTTTCCTGGCATCGCTCGCAGTCTGTGAACAAATCTTCTCTGCTATTCTTCTGGGCCATCCACACATGAATCTTCAGCTTCCTGCAACATGGAAAACGCATTCCTTAATGGCAAGATATCATTTTTCCGTCGGCAGACTGGGAATTTTGACGCCTTTCTCCAATCCACATGGTGCCAGACGGTTTCAGCAACAGGTTCTTGAAAATCCCGACTTGCTGGTTCTGCTACGGTTGTCTGCAGAATTTCTTCAACGCACTGCCGCTCCTCGTCTAGGATGCTCCATACCTGTGCTTGAAGAGATGGCATAGTAGTAAGGATCTCCTCGAGAGCCAGACTCCTACTGGAACACATTGCACAAGCCATGTCCCTTGAAACAGCAAAAAATGGAATAAATATATCAAAAGACAAAAAAACGGAGATTGCTGCTAACGGCTGCTAATCCACTACCCACTACCTACACAGAAAATTCAAATATAAAGACAAAAGTTAACTAGCACACTTTAAATCAAACACAAAAATTGGTGACTGTGGCTAACGGCAGCTATAGTTGGACTGGTGACTCACTACCTAAACAGAAAATTCAAAGATAAAGACAAAAGCTAACTAGCACACCTTAAATCAAACACAAAAGTCGGTGACTGCGGCTACTATTACTATTACAATTACTCCGCAATTCACTAAAAGTGTTTGGCGGAGGGTGCATTGCACCTATCAGGAAAGGTAATGGTTTGGAAGGGATATACGGGATATGGCAGGTGGCGCCCATGGGCTATTGTGAGGAACCATCCCAGCATTCACCTGGAGTGATCTAGGGAAACCATGGAAAACCCAGATCAGGCAGATCACTACCTAAAAAGGAAATATTCAAGGATAACAACAAAAACTAGCACAATTCAAATCACACACAAAAGTCATCTTCTGCTGCTACAGCTGCTAAGCACAACTGACTGGATCACTACCTACACAGAAAATTCAAAGATAAAAACAAAGTCTATCTAGCACACTTTGAATTAAACACACCAGAATGTCGGCGACTGCTGCTAACGGCGGCGGTTGCTCGAACTGGCCTGTAATTGAAGGGAATTGCATGACCTATGATTAGAAATCAGTTGCAAGATATCTCTGCAAACCTATTAGGGATTTGTTGGATTCATACAAAGGTGAATTGCTGCTATATTGTTTTCAAAAAATGGCCTATAGTATTAAGCAGGTGGTCATAATGTTTTGGCTAATCAGTGTTTATCAGCTCAGCTGAGCTACTTCACGGTTCTTTTCCATGATGCATACCATATTGCAAAACATACTTCACAGCCACCTGTTAAAATCGCATTAATGGAGAAATCCTTCCCAACAAGGATTCTACTACCACCATTACTACTACCACCTTATACATAGTCTGACAAATAAGTTTCCAAACTGACCAGCACAATGCAAGCAGCTCTGTAAAATATTATAAATGAAGTCCTTCAGTGTCTCACAGCAATATTCACACTGACACTTGGATTGGTGCTGAGTGACATGCATTCTCGTTTGACTTGTGTTTATGTGCTGTCATTGAAATTTCTGAGCTTGAATTTGAGCAAAGAATAAATTTGAGACATAAACATTTAAACTGGGAAAGAATGAGAATGAAACATGGTAATATTAGTTCTGGCATACTGGGAGAGAGCCATGAATGAATGGCAGTCTTAGAATCCATAGTATATCTCTTGAAGGGAGAGAAACAAGCTACTGATAAGGTTAGGGTGGCCAGTAACAAGTTGAATGGATCAAAATATTGCCTAAAATTTTTAAAACAACCAAGTATACTATTTTGGCATACTGAAAAGGTGATGTGAAAAAGAAAAATGCAAATAATTAAAAATTTTCACTAATAATGCACAGTTCCAGCATCAATACAATACACCTGTTAAGGTTGCACTGTATATATAGGAGTCTTTAGTTTAACAACAAATAATGCAAACCACCCTCTATTCTCAACTGAGGTTTTGTCCAACTGACATCTTTATTTATCCAAAGATCAAAAAAGTTTTTTAAGATATAGAGAACATCATGGCTCTAAATAACATTCTAGCTATTCTCCAAAATTGCTCTGAAAGGTTGAGGTATCAGTGTATAACATACCAAGCAGAGTAATTTGAAAATGACAAGTTGTATTTAGCCATAAACATTTTTTTTGTGGCAAGTACGTGAACTTAATCTGTGGAGTAGTATAAAAACCTACCACTGTGTACAAGCTCGTGTATTCATCTCTCCAAAAAAACCTGAGCCATCTGATGGCTGGTTAGACAGAATCCTAATAAATTCTGTTGCTGCTTTATGGTTATTTCCAATAGAGGCTTTATTAAAACCACTATCCTATCCATTATACCATTGGGAACCACGTTACTAATTTATGCTAAACATCAGATACTTCCTTGGCCTCATTAGTTAACAATATCCTTGCTCTGGCAACCTCATCTCTTACAAATCCATTAAATTTGTTAGTTCTGTTTTAATATATTTTCCCTAGTTTTTTACTTCTACAGTTAGTTTTTCTCCATTACCTAGAACCACCCCATCCTCTGATTAGCCACTACCCAACCTCATTCATATAACAACACAGCTATGAACACCTTCTAGCAGTTTGTAAGAAACCACATTTTCTGTCACATGACTCAGATGTCACCAAAAAATCTATTTATATTTGTTTTTGATGTCCTAAATTAGTAATGGGATTTATGTTCATCATCATTCTTTTTGTTTATATCACTTGATTATTGTTATTATTACCCTAAGTATATTAGTGCAATTTTTCAGGTTTGCCATTCTTGTGTGTTTCACAGTTGTACACTTTTCATCTCACTAGATGTATGAAACATACATCTAAGCAGCTTGTAATATTTTTTTATGGTTATGAGCACCTTTTTTTTCTTTTTTATATTCAATTTCTATAATGTACAGTTTATCATATGTGACAGTAGCTAAACTACAGTTGAGATTTTTTTTCTTTTACCTAACTCTTGTCCATCTGTGCACATTTCTTTGCAACATTTGGAAATCTCAACTGATTTCAACAATTCATATCATAATTACCTGCGGTTTTTTAAATTAGACCTAGTTACCAATATCTTATGCTCACTAGGTTATAAACGCTTCATATATTAATATTATCTTTCATGAGTGTCAGTAATAAATCATCACTTTGATTTGAGCCCAAGGAATAGGAATTAGTGTTCAAACTGGTCACTGCAAATAGCATTAATTCAAATGACAATTTGTTCTTTTACTTTTATTTATGTATATATCTTGTTCCATAGATTTCTCCTGAGGAAGGACCTCTCAGATTTAAAACATGTCATTGCTAGTATATATGCCGAATAACAATCACAGTGAAAATTATTATTAAATCTTAAAAAGACAATGAGATAAAACTGAATTACGCAAAAAGTCGTATTCGATACAGTGAATTCTTTTATACAAATGCTTGAATGAAGCAGAAGGAGTTGCCAATAAGATAATACATCAATTTTTCTTTAAATATATCTTAGTTACCTATAAATTGTTTTATAATTTAAGGAAGTTTATTAAAGAGATGTGTCACAGAACAATTAACTCCCCTTTGCACTAATGACATTGATGTTTGTATTTTGTATGAGTTTTTTTTTGTATTAAAATTGTGTACTTGTGTGAATTATATCTAAACAAGTTAAAATGTTCTATGATAAAAGAAATGAGAGAATGTATATACTGAGAAGTCATTGTAAGAATATTGAGCCACTTAAATAGTTGTCTGCAATAAATTATTGATTTTATGCTACATAGCATTCTAACAGCTCTTTTCGATGCTGTAAAAACTTTTTTCCTTTGTGAAGATTTTCCTTAAAGAATTATGTCATAGGGCATGACCAAATGAAAATAAGAGAAATGCACTTCTTTCATTAATTCTAGAACTGCTGTCATAGAAGGTGTCCTCAATGCAAAGGTTGATCATGGTAGCTTCTTCAGTAGTATTTAGACATGTCTCTTGACAACTGAGTTTCTCATCCATTTGAATGCCAAGGAAGTTTATACTTTTTGTCTCTCAGATTGTGTTATTTTTATAGTCGATACGCAAATTGTTCTGCCCATATTTTTTGTTTTAAACCTGATATGATTGTTTTATCACAATTTAATTTTAATGAGTTTGCTTTAAACCAGTTTGCTACTTTACTAGGTACCTACTTCATTTGCATTAAATTCTAGATAACTCTCTGGTGTCTTTCTTAAATTCAGGTTAGTGTCGTCTACAAATAAAATGTTCTTAACCTTGTTGGATTCCAGGAAGATCATTGATGTATAATAAAACTAGAAGCTGTCCTAGGACAGAGACTTGTGGAATACCAGTTTATACCTTTTACCAGTCCAATGAAGCATTTTTACTGATTTTAGAATCAAAAATGGAAACTAAATGCTTTCAAAATTGTATCAAAAGGATGACAGAAATACCCTTAATATTGAAGCTATGGTTTCTTTGTATAGAATATTTGTCAGTTCCCAATTATAAATAATACTTGTATTTTGGGGGCAAATTAACAATAGTAATATGAGGATGTTGTATATGATGTGATCACAGGAAACAGTAGCCTGTGTGTGATAAATTAGTAACTTAAGTATAGGAATTACTGCAATCAGGATTGGTATTTTGAACTCAGAGTTCTTCTTTTCCTTACTGTTATTATTATGGTGTTTATATTTATGATAAGGTACGCAAATAATTTTCTGTGTCACAGAAAATTATTTGCATACCTTATTGTATTAAAACAGTTACAGACTTTCACAAAGTCCATATATCATGGATAAAATAAAAAAAAAGATTGTATTTATGCATTTGTATGATTTTCTTTCCTGCAGGTTTAGAATTCGCAAGGGGAAAGTTGCTGCTGAACCTGATCCAGGTATGTTTAATGATGTTGAAGAAACATATTAATTAATTTTGCCAGTCTCTTTAAATGTGACATTATTTTTGGTTTGATTTTTAATACATCTTCGCTGTTTTTTGTCCATGTTCTAAAGGATTTAATTCAATTTCTTTTTAATTGTGATCAGTGATTTTAAATGGCTGGTATGGTTAATTCCTTTAAAGGAATGAGCTTAAATAATGTTTTTAACAGTACTGAAAAAATGAGATAATAGTTGAAAGGAAGAATAATTAAGAAAGATAAGGCTTTAAGTGTTTGGAGCAGATAATAGATGCTGAATATTGTAATTGGGATTCAGGGAGGGAGATGAAACTTCTTCAAACAACTTGGGAGACTTAAGAGAAAAACTGATTGAAGGATATCATCATTTGACAGATTTAGCCTATCACCATTTATATTTCAACTTCTGTTATAATTTATTTAACTTCAATCTTCATAAAAAGAGTGTTGGTAGCATCATGACGATGAGAAGTGTGTCAAAGAAATTAAGAATTTATGCATTATTCATTACCATTTTGCCTCTAAACCTGATATGCGATAGATTTTTTTTAAAATTTTATAATGAAAACTATTAACCTCACCTATCAAAATCACATTCATGTAGTGTCAGTAATCAGGTTTAAATTAATGTAGTCTTTTTGGGTGACTTGTGGAGCAACAGAGATTCCAATCGCTGAAATATCATGTGAAAATACCCTGCTCTCTTGGCTAGTCCCAAGAATACATTAATTCTCAATGCTGAGAGAAACTTTCTTCTCAGTTTTATATGTTCAATATTTACAAATTCTGAAATAATTGCCAAATAATTTAGTACAAATGCATTATTTCCATTCTAATATATTCATGGTAAAATTTTGCATGCATCATTGGTTTTCCAGTGAATGAATTTGTTCTTGGACCCTAATGGCATTCAGTAACTAATATTTATCATTCAATTGTTAACTATATTTGTCACAGACAAAATATAATGTTCTGTGATTTATTATTTTTCAGAAAATCGTCAATGCCCAATTTGCATGGATGAACGTACTTTTACAGTGATGACAAACTGCAGGCATCTTTTCTGTGGTAAGATTTTGTTTTGGATGATCATTAAACTGTGTACAAGATTTCAATACACCTTTCATGTCAGATAAATTATTCATTTAGGAAGTTATTACTAATTCTTGACAGTGAGAGAATGATATGCAGCATATGTTTTTTAGTTTTTTGGAGGGAAGATAAATACGCAGTCAGCAGAATGTATTGCATCTCATTTCATTGCGATAAAATGTTTATTAATAAATCATAACAGAATATTTCTCAAAGAAAATTTTTTGAAATACTATAATAATAGGAAATACATGTTGTATAAAATAAATGTAGGAGTCGTTCCTGGAGTGCTGCAGCAATGGGTGGGATGTAAGAGAATTATTGTACAGAGCCAATGAATGAGCTCACACACTTGAAAGCATCACACTTATTATATGGCATTTAACTCATAGCAGCATGAAAATAAATGACTTTCCTTCAGAGTAAAATTAGTGATTAGTACACACTCCATTTTCATTTAAGAAAGCATTGAATACTAAAAACCATCTAATGTAAGCCACAGAGTTAAAAAGTAAAATCAAAAGTAAATTGAAGTTCATGGATGGGAAAAAGTTGTTGTTTTATGTGACTCAGCAAAACAACACTTCTGTGTTCTAAATTTATATAATTAAGTTTTCAGAATGAAGGTCTAAGTACTACACATCTTATTTCATTAGTTTTCACTGTAATATTGAAAAAAAATATCTTTCTCTATGCACAGACGATTTGTGGACATACTCAGTGTTAAGTCTACAGATTTGGGAAATAGTAATGTATCATTTGTTTAATATACTTCAATAGTATGTTCAATTTTTTACAAGTGTTCTTCATCATCCAACTCCATTCTCCTGGGTGCTGGTCACAAGCCTTTGCACTTCTTCCTGTCCAGGAATAGCTGATGTTCATGAGTAATCATCCAATCTAGCCCTATGTCTTCCAGATCCTTCTTGATTTGATTTATTCATTTATTTTTGGGCTTTCCCACATATATTTTCCCCTTTGATATTTATATTCAAGCTGGCCTTTGGTTTTCTTTCTTCCTTTATCCTTTGGACATGTCCATACCACCACAGGCAAGACTTCTGTAAAGATTATTGCCATACTGATGTTTATACCAGCTTCTGCATTATTGATTTCATTTCTTATTTAGTCCTTTCATGTCCTCTGAAGCGTGGTATACACAAACTTCATTTTAGAAGCTTGAAGTCTACTAGTGTCTCTTCTGGATAGGGTTCATGTTTCTAGTACATAAGTGCATTCTACAAATTTTCAGTTGGAAGTTTCCAATACTTTTGGGGTGTTGGAGAATCTAACTGAGGATGTATCAGATACCACAGCAGGGCTGTCTCATTGCAACAAAGCTGTAAAAAAGCACACATTGTGCAAAGCTCGATAAAAGAAATCCAAGAAGGTGTTATTGCTTGGAAGTAGTCACGGTAGGGGGTTAAGTGCAATGCTACAGTCAAGCCTGGGCTCTGATGTTGAGGTGTGTAGTATATTTAAGCCTAATGCAGAACTTGGCAATGTTGTGGATGAAATTTCAAGCCTGGGGAAAGATCTTACTAAAGAGGATCATATAATTATAGTTGGGGGTCCTGGAAACAGTCTGTCCAGAAATCTCAATTATTGTGTTGAAACAGACATTGACAACATTGCTAAAAACACCACTCACACCAATGTTGGTTTTGTTGACCTGTTCAGGCGTTATGATCAACCCTGGATGCGTGGTCATGTACAGCGTACACAGGCAGATCTGAAGCGTGCATTGTGTCAGGCTGACCGAACACTGGTTTGATAGATGTTTCTGGCATAACACGGAGTGACCATACCTCCCATGGACTCCACCTGAATGTTCGGGGCAAGCAGAAGCTAACGCAACTGATTGCCAATAACATCAGGAGAGGCAGGTTGGATGTGAACCCCATCCCAGTGGTAATTGGTGGTAGGACTCAGTCTTTTTTAGGCCAAATGTCAAGAGTAGGAAGAGTTATTTAAGAAATGTACATAATGGTATTACAGTAAAAAATAAAGAATGTCAGTCTAAAATAGCTTTGTTCCATCAGAACATTAGGGGTATCTCAAGCAAACTTGATGAGTTCATAATATCTATAGAAGAAACCCAAAAATCATTGAATCTTAACATAAATATCGTATGTCTGACAGAACATCATCTGAAGAATTCTGAAATAGGTCTCCTCCCTTTTATTGGATATAGATTAGCTTCTTGTTATTGCAGGTCAGAGATGAGAATGGGTGGTGCAGCAATATATGTAAGCGAAAATACCGAGACAAAATCGTTAGATGTAAGTAAATACTGTATAGAAAAAGATTTTGAATGTTGTGCAATACAGTTAGAATTAGAAAACAAATATCTTATAGTGCTGACAGTTTATAGGGCTCCCACAGGAGACTTCAGTAAATTTTGTAATAAACTTGAGGCGGTTCTAATAAACTTATCACGTACTAAAAGGGAAATTATCCTCTGTGGAGACTTCAACATAAATTTTGCTGTAGAATGTAACCAGACAGATTATCTTCTAGGAATGCTTAGATCATTCAATCTCTATCAAACTGTAAATTTCCCAACTAGAAAACAAAAAGATAGTAGTACCATTATTGATAACATTTTTGTAGAGCACAATAAATTAGAAATATATGAAACAGTTCCAATGGAAAATGGTTTGTCAGACCATAATGCTCAAATAAATATTTTGGATGTTGTGGGAAATGAATGTAACAAAAAGAAAGGATTTGTTAGAGTTAGGCCATTAAAGAACAATTCAATAAAAATATTAAATGATGAACTTCTCAATGAGGACTGGAGCACTGTTTATAAATTAAAAGGGGTAAACAATAAATTCAATTACTTTCACCAAAGGTTTTCAGAAATTTACAAAAGGTGTCTCCCTACAAAACTAGTTCCAATTGGTCAAAAACGAGTAAACAAAAATTGGGTTACAGTTGGTATTAAAACATCTTGCAGACATAAAAGGGAATTGTATGTAAAAGTTAGGAATACTGATAATATGCTTCTCAGACAACATTACAAAACTTACTGTAGAATTTTAACCAAAGTAATAAAAGAAGCTAAACGTTTGGCCATAAACGATGAGATTAGTAGTTCAGATAATAAGATAAAAAGTGTTTGGAACATTATTAAAAGAGAAACAACTGTATCATCCCTTGAACATAAACCTATATCTATAAGCATTAATGATAAGCTTGTAACTGACCCCTCTTATGTAGGAAATGCTTTCAATAACTACTTCTTAACAGTTGCTGAAAAAATAAAAGGAAAATATATTGGGAATATGGATGCTATAGCAATACTTAAATCCTTGTCACCAAAAACAGCACCTATGTCTATATTTCCCACCAGTCAAAATGAAATTGAAAAAATTATTAAATCCCTCAAAAATAAAAAGTCGTTTGGTTATGATGAGGTTTCAACCCATGTAGTGAAACAATGTAACACCAGCATTAGTAGAGTTATTAGTCATATTTGTAATAGTTCTTTTGAAGAAGGTATCTTCCCTGACTCACTCAAGAAGTCAATAATCAAACCGCTTTATAAAAAGGGTGATACCTCAAAAATTGAGAATTACAGACCCATTTCACTTCTACCAGCATTTTCAAAAATCTTTGAAAAAGCAATGTACAGAAGGGTGTATGCACATTTACAAAAAAATGACCTACTCAGTAAAGTACAGTTTGGTTTTAGACAAGGCGTTTCAACAGATTCAGCAATTTTTGCTTTTGTAAACAACATACTGGAATCAATGCATAAAAAATTAAATTCCCTAGGTATATTCTGTGATCTTGCTAAGGCTTTTGACTGTCTTGATCATGAAACTCTACTAGGTAAATTAGACCACTATGGAGTTAGTGGTAAGCCAGGACATTGGTTTAAATCATACCTGGAAAATAGAAAGCAATGTGTATCACTGAAAGATGTTAATACAGGAGATGTTATAAACTCAGAATGGGGTATAGTTAAATGTGGTGTGCCTCAGGGTTCAATTATTGGTCCTCTGCTGTTCTTAATCTATATAAATGATCTCCCACATATACTAGGTGATAATGAACACATGGTGCTCTTTGCAGATGATACTAGCATATCCTTGAAAGACCCATCAGCACAAAACCTCGAAAACACAGCAAATGAAGTTATAAAGAAAATTAACAGGTGGTTTAATGCCAACAAACTAATACTTAATGTAGAAAAGACACAGTTACTTCAGTTTGTTACAAAAAATAAAACAAAGGACAGCTATAATGTATTATCAGAAGGAAAAGCAATCGATGAAAGCAGTTTCACAAAATTCCTGGGTCTATATATAGATAACAAATTGAACTGGAAACAGCATATTCAACAACTTCTTAAAAAACTGAATTCTGCAACATTTTCACTGAGGGTAATATCTAGAATAGCTAATATAGAAACCAGAAAGTTAGTATATTTTGCATATTTTCATTCCCTGCTCACTTATGGCATCTCATTCTGGGGAAACTCATCACAAGCACAGAGGGTATTTAAATTGCAAAAGCGTGCTATAAGAACTATTTGTGGAGCAAACCCACAGACACCGTGCAGAAATCTATTTAAAAACCTGGGTGTTCTAACAATGCCAGCACAGTATGTATACTCTGTATTATCATTTGTAGTAGAAAATCCTGAACACTTCAATCTTAATGCTGACATACATAGCCATAATACTAGGAATAAATATAATATTCACAAGGATTACAAATCACTGTCAATTGTTCAGAAAGGGTTAACATTTACTGGTGCTTCCTTATTCAATGTATTACCAACAGAAATTAAATGTTATCCACAAAAACCCAACTACTTTAAGTCCAAACTGAAAGAGTTTCTGCTTCAGAACCCATTTTACTCTGTAAAAGAATTTTCTTCTTGGAATTTGGTAACTAAGAATGACTGATAAAATAGTATATATGGTGTATGGAAGGGGAAGGTGACAAAATTATCCACAATTACTAAAATGATATATGGTTTTTCTTTCTGTTGAAACTTGACAAATGAACTAATTACACTGTTTACAAAATTTCACTTATATATAGTAACTAACATGGGATAGCATGCACTCAAAAACTGCTGTGAAAAATTATCATATTAACAGGTTTTTAAGTAATTGACTGCTTATGAGTTGTTGGTAATATAATTGATATTGCTAATAGGTGTGTGTACTGTTCCACATAAATAGCAACTAACATAATATAATATGTAGTCACAAATTACAATGAAACTTACATGGTAACTGGTTGGTAAGAAAATAACTGGTTATTAGATGCTGGTAACAAGTGTATACACTGTTCCACATAATAAGTATTAATTAACTCGGGATTGTATTTGTAGATTACAGGAGATATTGGTTATACTAATGGGTTGTTGCTAACTTGTTGTCAATATATAATAATATTATCAATTATATAGTAATATTGACATTACTAATAAGTGTATGTACTGTTCCACATCCCCGAGATTATTCTCACATGGGATCAAAGTGAACATATCTATCTATCTATCTATCTAGTATGGGGATGTAGTAGATTTGAAAAGTGTATGTTTGCACTTTCTGGGCACTTTTCGGTCTCACAATAGAGTTATAAAAGACAACAGCATTATTGGTTACGTTTGTAATCTAATATTTACTGATCTTGTCTTTAGTTAGAGTACTGCCAAGATATTTGAATTGATCAACATTTTGGAATTGTTAATTGTTTAGGCAAATATTTGCATTACAAATCCCTGTATTTGTTGCCATGACCACTGTCTTAGTCTGGCTGATTTTCTGGCTGTACTCCTCAAGCAGTTTGTTCCAAGCCTCTAGCGTCTCCTGCAACTCTTCTGAACTATCATGCCAGATCATAACATCATCAGCAAAGACTATGTCTTTGTATCTTTTCCATGTATTTCTTTGAATTTCTTCAAGATGTCATGAATCACAGCAGTGAAGAGTAGCTGTGACACCTAGGCTTTAGGGATTTCATACTGCATTTTAATCTTGCTGATTGAGGAGTCTGATACCTTTCTTCTTTCTAGTAAATCCCAAATTTTTGATCTTGCAATGCTAACATAGGCCTTTTCAACATTGAGAAAGACCATGATTATTTCTTTACCATCTTATAGATGTTTATCAATGATCATTATTACAGCAAAAATCAGTTATGTAGTACTTCATCCTGGCTTGAAACCATACTGTTCATTCACTAATAAATTTCCATTAATACCATGTTTTCAAAGATCTTCAATCCATGGGACTAAATTGTGGTTCCAAGGTAATATCTTTTTCTTTTCTGTTGCCCTTTTTTAAATATGGGTACTATTACACACTTAGACCAATCCTCACTTGCCTGGTACATACCCTCATAGCCCTCTTCAATAAATAAAGGATTTTGGAGCCTTTTCCTGCCACCTGCCCTGTTGAGTTCACCATCAAATGCTATACTCATGTACTTACAGTTAAGTTGTTCAACAAGCAATTCCTTACCCATTCTGCAATCATAGAATACCTCTACAGTTTTACTGTTGTCATAGAAAGCTGACTCTTCGTGTCATTTATTTTCATCACACATTTACCTACCCAGCTAGACACCTAGTTAAGATCCTCTTTAGCTGTTCCCAGTTCTCTCATTACATAACATTATTTTAACTGCAAACAATTTAACTTCAGATTTCAACCTATCAATACAATCTTCCACTATACAATGAACAGCAATGGTCCCATTATGATATGCTGTGGCATTCCTCTATTTGTTTCCACCTGGCATTCCTATATTTGTTTCCACTTCTTTTTATATTACATTTCCCATCCTAACATTTTGCTTTCTATCTTTTAAGAATTCCTCAATACAGAAAATCACTTATTTAGCCACTCCAGTTGTTTTTACCTTATCTGCTGCCTTTTTATGGCTCACTCTGTCAAATGTTTTGGATAGATACAGTGTTACACTATACTCTTCATCACGATTTTCCATTTCATCTGCACTATATTACGTGTAACTCATGAAGGTTCACAGAAGTGTCCTTTCCTAAACCCATGACGGTGTTTCGGAAACCAGTTCCTTCCCTCACAGACATTCATGATGGGTTTGCAAACCAATCTTTCCACCTGTTTTCCCACCACTGATATCAAACTAATAGACCTGTAATGTTCAACTTTATTTCATATCTTTTATGGACTAGTACTACTATGGTACTTTTACAGACCTTTAGTAAGCAACAATTCTCAAATCTCAACATAAATATATAAATATAATGTTATATCCCACTATCTGCAATACATCTGTTGCAGTATTATGCACACTAGCTTCTTTATGCCTTTTAACTCTATTGTTTTGTCTTCATACCAACCTTTTTAGCTTTCTCACCTCCTCATTATAGAACTCTTCCTTATTGTTTTGTTTGGAACATACATTTCTTCCCTCATTCTTAGTATCTTTATAAGCCCAGTATAGTCAAAACACTCTCTGCAACCACCTTCTACCTTCAGATGACTCCCAACCCAGCTCTTTCATTATACCAGTCATTAACTGTGTTCTATGGCAATTTTCACAAACAAAATTTTCTGATCTCATTTATACCCTTTCTATCTCCTGAATTTGGTACCCAAAATGTGGGCCCCACACCACCATATTCATGCAGTGGTCTGACCAAGGTTGTGTAACCACGTTCCCTCACTTGCCTAATACATCCCTTCATCACCCTCTCCAATAAATGAAGGATTTTGAAGCCTTTTCCTGCCACCTGCCCAACTGAGGTAAGCATCAAATGTCATGCCAAGCTATTGACAGTCAAGTTGTTCAACAAGCAATTCCTTACCGATTCTATAATCATAGAATAGTATTACAATTTTTCTGTGTTCACAGTAAGCTGACTCTTCTTGGCATTTATTTTCTTCCCACATTTAACTACCCAGCTAGATACCCTGTGCAGATCCCCCTTAGTTGTTCACAGTTCTCTCCAGTCTTAATCACACTATATAACATTATTTCAACTGCAAACAATTTAACTTCAGACTTCAACACGTCAATAAAATCTTAAATTAAAAAATGAACAGCAATGGTTTCAGTATGCCACACAGTGGCATTATTATATTTATTTCCACTTCTTTTGATTCTGCATTTCTCATCCTAACATTTTACTTTGAATCTTTTTAGAATTCCTCAACACAGTAAATCACTTATCTAGGCACTGCAATTGTTTTTACCTTATCTATCACCATTTTATTGCTCACTCCATTAAATTCTTTGGAGAGATACAGTGCTATATTATACTCTTTATCGCCATTTTCCATTTCATCTGCACCATATTGCAAATAGCTCATTAAGATTCACAGGCATGTCGTTTCCTAAATCTATGTTGCTGTTTTGCAAAACAGATCTTTCCCTCATGGAAATTCCTGATGTGGTTGCAGGCCAATCTTTCCCTCAGCTTTCCCACCATTGATGTCAAAATAATAAACCTGTAATTCTAAACTTTATTTTTTTCATCTCGTTTATGGACCAGTACTACTAAGGCACTTTCCCAGTATTTTATTAAAAGAAAGTCTCAAATCTCCACTTATCAAAGTATGAAAGGTACAATGTCATATCCACTATTTTTAATTCATCTATAGTAATATTATCGACACCAGCCCCTATATTCCTTTTAACTCTATTGTGTTTCCTTCTTACCAACATCTTCAGCCTTCTCACCTCCTGATAGAACTTTACCTTATTTTTTGTTTGTAACAAACATTTATTGCCTCATTCTTAGTATCTCCTTAAACTCTTTACATTTCTTTTCCACTGTGCTGGTGCTCTTCTTCTACATACTTAATCATTATCTGAAGTATGTTTTCAATTATGATATGTGCATTTTTATTACTGCAACCACATTCCCTTTTTGAAGCCACTTTACTGAACCCTCTAATATCCATCAATGCTGCTTCATCATCGCTTATTTCTTCTGTAGGCAGCATGCTTTATTAAGAAGATATCCAAAATATTTGTTCCCCTTGTTCTCTGCTCTACCATGCAAGTAAAATGTCCTTTCCTCAAAAACATGTTTGCAAACCTCTATTCCCATATGTTATTTATTTTAATTCCCTGTCCATCAACACCTGGTACATTTAAGTACATGCCGGTAAACACCATTCTACACACTTTTCTGAATTCTAAATGTGAATTTGATTGCTCCCCTTCATTTATTCTTCCACTATGGCAGGTAGCCAAGAGCATGATCTTTAGCATTTTTTGTTTTGTTGCATGTCGGAAATCTACTACAAGTAACCCTTAACTATGTGGGCTTAACACCAGTGAACTATAATAATCTATGATAACCAATATAAAAACTACTCCATGAATTACTCCTGTATCTCTGAAGTATACTCTGTAACTACAAGGAAAAAATGCATTATCTAGTACTTTTTCCTTTAACAAGACCACACCCCTATAACTACTTGTGGTTTGTGTATCTATATTAAGTTACTTAACTCTGTTAATTTGTTATTTATACTTCTACAGTTCACTTGCAATATTCTTATAAATGGCTTAGGGGTATTTTCAGTATAACTATTTTCCTTCCTAGTTGCGACCTTGTTTTTTTTATTATTATTTCACCAGCTTCTGCTACTTCTTTATCATTATTTATCATTTTTTCCCATCATGCATCTGAATTCAGTATCCCTTTGGTCATCTGTTTTAATCCCCAGACCAGTGGCCTTTAAAATAAAAATTATAATTATAATTATAATTGGAAGAGGATTCCTTTACAGATTTAACTAACAACTTGGAACATTCTCCCTTTACTCTTCTATTTATGTTTAGGCCATGCCTATTTAAACCTCACCTACTACTAGTACTCACAAGCACATCCCCCGTGACAGAACTGATTCCTTTCCCAACCAACACCTCAGTGTCCATGTTTAACCACCTCACAGTGTAGTTCAAATGTGGCCTATCATGGTGACTCAAGACCTGCATGAGCTCCAGCGTGGTATGTTTTGCCTCCTTCATCACCTTTCTCTCTAATACTATAATTCTCATGTCTATCAATGTTATTCTCTGCACAAATCCCTTCCTCTGGCACTATTACTATTTTACCTTCCTTGATGAAACCACTACAAAATGGCCCTATATCCTCTATTACCTCTACTAATTTTGCAATAAGACTGAAAAAACTTGTGCGGTAATAACCAGTGCACAACTGATCCTGCAGAGTAGTCCCTACAGCTCGCACATGACTATTACCTACAGCAAAATCCTTTCCTTTCCTGCATTTATACCTACAGACCTGCTGCACCTTTCCTACTTCTACATTTGGCTCTTAACCTCCTAATTCTGTTAACAGATCAAACCCGTTTCTCCCAGAATTTTGAATGTTTCAGGCACCTTCATCCGGTTTACACTATTTTCCTTATAACCTGTTGCCAGCTCCCTATCCTCCTTTTCACCATCCTAACTAGCTACACTATCTTTCCTTTCCACCTCTAAAGGCTGAGCCTGTCCCAAATAATTTTGTTCATCTTCTTGACCTTTTCTTTCTGTTATGAAACTTTCCTGTCCATAAAATAAAGTGGACTGTAAATACTAGTGTGGATGCACTTATAAAGGGACCATCACATAGGATTGGGTAAGTAAACTGGACCAGATTTGAGCCCTGGTCCCCACATACCAGCCATCTGGATTGTAGTTTCTTGCAATCATATAGTAAAATGCTGGTGTAGTCCCCATCTCAAATACAGATTTTACAAACAAAAATACACTTATCATAAAGAACACAACTTGCATGTTTCACAAATACAAACGTTCCACCAGTAGATTAAATGCTCTGTATCTCACATATCCAGTTCTAAATTTGCATAGGGAATATGTCACCCTGACTCATGATTCATACATGCTGCCTGCGCATAAACATAGTTCTCTGTGGTTGTATTGATAGAAAAATTTTACAATACCCAAGAGCCTCATTTACTTTCTGTTTTCCTTCTTATTTCATTTATCCCAGTGACACCACTCTTCCAATCACTGCTATTCTCTAAAAATCTGTAACAGGTGCCACACATCTCAGGCCTGATGTTTCCCACTGTAATAAACTCTTTACTGGCTTTATAAACTCCCTTGCTCTAATATAGAACAGTTGAATCAAGACTACACATACAATACCCAACGTATTACATACAATTAAAAAAAAAAAATCACTGGTTGGATATTATCCTGAGTAGTCTGGAAGATCACCTTAATAAATGGTAGAATACCTTCTGCTGCAGATATTTCATAAACACTTAATAAACAATATCACTGAACACTGCCATATAAAAATTTAAAAAAATCTTAATAAACAAAACCCTTACATTTTGATCAAACTCGACACACACACAGTTTACTTTAATGCCTATATATGTCCAAAATTCTAGAAAACTACTGTACTGCTGCTATGAAACAAAATCAATCACTACTCAAACTTTATTGTACTGTTAAACTATAGTTACCTATATTTTGTTTCTCTTTTTTTGATACTACAGAGTTTGCACAATGTCTGCTCTCTTCTGATTATCAGATAAAGATTTCTAGTGCAACCCTAAAACTGTTAGTAAAATCTTACCTCTTACATTGATAAAACAATTACCACACTTTATCACTTTATTTACCAGTATGTCTTTGTTAGTAGATTTATCCTGTAACCTAATCACTTTTGTTGATTGATCATGTCTCACAACTTTCTGAAATAATTCAACCCAATAATTTTATTTTACAGTATTACCACTGTTAGCAACTTTGAGTACCTTGGAGATTTTCCAGTTTTCAAAGAATTTTTAAAGATTTTGGTGTGTGCTTAGGTGTGGTTAAGAAAGGTTTGATCTTTGGTTTTTTAATTTAAAAAAAAAAAATAAAAAAATAAAAAAAAAAGAAGCTTGTCAGTTTTTATAGCAATTTCATGTTTCTGTAGCATTTAAAGTCACTGCACTGTCACAATGTAGGATTTTCTCATGTTTGCTTTGGTTCAATTCTTCATTTAGATGTTGGCACATTTTATCAGATTCGCTAAATGTCTTGATTGCCAAGGAACACAACTACAGTTTTATTCTATTATATATGTTCCTAAGTATAATAGAAATGTGTTTGATATGTTTACATAGTCAAAACACTTTTAATGTTTTCTATTTGCCAACATCAAAACTACATCACTAACAAATCAGACTTCTTGTTGGATATGCAAGCTCTCCTTAAATATGCTTGTAGACAGGGTTTATATATATAATGCATTTGTATGCGTCTTCAAGTATTCCTTTATTTTCTACATACTCATATAAGTCCTCATGAATATCATTTTTTGTGGCAAATATAATTAGGTGAGTAATTTATCCAGCCCAAAAAATAAGCTTACCAGCCAATCACATTTGTAGACTTCTTGTTGCTATACAAAACCAACATTCATTCTAAGAGTAACCATCCAGGCCTTTAGCCAAGGAAGCCCAAAATCAAGAATACTAAGATCTTGAATGTGATCAAAAACAATATAATTCCATGATATCGTATCAGACATCCTACAGTATACACCCAGTAACTACAATGTACCTTATATGTTCATATGTTTTCCATGTGCCATCAAATTCCTGTCATGATCTCTGATGAATGGTGGTTTCTCCCACTATCTTCCTCTTCCCTCTTGATAGTTCAGTATATTTTAATTCTTTTCAATATATACATACTTCTTTATGTGTATACACATCACATACTACCATATTTGAATTATCTGGGAAAAAATATTCATCTGTATTCCTCTACACCCAGGCCCCATGCAAATTTCGTGAACCTCAGCACTGCTACTGATATAGCTTTATAAACATCTCATATCCTTACTGATAAGGGTCTCTGTGTGCTGGCATTTCTTTTTGTTTGCTGGGGGGGGGGGGGAGAGAGCTTTTTCCATTTGAATTAATTTCTCTCCTTTTTTCCTCCTGTTTGTATGCTAGTTTGAAATTCTCAATAGAATTGTCACATCTATATCGTATTTATATCTGTCATAAGATTTTATAAATAAGCGTTTGATTGTTAGCTAAATAATAATTATTATTACAGGATATTGCTTGGATATGGCTTTCCAGATGCTCCCACGTACTATGAGAAATTTGAAGCCATGCCCATACTGCAGAACAAATGTAAGTAAGGATTTAGTTTAAATGGTTCAAATAATATGTATAAATATGGGAAATTATTATTTAAAAGCAGAGAGAGAAGTCTCTTCCACAAGACTCATCTCTTAAAGAGTTTTAAAAACCATTACTTGGGTTGCTTTAAAAAGAAAGCATAGTAAAAAAAATAGATCCTAGTAACAAAAATATTTTATGAAATAAGGTGATCATATAATCCAACTAAAGGTGAATGAATGGTATAATTTCATATTTTGATACTCCTTACTTTATAAACATACTTCAAGATACAGAAAATATTACTACATATGTTTTTTGGGCAACACTGATTAAACTTTTATTGGTGAGGCCATAATGTTGATACCTAACTACTGGAATATTCAGAAATTATACATTTCAATTTTTTAAGGAAGGATAGGAAAAATACACCTTACTAACCACAAATGAATGCAAGGGGGACTGGACTAACACAGAAATGCAAACATACTGATGTGACAAAATGAGTGGTTTGTTTATTTAGTTTGTTGGTAAACTTACATAACAACGACCACACTATCATGCTAGTGACAGTGGAAATGACTAGGTTAAGTACTAGTAAAATCTCAATATAAAATGAAAGCCAGTTCAAAATATCAGGTTTATCCACTTTATTACAGACACCAACCCACAGAATGGGATTTAAAATTTAATACACATTTTCAATAATGAAAAGTTTCATTCCAGAAATGATAAAACTGAAGAATATAAGTCACTCGTTTCATTGAAAATTCTCCTTAAAAATGTTTCAGTACCAGTTACATTACAGTTTTTTTTTTTTTTTTTTTTTTTTTTTTTTTTTTTTTTTTTTTTTTTTTTTTAATTGACATAGATTGCAGGAAACATTTCCAAATGTCAATTCATATTCACTCAATTACTGACATTCTTACTAATTCTTTTTGAAAGTTATGGCAAAGAGTTTGTGTCTAAGAATGATATCTTAATCCTGCACTGAATATAAATTTTCAAAGAGTTCCACAAGTTTTGCAATATCATCTTACTGAAAACCAAAGATGGCCTCTATTTATTCCTGTTACTACACCTCTGGCATCTTTTTCTTACACACAACAGCATGGAACCACTGTGTACAACTGCCAAGACATGAATGAAGGCCGACAAGCATGCCCCTCTGAATAAGTTCATGTTCACCAATGTCATGCATCAACGTATGACCACTTAACTAACCAGTCCTTGAATTACATGAATAATTTTAGTGCAGAAACTTTCTAATCTGTTCTCTTAGCCATTTTCTTATTATATTCATGCATCATTTTATAAAAATAACTTGAGATCTTATTTCTCCACCAAGCCTTACCAAATTTAGACAGAATATTGTCCAAAATTTAAAATACTTTCTGTATAGTCAGAATTCCATAGAAACTTTTAATTTCTCTGTAGTTGATTCCCAAAATAAGCTGATGATGATGATAATTTAACATTTTTCGAAATCCTTATTTTAAACCCTCAAAACTTTAACAATCCACCCCTTGTTATAATCTTATTACTTAAATAATATAATTAATTTTCTTGATTACTAATCCTCTGTACCTTCTGATATAATTAAAATATCAATAATCTTAAAACTCTAAATTTTTAATCTGAAAATACTAATTTCAACCATTTTCACAATCTGAAACTACTGTTTACTATTCCTCTTTAGCTACACTAGTTTTCAAAAAAACCTTTTTATTAAAATTAATTAGTTTAAATGGCCAATTCTTTAGATGTCTGATTTGTTTGTTTATTGAAATATTAAAACATCAGGTAACTCTATTTAAAACCTATTTCTTTTACAAAAACTTTTGATATTAATATTCCCCTGATTTTATAGTTTTATTTTGTAATGTTTACCTTTCTGTTAGTGTCTTTGATTCCAGAGATGTCTCTATTTTTTTTAAACCATGCCCCTAGGTCCAAATGTTTAAATACCAAGAAAAACTTTAAATTTACCACTTCTTATCATGAAACACATATATTTTTGGTGGTTTTTACTTTTAAATGAAATTAGTCACTATCTAAATCTATCTCTCAGTAAATTTACAACACAATTTTTCCATCATATTTACCCTCAAAAATCAAAGGGAAAAGACTTAGAAAAATATTCTAAATAAAATTTTTCTAGACACAAAATGAATCTAGAATTGCTGCATTTTCTCTTGAAAATCACCACAATTTCATTAGTTCCATGACCAAAAGAGTCGGCCATCCCTAACTTTGCAAACAGAAATTCCTACTTCTATATCAAAACATTTTATTGTGATGAAAAACCTTTGCCATGTCAGAGATGAGACATATGGAAAGGTGAAGAGATATGTATGCATTGATACCTACCTCATAACTGAACAAAGATGGGCATCCTCTTCCCAAAATCCCACCCAAAGCCCTGCCCACATCCTTCAATAGGCCACCTAATCTTAAGAACATCTTGCTCCACAATTAATGATCTTCTGATTCTCCTAGACTACCATATAGTGCTTTCCCAGAAATCCTATCAAAGGGGAAGCCTTTCACATTATTGGACATAATACTTAAACTACACAAACCACACAAACTGCATACCTCATTTACCAATTTACATGCATTGATTGCACAGCTGCTAATATTGGCCTCATTACTAATCAACTGACCGAGCGTGGTGGTGTAACGGATTGAGTTCTGGCCTCGCATTCGGGAGGACGGCGGTTCGAATCCCCGTCCGGGCATCCAGATTTGGGTTTTCCATGGTTTCCCCAAATCACTCCAGGCGAATGCCGGGATGCTTCCTTCAAAAGGCCATGGCCGAATTCCTTCCCATTCCTTGCCCCCATCCTTTCCCGTCTATAAAGACCACGTTGTTAAAAAGGGACGTTAAACTGTTACAAAAAAAAACAAAAAAAAACAAAAAAACAAAAAAAAAACTAATCAACTGCCCATCAGGATGAATGGCCACATATAAACAGTTTAAACTGCCAGTCTGGACCATCCATTGGCAGCTCTTACCCACTCACAGAACTGGAAGATTCTCAACACCTGTTTTACAATCAGAGCCATCAGAACTTATCCTGATACTACTCCCCTTTGAAACTCTATAGATGGCAATTAGTCTACAAATATATCCTTGAAACCAATTACCACCCTGGCCTCAACCACTATAAAACTCTAATTATACACTTTTTCAACCATTTAAATGATAAATAGACCTCATCCACAAGATATAATTACTTTCCCCAATATAGTAAATGCCCAAATCTATAATAGGTACCTCATGGTTACCACCAAAAACTCAAAGGTCAAAACATCTTTAAACTCCATATTGTGAATGTATTATCAAGTTAATTCTCTTTATGGCTCCCAATTATTTAACCTGACCCTCATTTCTGTTTTCTATACTCTGAAATGATTAAAATCGTGTATCATTCCAATAGTACCTTCAGCTCCTTTGCCATGAATTATGCTTAATTCTTTCTAGCTAAGCAACTCCCACCTTTTCACTGCTTACAAATACTGCTAGACCACAATATTGTTACACTCCCATCCCTCTAATGACTATATCATCATTAAGGTATAAGGCCTTAAGAAAAAATAAATGGTATTTTCACCTGTCATCATTATTGTAAAATTAAGACTTTTAAATGTAAAACGAGTTAATTACACATTTGATTTCCTTTCAGAAATCACAATTTATATTTAATTGGTCATGTGAAAACTGCCCTAACTCTAACTGAAATAAAACAATTATAGTATAACAGTAATAGTTGAGAGATTCATTGAATTAATCTGAAATTCTACAATGTGGCTGGTAGATTCTGTTAATAGCTATTGGTTGTTATTACTCTTTGTAAATAAAAGTAAAGTGTTAGCTTCCATTTATTTAACTATGCCATAATCATTGTTTACTTGACATTAAGAGATGTATTTCATAATTATTCATAATTCTCTGAAAGTAAATCCAAAGGTTACAATGGTGAATACATATAGTTTCATGTTATATTGTTGTAGAATCCATTAATGATATAGCTGATTTACAAATTTCTGTAATATACAAAATTTTGACAGAAGGCAACATTTAAAATGTTTCGGTACCAAAAAAAATAAAGGATGGTGTGATAGCAAAAAATTAATCTGCTTTATAAAAATCTCCAGTCACGTAATATAGTGCTTATTGTAACAGCGTTAGATAAGTTTGTGCAGCAATACTGAACAGATGCCAAACCAAAATTGTCTAGCAATTCAGCACACATTACCACTTTGGAAAATAAGGAAGTGAGGGTAATTTATTGGATTTTTTATATCGATCCTGATGAAATGAATAACTTGTGGACAATTTGATTTGTATTTTCAATTGTCACTATTTTTCTCTAACTTATTGTTTAATCAAAATGGAAAGTGACTTTCCCAGTCTAGCATTCTGAACAGATTTAGTGACAAACTATAAAAGCTATTTTTAAAACCTGCATCTCTGCAAGTACATTTCAAGTATTAACCAAACACCTTTTTTAAAATGATTACTAGGACTTCCATGGCCGTCTTTGTTTGTGATTAATAGAGCAACAAAATTCTCAGTAGTGGCAGGTGGGCCAATGACCTGTGACCCATGAAGACTTCCAGGTAGCTATGTGCACAGAGGATATGTGCACATAGGTTATTGGCTGGTTTAGCTAGGACCTGAGCACTAAGATGGAAAATGCTAGTACGCTGCATACCTTCAACGTCAGTTATCCTCTGCATGCCATGGTATGCAACACTCAGCTCACTGTCATCACACAGCCTGAATGACTGGGATCATATCACTTTTCTAGAAAATCAACCAGACCATATAGTGCACCCAGTATTGATTTGAATATGCTTAGTACACCCATCTTGGACGGTTGGAGAAACTTGCAGCAATGGAATATGGCTTTGAACTTGGACATTGCTTTGACTTTGAATCTGGCTGGATTCTGGCATGTATCAGTGTTCTCAATAAAGCAATTGAAATTCACCTTATATAAAATGTTTTCACCGGAATTTTAGCTACCAGATCAGTGAGGCATGGATACCGGTCATTGAGAATACATTATGATAGTACATTGAGTGGTGCACACAGAGGCATGTATAGGATTACTCAGCCTGCAGGTTGGCATATGTCCTGTGCACTACCTGGCAGGCTATAAGGGTCCCAGCTAGTTGGCACATCCAAAATTTCACTAGAAGATGTTAACAGAGAATTTGATAGCCAAAATATCATATGGAAAAAGTCTCCACTGTCTTTGTTACCCAAGAGCATTGTATTCATACTCAACACCAGGAAAGACCAAGTAATTTTCTAATTTTTCTCAGAAGATGAAGTTATTTATTTTTCATAGTTTAAATGTATCACACGTAAAACTAAACATATATTTGCTTAAAATTCATACGCATTAAAATTATAATTTTTTGTTTGTTTGAAAAAAATAGGTTTCAAAGGTAACAATGTGCTTTACACAAGAAGAAACAGAAGCTCCAGAATCAGATGAGAGAAATGAAGTTCAGGCTTTTGTTTTGGAACATAATTCTAGAAGAGGTAACAATATTGTAAGTAGTGTGTTAGGAAAAATCTTGGCTTGTGCATGAGGTTTTTTTTTTTTTTTTTTTAATAAATAAAAAAATAGATTGTGTTATTCACATTAGCATAAACAATTAATAACCAAAGAAATTATTTATTGAACTACTTAGTACAAAATAATATAAATAATTATTATAATAATTCAGAGATAGTGTGGGCTTTGAGTGATATAAATAAAATAATTTTTTTCCTTGTGCAAATGAGCAAAAAAAAAAAAAATCCCTAGTTACTTTTGTTGCAACTGTTACCAGACTGTTTTAATTTAATGAATCTTAACCCAGCACCAACCAAAAAGGTTTTTTTCCAGACTGGAAAATAAATAGTATTTGCATCATTGTATGTGAAGATACTTAAATGTGGTGTCATAACTCACACCGAAGTAGTGAATATTAATATTTACCACACTATTCTATCATTATTCATATCACCGATTGTTGTCATTGAAAGTTTCCACTGTTTTATGGGTCACCTGACGCATCCTTTTTCTGTGGGTGTGTTTATTTGATTTATTTCCCTTTTTAAAGGAGGCTCCCTGGCATTCGTGTGGCGTGATTTGGAAAACCATGGAACTCCTATATTTGGATGGCCGGACAGGGATTTGAACAATTGTCCTACCAAATATGAGGCCATACTGTTACTGCTCTTCCATCTATAACAGGCTTGCTATGCTTATCATTGTTTTGACAGGGGAGTGGATGTGTTTCCACCCGTCTGTGAAATATGTAACTTCTATTCTGTGTGATTAGTGTATTTTGTTTGTGAAATTCTAATTTGAGGTTGAGATTCGGGACAGCCCCATCATTTATCTAGGTGACAGGAAACTGCCTAAAACACTAGCCTTGGATTTGAACCTGGGTCCACCTCCCAGCTCCCCAATCCAGTATAAACTTACTGGAAAAAAACAGAAACACTTGGAAGACAAGACTTGGTCTGTTGTCAACATAACTTTGTACTTATATGCAGCATCAGTAGATATGTAAGTGATTAGAGTTGCAATTCTCTGTGACAGGTAGAACAGCCACCAGAATGCATTATTTTTGATAATGTTTAGTGTTTTTGCCAGCCCTTGTAGGGTATATCAGAGGCGTGAACAGTATCAGATGTTGAATGATCACTCTGAAGAATATGGTAATGAACTGTACTCCTGTGAGAAAGCATTATCAGCAATGACAGATTTTGAAAGGTTCCTCATTGTGGGTCTTCATTTGGCTGGCTGGTCAAATATGTCAACATCCAGATTTGTGGAACATTCGGATATGACAGTGGCTCATTGTTTGACTGCATGGGAATGTGAGGGCAGGCATACATGTCGTCAAGGGTCAGGTCAACCATGTCAGACCTCCAAAAGAGAGAATTGTCATATTGTGTACAAAACACATTGTAACCCCTTCACATCTGTGGCTACCATCTGAGAACAAGTAATGGACTTTCTGCAATATTTTGTTTCATCTTGCACCATTGGTCAGAAGCTAGTAACAGTTGGACCTTTAAATTACTGTAATTAACACCAAAACACAAAGAGATGTATTGGAGTGGTACTGTGACCGGGAATTATGGACTGCTAAAGAAAGGTATTGCATTGAGTTCAGCGATGAACCATGTTGCTGGACTAATGAGGATGACCATCTTCAGTGGTTATGGTGATGACTTAGTGAGAAGTTCTATTCTTCCTATGTATTGGAGGGGCACAGCAGTCTAATTCCTGGCATCTGTGGAGAGTCATGGGGTACGACTTCAGGTCACAGCGTGTAGAGACAGGGAATTCTGACAGTAAAACTGTACATACTTGTGTCTGCATGATTTTGAGGTACTTCTGAGACCAGCAGAATCCACCGATCTGTTCCCAATAGAGCATGAATGGTGCCAGCTTGGATGTCAACTCTGTCCCAATGCCAGTATCCAGGATATCAAGGACCAGTTATAACCAGCTCAGGAGAGAAAACAACAACTTAATTACACACTTTCTAACTGAATCAGTGCATGCATTCAGGCCACAGGGTAGGCAGCATTGTACCGATAACGGGGATCATACCGCCAGTTTCTTTGTAATTTGATTGAAGTTTGTAATTACTGAAATAACAACACATACCTTCTCAACCCATGTAGTTTCATTTCATTTCCTCCTCTCCTTCTCAGTGCTTCACTTTTTTTGCTGCTTCACTTTTCTTTTTTTTTTTTTGCCTTGCAGAATAGTTGTGCCTTAATGCGCATATTTATGATTGATAGTAACCATAATGTTTATCAGCTCACATTTCTACAAGCTCAGAATTTCCATTATAAGATAAAATCTTGACAACAGCACTGGTTAATAAATTATTAATTTTGAGCATTTTTTTCAGAACAAGGCTGTTGTTAAAATATTACTTAATAGATGGAGGCCTTTGTTAAAATTGCTCATAGAGGTACCAAAGTTTCCCAAATGAGGGGGAAAATGTGTTAGCTACCTGATTTTCAGCTATAGAATCTCTGATCATAAGCAACAACTTATGATCACAAGAAAGTATCCTTCATTGTTAAATAACTTGTTTGTGGTTATAGAAGAGGCTCAGTATAAACTAAGAGAGGATTTGCAAAGCTCTGTATTAAAGACAGTTTCAAAGTGAACTGTGGTATTTCATAAAAAGTTACCAAGTTGAATAGGAATTTATATTAATCACCTTTAACCGAATTACGCATTCATAATTAAGTTTGACTTTATGTGAAAGGACAGGAAAAAATATCATGTAAGGCAAATGCAATTTAAATATGCAGCATTTTAACTGCTACAGTAAGTACAATCAGCATTTGTGGATATAGTAAGTGGAGGTTAAAGCTATGAGGGGAGAGAGGAGAAATTATCGGTTAGAAAGGTGGGGTAATAGATGTAGAAAGTGGTGAAATATGTAGCTTATGGTATATCGCATGTGGTATATAATCTGAATTATAGACAATCCCTATGTTGCTTAGTTTATGTTTCTTTTCCACACCCTGTTTGTTCATCCACCTCTATTTATATTTGCATTCTACCATTTTCTTGTTTTTGTATATTTTTCATCTTTATAAATGGAATATTTAGATTTTCTTAGGAAATTATGTGAAGCATACTATGCTATTGAGTCTTAATGACATAAACATTGTGCCATTGTGACTGGCAGCATATGTGCATGTGGATACAAGGGTATTGCTGCTAATATAATTCCTTGTGCCTTATAATGGCTTCAGGGGATGACAAAAGACAAAAAATTAAACCAAACAGGATCAGGATGAACAGGCTTCCATCTTCTTGCAGTTGTAATGAGTATATTTTCTATTGCAAATATCCATTCTAAACAAAGAAAACAAATTTGAGTTCATTTCTTTTTTGCCTTATAGCTTTACACCTCATCGATGTCGAGGCCATTAGAGGTGGAAAAGGATGGGGAGGCAAGGAATGGGAAGGATTTGACTATGGCCATTTTTAAGGAAGCATTCTGGCATTTGCCTGGAGTGATTTGGAGAAAACATGGAAAACTCAAATCTGGGTACCCAGACAGGGATTTTTTTTTTTTTTTTGCTGTCATTGGTCTCTCAATTGGTTAGATGAAATCCTATCCTCCATCCCTTGCAATCCTGTGCTAACCATTTCATCTCAACATACCCCTTACAACCCACGTACTCAATTATCAGCTTCATATATTCTAATCTCTATCTTTCTCTGCAGTCCTTACCTTCGACTGTTCTCTTCACTAACAACTTAACCAATCCTGAATGTCTCAAAGTATGATCTACCATCCTGTCTACTCTTTCAGTAAGACTCTTCCACAAATTTCTGTCCTCACCCATCATTTCCAAAACTCATGCATTTTCTACTTTATCTGTCCCCTAAATTTTCAGCATCCTTCTATATCATCACATTTCAAATACTTCAGTTTTCCTTCTTTCTGGTTTTCCTAAAGTCCATGCTTTACTGCCATAAAATTCTGTGTTCCACCCATAGAGTTGAAAAGTTATTTCTGAGTTCTAGATTAATATTTGAAACTAAAAGATTTTTCTTTTTCATGAAAGCTCTTTTTGCTTGTGCTATTCTGCTTTTATCATCATTCCTGTTTCAGCCATCAATTGTAATTTTACTTCTTAAGTAGCAAAAATCACTAACTTCCCCCTTCTCATACAGCACCATTCTTATGTTTAATCAACTATTATTTGTATCATTTCTCCTACATTTCATCACTTTTGTCTTGCTTTGGTTTATATTTAGTCCAAATTCTTCCTTCACTATTTTGTTCTTGATAGTCATTAACTTCTCAATATCATCAGCCTATTCTGCTAACAAGATAATTTCATCAAGAAATTGAGGCATACTAATTTTTTTCTCCTTGAACACTTATGCCACAATCAAATCGTTCTTTCACTTCCTTTATTGCTTCTTGTACATACAAGTTTATTATTAAGGTGGATAGATTGCTACCTTGTCTCACACACTTTTTAACTGAAGCATCTCTCTCAGGATTCTGAACTTTTATTACAGCTATTTGATTCTTTTAAAGATTATAAAGTATTCTTCTATCTTAGTATTTTAGACTTGACTTCTTCAAAAAATTTAACATCTTATTCCGCTTAACATTATCAAAAGCTTTTTCTAAGTCAACAATCACAATAAAAGTATTTTTGTTTTCCTTGATCTTCCCAACAAGCATTAATCATAAGGCCAAAATCACTTCTCTTGTACTGCAGTTTTTCCTGAACCCTAACTGAACTTTACCTGCTATCCCTTCTACTACACTTCCATTCTTCTTTATATTATTTTGGTCAGTAATTTTGAAGCATGTGATCCTAGACTTACAGTGCGATAATTCTCACATCGGTCAGCCTGTTCCTTTTTTTTTGTTTTTGTTTTTTGAAAGTGTAAAGGTGACACTTTTATTAAAATCAGTGGGAATAAGCTTTTTCAAATAAGTTTGAATAATATTTGAATTCATTCTTCTCCTAAGGATTTCAGAAGTTCAGCAGGAATCTCATCAGTTCCAACTGCCTTATTTAATTTCAAATAATTCAAAACTCAATCAAATTCTGTCCTCAAAACAGGATAACCTAAGTCATCAATATCAACTTCTTTTTCTAATACACTGTTGTACAGATCATCTACATCAAACAGTTTCCCTACATATTCCTTCTGTCTGTTTACCTTATGATATTAGAGGAGGTTTCCCATCAGCAGCTTTAATGTTTATTCCTTTTTTTCAATTCCTCCAAAATTCTGTTTGATTTTCCTATATGCCACTTCTACTTTACATATGATCTTTTCCTTTCCTACTTCTTCACACTTTTCTTGCAGTCATATTTCTTTTGCTTTCTTGCATTTCCTGTTTATTTAATTTCTGAATTGTCTACATTGCTCTCTGTCTTCCTGCTTCATCCTCTGATCCATCAACTCCTAAATTTCTTTTGTGATCCACAGTTTTCAGGCAGCTTGTTCGGTAAAGCCTAATTATTTCTTTACCAGCTTTTATTATTTTGGTCTGCAATACATTCCATTCATCCTCAGTTGAGCTCCTTTCAGAATTACTTCTTAGACCCACATCTACCATTACTGTAAAATTTTCTGTTGTGATAGAGTGTTTGAATTTATTAATTTCCAGTCGGTTTTGCTTACATTGCTTCTATATTCCTTGCAGTTCAGCCTGCCCTTCATAACAATTAGATTATGGGCAGAGTCTATATCTGTCCCTGGGTAGGCTTTACAGTCTAGAATTTGATTCTTAATATCTGTTTGACTATGATACAGTCTTGCTGTTATCTGCTTGTATCCACTGCATGTTTCCAGGTGTGTATCATTCTTGCATGATTCTTAAATATTGTATTCACTATGAATAGTTTATATCTTTCACAAAATTCTAAGAATCTGCTGTCTCACTCATTTCTTTCTCCTAAACCAAAATTTCCTACAGTATTTCCCTCTCTTCCTTCACCTACTACCCCATTGAAATCACCCATGATTATTAGATTTTCTCCCCCTTCGGATACTGAATTAATTCTTCAATTTCAGGGTATATTTTCTCCATTTCTTAATCATCCTCCTGTGGCATATACACTTGAACTAAAATGATTGGGGTGGACATAGTTAATAGACTCATCAAAATAATCCTGTCACTAAACTGTTCGTAAAAATTCACCCATTTCCCAATTCCCTACTCTATTACTCATTACATATCCAACACCAGTGACTCCATTGATAGCTTGTGTGCTAGTTATCCTGTGTTCCCCAGACCAGAAATCCTATCCATCCTTCCATTTAATCTCACTAATCCCATGACATCTAACTTGAGTAATTCCATCTCCTATTTAAGTGTTCTTATCTACCTGCCCTATTCAGATTTCTAACATTTTATGTTCTGACTCATAGAATGGTTCGATCCATTCTGATAACTCCTACCTGAGCAGTCTCCACCTGGAGATCTGATTGGGGGACTATTTTACCTCCCGAATAATTTACCCAGCAAGAAGCCATCATACTATATGCAATTTGGGAGGATTACATGTCCTCAGGATACCCTTCAGGTCTTCAATGAAGTGGCTTCCCATTGCCTTCTGCATCCACATGCCGTTGATCATTTTTGATTAATCTGATTTTAGGGGCCATTTACATTCCCATGGGCAAGATGGTGCCCTACTTCACTCCCTACTCTTCCACCCTCCTTTCAGAGGCTGTTGGAAAGCAGAGGGTGACTCTCTTTACTCGGAATCTTTCAGTTTCCAGAACCTCATCCATGCAAATGGGGTGCACCATATGAATAGGAGATTGATATTTCGTTGGAAGAGAAAGTTATTTTTCCCTTGTTTAAAACAATTAAATGGACAGATATTATGATTATGTTGCTACTATTTGAGCAGTAACGAGACATTACTCATGTGATACAAGTTCTGAATATCATTCTGCCCTCTGGTACAAAAGGAGGAGACAGGGAATTTATGTTTTCAAATATAAGCACAGAATAAAGTTCAGCAAGACTGGAAGCCAAATTTCTTAAGAGGGTCAATAATGATATGCAAAACATGGCTATATTTATGCTTAGTTTTAATACTCCAGAACTTTTTTAAAAGCTAAATAGGTAGTCCTATGTACTGTTTCCTGGACTACAAGTTTGTTTGGATGACTGTAGTGTGTGAAGACTGATTTCTTGTTTTATTTGCAAAGTTCCAGCCCTCTGTAGAGGCATATGATTACTGTCAGTAATGTTTGTGAATTTCTTGTGAAGTTGTCCATAGTTTGGCATTTCAAATATACCAAGCAAATGACCAACATAAAGAAATGATGTTACATTATTACTGCCGAACAGTTGGATGGCTCAATGGTTAAGGCATCTAACTGGAGACTGAAAATCTGCACCGAGAGAGGGATTTGAACCAGAGACCTTATAACAAGGCTATATTATTCTATTCAACCTTACCAGGCAAGCCGTGTTATAAACTGCCGATCATTCCTTTTTATTTAATTCGGCAGTTGTTGCATATTAATGTAATGCATTAAAGTGAAATTAATATTTGCTAAACCAAGAAAAACCACACATTTAAAGAACACCATCAACATGAGACATTTATTCAAACTCATATATCCAAAAATAACACAACCTCTCGTAAACTTAACACACTCCTTGCTTGCTTTTGTCTTACTGCGATTACCTCTCTCATACCAGAGACAATATTACTTATATTATTCTTTGGCAGCGCCCGCTGACCAAAGATAATTGTCACTTAATGTCAACACTTAGAATCCAGTCTTAGCGTATATGCTACACCTGCCCCCACTTCGAGGCAGATTAATAAATTTAGCACAATTTTTAATTTGCCGAGAAGTTATTGAACTACACAATGGATGACAACATTTTCTCCTTGAATACAATGTCCAACAGTTCTTCTCAAATTTAGTTTGCAATGGCCTTACTTTTTCCACATTATGCTAATAATTTCGATTCAAAATCCAAATTATTTTTACAGTCTATATCAGTTCACTATTTAAATTTTTGCTTGTCACTAAATCTGGCATAGCGTCCAATTCTATTATTGTTCGTTCGCCCTGACACGTACACTCAGTTCAGATTAAACATGCTCAAATTTCAATCTTAACCATTACATTTATCATGCTACTTTTTTCATCACAACAAGGCGTTAACAATAACATTACATATTACTATGAACCATTGGATTGCTTTTCATGTTTCTTTTATGATACTATTCTGTTTTAAGATCAATACAATATTACTTTGACAATTACTTAACATTTTATCTTTTCAGTCCTTTGTTCTATACAATTTTAAATCGATCACATTTCTTAATCCTAATATTTTATTAGATTTGGCATAAGCAAGCAAATAGGCGCTCGCATTTGGCTTAACAACAATCTTAAAAGGTCCATGATAGATTTTGAAGAATTTTTCAATCTTTGAATTTATTTTGCAAGAATTTTGTCTAGTTTTCACCAAAAACATATCTCCCAAATCGAATTGATGATGGAAATACTTGCCCCCGATAAGCTTCTTGCATACACGTAGTTCTACCGTAGCTTTTTCTTCCGCCTCTTCCAATTCCTTTCGGCCACTTTTATATATTCTTCCAGTCCTTCATGTAATTTCTTTCTTGTTTTCCAGTTTTCCTTTTCATGAGACCATTCAACTACTTCTCTTGTACTTATATCAGGTGGGTCCTCTTTTCTCAAATAATTTGAAGTAATTCGGTGTCGGCCGTCATCGATTGTGTCCTGCAACAATACTTCCATCGATCCCTTCTTATCTTTCCTGTCAAAAGAAACATATGTAGCGGCTTCTGTATTACCGTGCCGGAAAAATACATTCGTTCTTTTATTGCTACCTGGACCTGGTACAATATTCTTTTCTTTGGTTCCCATCTGCAATACATCTTCTTCTTCGTCATAACTCCTTATAAAAAACATTCTTATTTCACTTTCATCATTTTCTTCATATTCATTCTCACTACTTCTGCATTCGTACTCTTCTCCATAGATGCTAGGAACATTTTCAATTTTTTCACTTTCGTTAATAGTTAACGGTAGCTCGCTATCATTATCTGCTAATTCTTCTTCCTCGAATGTCTCTTTTAACGACTCTTTTCGTGCTTCTGCTATACTAATTTTTTCTTCAACAGCTTCTACATAACTTCGTACTTGGCCTTCAAAAATTTCTTCCATTTTATTTTCCACATTTTTCTGACTTTCTTCTATTTTTTATTTAATGACACTTCTACAGTTTCAACAATAGTTTTCTCCTTTTCTTCCATATAGTGATCCATTAAAACAACGACATCTTGCTCCATAACTTTCTTGATTTCAATGGTATCTTCCCTCATTGTTTTCAGTTCTTTTTCTGACTCCTTCTCCACCATCAAATTTCTTCCAGACACACTTACTATCATTTCTTCTGTCCTTTTAATACTCTGATCAATACGGTCAGTAATCCTTTTCTCAAATTCTTGATTCCTTTGTACAACTTGCGTTATTTTTTCATTAATTATCCAGAGGTCTTGTCTGGTTTTTTATTGGCTCTGTACAAATCCTTGTCTGGTTTTTTCTAGGCTCTGTTCAAATCCTTGTCTGGTTTTTTCTAGGCTCTGTTCAATTCTTTGTCTGGTTTGCGTTATGGCATTTAATATCAATTCAAGATCTGTACTCTTTAAGTCTGTACTCTTTTCGGCACTCATTCTAGCAAGTTTTATACAATTATTATATATATAATTCATATATTACAAGCAACAACAAAAGTTTTACTACTCAGGATAGCCAATCCCCACAGCAAAAATCACTGCTTCATATTTAACTTCTGTACTATACACTAATCACTCCTTATCAAAATAATAAATGATTTACTAATGAAGAAAGACAATCTCAATAACAATTACTGCTTCAGTTTCAAGTTCTTTACTGTACGTCATTCACTCAGTGTTCAAATTTTAATTACTTTTCTTTTCTTTTTCTTTTTTTTCTTTATATGACTGATGATTACTTTCACCTCAGAACTTATAAATGAAATGTTCTCTACTTGCCGCGCTGCGTAGAATGAAAATCTGGAACTCACCGCTGCCACTGCGTCATCAGAAGTCCATTCGTTTAGGGTGCTATGCTCATTAGTAGTGATTAACACCCATAAATTCTGGTCCAGGGTCGCCAAATATAACAGGGCTATATTATTCTATTCAACCTTACCAGGCAAGCCGTGTTATAAACTGCCGATCATTCCTTTTTATTTAATTCGGCAGTTGTTGCATATTAATGTAATGCATTAAAGTGAAATTAATATTTGCTAAACCAAGAAAAACCACACATTTAAAGAACACCATCAACATGAGACATTTATTCAAACTCATATATCCAAAAATAACACAACCTCTCGTAAACTTAACACACTCCTTGCTTGCTTTTGTCTTACTGCGATTACCTCTCTCATACCAGAGACAATATTACTTATATTATTCTTTGGCAGCGCCCGCTGACCAAAGATAATTGTCACTTAATGTCAACACTTAGAATCCAGTCTTAGCGTATATGCTACAACCTTTCAAAGGCCTTTAACCCAACATTGAGATCTAACACAGCTTAGTATGTAATTTTTGGCAGAAGTCTTCTGTGATTCAGATTGTATGTTAAACTGTAGGTCCTGTATTCCCAGTAGGGTAAGTGGGCTATAATAGGGGTGGAATGCATGGCCAATAAAATCCCTATGTTCAGGTCTTTACAACTACAAGAGCCTTTGATGTCAATTCTTCTACCAGATTTATAAATATGTAAAGATTTCAGTAAGCACAAACATCAAGGACCAAGATGGACAAAGTGTCCTTGGGAAGAAGGGCAGAGAGAGGGATAGATCCACCGCCTCTGATCAGATGGGAGGTCTCCTGAACAGTCTGTCAGCATTTCTACACACGAATCATTATTTGATGAAATTTCAAACTATCCCCAACAGAGTGAATGGTTTGTTATAAATAAACTGACCTCACACAGCTTTTGAAATATTCTCCAAGTAAAAAACAATGAGGCAGAGAGGAGGGAAACAGCAGTGAGTAATGTAAAGAAAGGCAAACTTTTGATACCTTACACAAGGCCAAAGATGTCACCAAGATGGATAGACTATGTGTATCTGCTACTTAACAAAATAACTCACCGAATCCTTAACTAGAGTGGATGAGAATAAATAGATAGAATGTTTCCCAGATGGTAGCAGGTTTCAATACTTAGGTAAAGAAATAACAAACCCAGGCTTACTGATCAATAGTGTGGAATTCTTGCAGAATAACGATGTTATAAGCAGTAGCACCTCTCAGTAAGTTATTCAGTAATTATAAACTAAAAGTTCACTCGCCTCCCCTTCTTCCCCATCCTCCTCCCCCACCCCACTGTATTAATTTTTATATTACTATGGAAATACTGCAGTAAAGTGATCAGTATGGTGTGTTAACTGTTGCATCACATCCTGAGAATTAGCTAATAGTTCCAGAAAAAAAGTAATATTTAATTAATTCCATACTGATATGAATAAAGAGAAAGAAACACTTGCCAAATCTGAAAGTAGGATGGTTGAGATGACACAAAATCAATGACATAAAAAAGTAGGGCCCTTCCTTATCTAAGAGAAATTGATCTACTTGCCTTAATCGGTACATGCTGTAACAGTAAACCTGACTACAGGTACATGAATTGTATATTGCAGACTGTTTGGTTTACAGAAGTGTTGGGGAGAAAAAAAAAAAAATATTAGCGTTGGAAATCGCATGTCCATAAAATTATGAGGGGGTGCCCAAAAATAACTGGAATAGCATTTCCATGGGCAGAGCTTGTGTGACACGTGTTTTTGACACTATGAGTTTATAGCACAACTCATTGGCAGATCAGTACCACCTGTGTTGTTTATCTGACTTATTCTGTTAATTAGCAGTGATTGTTTTTGCTAGCAAAGTTTTATTATTGTATTGTTTTTGATGATGGCAAGTTAAAGTGAACAATGTGCAGCTGTGAAATTTTGTTTCCTACTCCTTAAAAATGCTGCTGAAACTGTTTTAATCTTGAAAACAGCTTACAAAGATGACACTCTGGGAAATACTCAGGTGTATGATTGGTTTGCTTGGTTTAAAAATGGCGATTGATGACAAACCTCATTCTAGACGTCCATCAACTGCCCGAATCAGCAAAAATTTTTAAAAAAATTGAGAGTTTGTGCTTTCAGACCATCAACAGACCATTGAGCAACTGTATGAGATTAGTGGGTCATCTTGGATCAGTGAATTTTAACTTAAGATTTGGCCTTGCATAGTATCGAGAAAAGGCATACCTATGATTTCGAGGAAACAAAAATACTATATTTTGCCAAGGGCTTTTGGGATAGTGTGATTAAGGAGGCTGTGGAGATTCGGCTAGCTGATGGAATTGTGAATAGGGATTCAGGATACCACCTCAGCATGGCATGGAATCCAGTGATAGATCATCTAGGGAGGCATAGATCAGGGCTGCAAGATTATCACGGTCAGCCACTCCCCTCCGCTGCGCGTACCCCTACCACGCCTCCAGCCCAACTACCCGGTAGCTGCACCAGGTCCCTTCCTGCCCCCCCCCCCCCCCCATCTGTGGACCCGACGCATGTGACTTGATGTCACCTGACAACCAAAGGCCTTATAAGCCGGGACACTTCAGACATCTGACACTTTGCGAGAAGATGGAGCTGGAGGCAGGCTCCGAAACATTGCTATGTATTTTTACTGATGCGCTATCCCGATGGAAAGCACTAGAATATTTTACGCAACTGACTCACCAAGAAAATCTACATTCTTTCATAATCTGAACGAACCTTTCATTCCATTTAACATGAGGTGTGATGCTCAATCACAAGTAGTACATATGATGTCATACTTTGGAGCCTGCAGCTATATATACTATGTCATAGGCTGATAGTGAGATCAATCACTTGCTAAGCACTACACATAAAGCTAGCTGATAGTGCAGGGGAATTTTTTTAAATGGACATACTTGGAGTGGATATGCTTCTTTGAATGTATTATCCCCCAGGAGCTCACAACTTATGGGACCAGGTTTGGCACCACCAGGAACCTATCTCTCAGGCAATGCTTCCACTTGGGCCTGGCCCCTTCTGTCGAGTTTCCTGTCAATCTCACTTGTTCTTCTCTGAATCTGATGGTATTATAGGGTTATGGAAATGGTGTTGACTACAAGCACAAACTGAGTCTACTGTAGGAGTATGTCTAATTCAGGGTATCTACTAATCAGGCAAATACAAGGGTAAAATTTTGATTTTAATTGTATATATTTGAGCATAATGTTTTCCAGTAACTGTTTTATATAACAGAACAGAGATATTCAGGATCCAGAAAATGACGTTAGAACAAACAGTCATCAAATAGTATGGTCTAATACTTCAAAAATGGAAAATAAGTTCCTAGTGTGTTGACTATTCGTGCACTTACCTTATAAGTGCAATAGGGTAGTTGACTAATTATAGGGAAGTAGTTAAGATTGTAGCTGAGTATCTACTGTAGCAAAAAAAAGTATATATATATATATCCTTGAAAAAATAAATTGAAAAAATGCAAAATCATGTCTCAGTTTGTGCTGCTGTTAACAATGCGATGATTTGCTTATTTTGATGATAAACTTTGCTCTACAGTTTACAAATGGTTTTTAGTGTCTGACTATGTAAATAAATCAATAAAAACATCAAACAAATGGTTTATTTGTGATGAAAACAAGAGAATAATGCAAATAATTTATCTAGAACTTGCATGACATGACCAGCTTATTTGTCTACAAGGTCTTCAATGTATTTTTGTGAAAACCACATTGTTGTAAGTTTTAACATAATGTTTTATAATATTCAATAAACTGTGTATATTTTTTCTTTGATAAACTTAAATGTCTATCTATAGATGTATCATCATTTTTCAAAGTTGAGTATGATGTTCTCTCATAAATACAATATCTTTATAACCTGTTGAAATTATTCAAACATTATCTAAATGATCTGATACATTATTTAAATGAATACAAGTACACAACTGATCTAGCTGATTAGTAATTCTTTCCAAAGTGTTTCTGTAATCAAAATTTGTAAATCGCAGAACTTGGTGGGTGGAGAAATTTAACACTTAAAGTATAGAAGATGATAGTAAGAAAAGGGTAATTAGATGATTAGGAAACATACCACTGGAGCATGTGTTCCATCACAGTTAATCAGCTCAGTTTTTGTAACATTGCTACTGTTAACCATGTACTGCTCATTATTAACAATGCTTGCAATTTGTTTATTGTTTTCAAATAGCGTATGGCTAATACAGTTACATTTTGATATGTTTACTCATACTTTATCAACACAGTTAACATATCATTTCATCTGAATATTGGTGTAACGTCATGACAAATGCTTGCTAGTAGTTCATTGTCTACTTATGTGTACCATAATAAAGCACTATTTTCAACTTAACTACTGCCTTTGCTAATATTGAGACTATAAAATAATTTTTAGCTTATAATATCAATTCTTCCTTTGCTGCAAAGTTTCTCAAATACATGCAGTAAAGCCTAACATGCAAACACAATGCCATGAAAGACTTCTTAAAAAAACTTTTCTTGATTATGACAATTTTTGCACTTTTGAGTAAAAACACTACACTTTTAAATATTGAGTACTTTTGCTCTGCAGAAAGTGTTGAGGTTTCGAAAACCTGCTTTGAAATTTTTTTGTTTTTTTAGCAAAAAACATTTCCATCATCGTCACATAAATTTTTGGATAATTAGTGCTGATTGCTTTGGTAAAGCCAACTCCCAGTGCAAATTTTTTTTTTTTACAGATTGGTAACCAGATCTAAGTAATGTATTAAATTAAAACCTTAAATATATGATGCACATATGGTCAACAGATATTTAACACTTGGAGCAAAACTGCCATGTTCTGGGACATGACATCATGCACTCTGACTGATTGTAAGACGATTAGGTAGTTTGGGGTTTGTATAGTAGTTCATTCAACTCAAACTCAGTGCATAACACTCATAAAAGTTACGTAAATTATCAATACACAGTTCAAGAAACAAGTTAATTATTTTTAAATAGTTTGTTGTTGCCGCGGTCGCCAGGTGATGTACCAAGCCAACCCTCAGCTAGGGTGGGTGGATAATTAAAGAAAAAAAAAAAACCGTCACCAATTACATTAACACAAACTTCACTCCATGATAAGCTTATTGTAAGATCTTAAAACATCGAACTGGTTTGTCACCACCAAATTTTAAACACAAAGGCTAATCGAAACTTCATTGTTCCATAGATTGCCGAGTTCTTTAACAAAAAAGGAAATTAATAATCGAGTCAGCTTTCCACCAAGTCACTTTAATATCACAGCTTAAGTTCTTTTCCACTTCTATATTGCTCAAAGCTTTACATATCACATGTATTGTTCCAGCTAAACACATTCAGTTATCTTCTTGAAACTAAATAAACTAAACAATTACTATAGCATCTATCAGCTACTCATGCCGCCCTCAACCACACTTAGGTTACTACTGACCTGAGACAATATATTAATTTGATTTTCGGTATCTTTATAATTTACTCCAGCATTACAATTAAAGTTTCATAGTGTTTTTTTTTTTTTTTTTTTTTTTTTTTTTTTAAAAGAAGTGCCCTACTATAAAATATCCCAAATTCCAGAACAAAGAAGAAATTTCAGGGGAAGTTTCAGTATGTGGAAGAAGTGGACCAAACATTGGAGAGGAAGCTGCAGCAGTTCAAAAAGATAGAAAAAAAATAGAGGAATAAATGCCAATTCTCTAAAAATATTTTCAGAGCTTTCATTCTATAATATGAACATGAGGAGCTTAAATAGGTTATTAAAAAGAGACTAAAATAGAATGAGGAAATAGAAAGGCATTGGGGAATATATGAAACAACTAAAGAAGGAATTAATGGCAGTCAAAGACGCATTCATGAAGAATATTATGGCTGTGTATAAGAGTACATAATGATGAAACTAGAAAACTAGAAATTGCTCCTGTTATGTTATATAGCTTTAGAGGCCTTTAGTGAAGTCTATTATGGACAACTGGGGAGAGAGTTGGTGGGGATACAGAAAAATGTTGAAATTATTAAGCAACTGGTTTGATGAGACCATTAAGGATGAATATGCAGGGATAAGAGGAGAATTACCTGTATTAGGTAGGAGCTTCTCCATAAATGTAGAATTAAGCTAACTAGAAAGCTGGTAATAGACCCTAAAGATATGAAGGAACTAGGTCAGTTAAAAAAGAATAAAAAGTCTTGTACGGATGATATTACTACTGATTTATTAAAGATTAGAAGATCCATCACTGTACCATACCAAGAAATACTGAGTCTTGAGACATGCTGTTTATCAGAGCAATGGAAAAGTGACATTGTAGTACCAGTTCATAAAGCAGGGGAGACAAGTAGCGTTGAGAATTAGAAAACAATTAGACATTAGGTAAGTTGATGGAGAGTGTGGTATGTAATCACATTAGATTTGTCTGTGAGGAAAGAAATTGACTTAGAAATTAACAAGGTGGGTTTAGGTACCACAGTGCCAAGTGGTCGAAATGATAAATGCCATAGACTATATTGCTGGGTTGAGAGCTGTTCATGATTTAAAAGAATAATTATGTCAGTTCACTGTCAGAAGGCAGAATGTTTGAAGATGACATAATACTATACAACGGGTATGGTTTAAACACCTGCAGGTTGTAAATTAATATTTATCTTTGTCTGTAGAATTTTCCATATTTGGTTTGCTATGGGTATGCTGTGGGTGGTAACACTCACCTCTGAACCCAATGTAGCAATTTCTTGCTTTAATATTATAAACGCTGCGTGCTTATTTCTAAGATTTTTTCTATTCCAGTGTTTCACAAAGATAATAACTCTCATTCTGATCATTCTACCACTGATACAGTTTATTCAACACCATCATCATATATGTTTCAACATTCTCTTTATTGTCCCACACTTGTTCTCAGGACTAATTTTCTCATTTAGTATCTATCAACTATGTTAACAGTATATCTTGACGTATGATTGGTCCGCTATACTGCCATCTTTTTTTGCCATACTCTTTCTTCATACACTACTGCCAAAGATGCTCTTCAGCACACTACTCCATGCACTCACATACTAAATATTATATTTTCTCTTACAAAAGAAAATAAATTAAACCAAAAAATTAACTAAACCAATGAAAACTTTGAACAATAAATTCTTACTAAAAAATTTATACTCAGAATCAATAAAACTGAAATTAAAAAATGTAAGCGACTATGTTCCCTTACAAAGTTAATCTGGGCAGAGTATATAGTCAGGTACGTCAATATGGAATGAAGGTAAATGCTACTAACAGTCAGCCTGCTAGGTTCCTGGGTACAAAAATAAATGATTATATTATTTTTAAGGTACGGGAGACTGATTTTTGAAAGCATGAAATGTAAATATGTTGGCATATTGTAACATAGCAATAAGCTCACAGAGCCCATAGGAGGAGATAACATAAAGCTTTAGTATTGTAATTAAAAAATACAAATATAAACTTGATATTAAAGGATACTTGAAATTAAAATCAGACTGGTATCATGTGGTATGTAAAGATTGAAGTTGGAAAAATTAAATCATAAGGAAAACGTTGCAAACATTCTCACTGAAAGTACAGTTAAAAATGAGCAGTTTAAAGTAGTATATATACGGTATGAAAATTTTACTTAAGAAAAGCAAATTTGAAAGTTATTCACCATGGGCTTATAATATATTCAGCAGCAAAATCAAAGTAAGCGATGGAAGTCAGTCTCAGGATGAGATAAGAAAAGTTCTTTATTTCAATAGGTAAAAATAATTTAACGATGGCAATGTATTGTCAGCACGTAGGAAAACTTCTTGCCAAAAGTTTGAGATCGAGGGTAAATCCTAATCATGTTTTTTTAGAGGGATAAAGAAATGTGACTCTGTAAATAAAACAGTTAGAAGATTGAAAATATAAACAAATGATAGTGTAGTCTCACTTTATATAATTTTAGCTATATGTTTGCTACTAAACGTAAGCATAAAAGGTGAAAAAACGGAATTTTGGTGCAACCTTGAAGGTTGAAAACGGAAATAAAATATTGGAATTTGTTAAAAGTGAGATGTGAATAATTAAATAGCGTATTAAATTCCTAGAACAAAATTACAAATTCCACTTAAAACTATTCCTATGGGAGATATAATTTTCTGAAGATTTCTACCTGGAGTGGAGGAGGAAAATTGGTAATAAAATGTAATTTGGGAATTAAAGATTACAGCCAATGAGAGCTAGACACAGTGCTGATAAATATATCAAATCAGGTAGAAAATTAAAAAGAATCATGTGATATGAGTTCTTTTGCGAGAGATTAAATTCATATAATGATATAGACAAATAACTAAGTTAATTGTTCTTTATATTTCAGAAATAGAATAGAACTGCTAAATGATGTGGTTTAGGAGGAATTTTATAACAAATAAAATTGTTCAAACTAATATGTTCTATAATACAGAAAAGGTTCAGGGGTACTGAATAAAAATCGCACAAAAAACAATTCTTGTAAGAATAGGCCAAGTCTCGTGTTCATGTAGTGACAAAAAGGAATGAGTGTATACTTTACAGTGTGTATTCACTTCACTTTGTGAAACAGAATGGTTTCTCTTGGTGTCATGGATCGTTTATTTAGGATACAAAGATCTGACAACTTGGCCATTATGTACCCCATGTTTTACTTCACCTATATAAATACCTTATATAAACCTTATAAATACTTTTTTTGACAAGTATATATTATGCCCTCAATTTCAGTAAAAATGCTTTATTGTGACAGCTTACCTGACGAAGGCAGCAGAGGTTGCTGTCGAAACGATGTGCAATGAGTTAAATAAAGAAACTAACCAGCAGAAAACTCGAGAATTATTAATTTCAAATATTTCGGTATGTCAGGTGTCCGGAGAATCTTTTAATGACTGAAAGCAGCTTAAGAAATTTCTTAAAGAGTCAAACAGTTCTTTTGGGTGCACTCGAATGGGGTTGTAGTTTAGTTTAGCAATAGTGAGTGCATGTCAGTGTATGTTTGCTCAAACAAAAACTTGCAATCTTCTCTACTTTTTGAACTCTAATGACATCTTAGGAAATGTGCTATGTAATCTGATACCAGTTTAACTTCCAAACACATTAAAGAGTATAGTGAGTGAATTTACTAAGTTGACTATTATTTCTATGAACCACCTTCAATGGTTATCCGTAGCGATGTAATAATACAAACAGTTTGGTGACAGAAATAAAGTTTTTGAACCACACTTTCCCTTTAATAGTAATCAGATTATTGCATCACATCCACGGCTTCAGCTAATAATAGAGAATCTTATACTCCAAGAGACAATTCATTGTTACAATATCATCTGGTAAAACTTGGTGTAACTTATTTGACATGTAAAAAAAAGGTTTAAAAATACTGTTTTATTGGAGGAAGTGATAAGTTGAAATAAAAAGTGTCAAATTAGGATACAAAACCATGGTCAAACCATTGTTCAATAGTAGTGGAGTATATAGAATGGGGTCCATATTATGGGTATTAAATACAATTAAATTTGTAATTAAGGTTTTATGGCTCACTGATATCAATGTCATGAAATCCACAACAGGATATTGGTCAAGAAATGAGAAGAGAATTTAGGCATGACATTTTTTGGGGAAACCACTCCAAATTTATAAACAGGATTAATTTTTAGGAAATCAAGGAAAACCAAATTCTGACTGGTTGGGTCACGGATCATACCCATGTCCTCCCACGTGCCAGGCTGACTCAACATGCTTATTGTATCCAATACAGAAGTTGGATGGTGTCGTAGGGAGGGCTGAGAAATTTATGTGTGAAAAATGTTATAGAATTCAATCTGTTAAGTACAAAAAGGGTTTTAGTTGTGTAGTTATTTGAAAATAAGTGGCAAGAATATTTGCTAGGCATATATTAATGGACACATTTCGATGAATGTTGGAAGAGGAATAATGAAAACAATGAAAAAAAAGTAGCCTCACCATAAACCAGCAGTTGATTTCAAGCATAAGAGATTGGGAAAGTATTTATTTATGGATATGGGAGTCAGAGACTGGAATATATTACTGAGGCATATTCTGAAAATCTTACCTCAAACATTGATAAATAATTTTTTTTTAAAGTGTAAATATAAGTATGCATGTGGAATATATATGTCATTGCAATTAAGTAATTAATAATAACAATAACACTTGAATAAAATTGTTGGATACTGGTTTAAAATTATGATATAAATCTTGTCCCAGTCACTTAGGTATCAGACTTCAAGGATTTTTCAGACTTGTTACATGTGACTGAAGTGCATGCTGCAGTATCCATCCTACCTGCTAATGGCGCTGAAGATCTCTACAAACATGCTCAAATCTTTTACAAATCTTGTACATGAATTTAAAGTCTTAATTTTTAACAGCAAACTGCAAAATGCTGGTGAATCAATAGTGTTTATATGTGAACACAGTTTAATCATTAGTGTGCATTTTCTCTAAACTTCTTTGGGTTGTATTTAACCTTACTCATTACAGCTCCAGTTCTATATTGTGTATAAAATAAGGTTTATTGGCTCTAATTATTAGAAACTATCTTCTATGATTGCATTTACTGACACATAACATTTTATTATTTATTGTGCCAAGTCAATTTTCGTTACTTTGTGTGTTTTGTTTTTAATATTTTCTATCTGCTGGATATCATAATAATTATGTAGAACCAGATCAACAATCTACTCCATATACTAGCTTTACCACAATAGTAGTCTGTTGGTAAGCCATTGGTCAATTATTATCCATACAATAATATGTATTTTAGGTAAACATAATATCTATACTACACAATAATATACAGGCAAATCACTTGTAGAATTCACAGAACCATCTTGCCATTCAAAATACAGTGACTTTTTTTATTTTATTTATTTTATACCCTTTTTCCTACAGCTTTGGGAAGCAATGGGTTCATTTCCTTTGTCCTTGTTAGAAACTGGAATATGTACAGGGTGCGGCAAAATGATCTGAAGGTTTTCGCCGCCGTGTTGTCGAGCGAGTAGATGGTGGGGGGTGGTGGGGATAGGCACAATCCAGAGCCCTCACGTGGACATTTGTGGTAGCCATAGATTAGTGGTCGGGTGAGCACCATGCGTTTGTTGTCAAGGCGTTCTTTAAAAGTGGCGATTCGTGCGTTGCTGCTCAGCGGCAGTTCCGTAGACGATTTAACGTGGGTCCAAGAGTAAGAGTCCCATCTCGTAACACCATTATGCTATGGGTGAGCACCTTCAGAGCTACCGGTTCAGTGTTAAAAAAGAAGTCAACATGTCGACCAAGGTCATCTAGGACGCCAGAGAATATCGATCGAGGAAGAGAAGCTGTGGAAGTCAGTCCTCGGCAGTCGGCCCACAAACAAGCTGCTGCTTTGCACATGTCTGACCGCTCAGTAAGACGAATTTGTGTTTCGATCTGCACTTCCACCCGTACAAAATGGCTATTGTCCAGCAGTTAAAACCTAATGACTATGCAAAGCGTAAAGCATTTGCAGAAGAAATGATTGCAATACTGACTGATGAGTGACGAGGCACATTTCCATCTTGATGCTTATGTGAACAAACATAATTTTGGTTATTGGTCGGCTACAAATCCGGAATAACTGCATGAACGCCTCTGCATAGTCCTAAGGTTACCGTGTGGTGTGATGTAACAAAAAGGTGTGTCATTGGGCCATACTTCTTCGAAGAGGGTGGTCGAACCGTTACGGTCAATTCGCAACGTTATTTGTAGACGCTAAAAAACTTCATGATCCCTGAACTTAAGAGAAATCATTTAGTGCGCAGTAGGATATGGTTCCAGCAGGAAGGGGCAACTGCCCATACAGCCAATTAGGTTATGGACGTTTTGAGAAGCATGTTTCATGGTCGAGTGATCTCGCGTTTTGGGGACATTGAATGGTCAACTCGCTCTCCAGACCTTAGCGTTTGCGATTTTTTTTTTCTTGTGAGTGCTCCTTAAAGCAAGAGTTTACACAAACAAACCCCACACACTGGACGAACTGAAAGAAGACATACGCCAAGAAATCGCTAGACTGCCTTGTGCAATGTTAGAGCAAGTGTTCAACAGCTTCAGTGCAAGGCTGGAAGAATGCTTGTTCAAAGACGGACGTCATTTAAAGGACGTTATCTTCACATCTTAAATGGATGAAATTGGTTGTTCTGATGTTATTGTCATTAATTTGCATGAATACCCTTCTGTAATAAGCAATAAAATATCTTTTATCACTTTTATTTTTCATGTTGTTTTTATTTTAAAACTGTCAGATCTTTTTGCCGCACCCTGTATTTAATTTTACCTATAAATTTTTTCACCTATGATACATTTTCATATTTTTCTTGTATATATGTTATAACTTCTAAAATTTTCTTTTTTTGCATTTCAGGGAGCCTACTTTGCCCTCGTAGGTTTTTCAGGAATGCTTAATGAATTACTTCATTTGAAACACAAAGAATTTGTGTTAAATTAAGGTTTGTAACACAAACCTTTCCAACTTTTAATCGGTTTTGGTTTGCTGATGTTACTGTCTCAATCATTTTCCATGAACATTACCATAAAACGTCTTAACCAAGAAGAAAATTAACTTTATTATTCTAGTAATGAACTGTAGAAGAAAAATATATTGACCTGTTGTGGAGTGAAATATATGTAGACTAGAATTATTTAAGGTGTTACAGTAATTTTATAGAAATGTAGAGTCTTCAATTTATCACTCATTTGAGTTTGTCTTCTTCGAACTGTCAGGTCAGGAATTTTTTCAGCCAATTCTTGTCAATCTTTGCCTATTGATGTATGATTCCTAGCAAAAAATTGACATTAAGTCAGGAACTGTGATATACAGATTAATCTAGATTTGATACAAGTTACCCTGAATATCAAACTGAATAGTAATGGTGCTATAAGTGGTCTCTCCCAATTTATGTTTGTTACAGGCATTAATTATGTATTGACTGATACCTGCTCGTACTGCAAGTAAGTATTATAAGCTACAGAAAAATTAATATGTATTGTATAAATGTACCATTTACCACAGTTAAAGATAGGAGGAACACAATCTTGAAGAAGTGGTACAACTTACCAAGTTTACACAAATTATTATTGTGATGTGTTTAGTTCCTTTTATACACAAATAAGGGATTACCAGAAAGATTGTGAATAGGCTATTGACAGTATTCAAAATATACTACAAATTATAGTCATTCGCGTAGATTAATGCTTAAGGAAGCTATTTTTGTTAAATTTGAAAAGAAAGATAGATTGTTTTTAATTAAAAAAGTGAAATAAAAATAAAAATTTTCTTGCCTCTTGTCACGTGACAGAAAACGCTCTGGGATTGGAGATCACTTTACTGACGTCACATACTTGTAGGCGCTACGGCTGCGTATGGAGTGTTTCCCACTATACAAGTTTTCAACTATTTGTTGCTGGTTATCTCTTGTTAATAATTAGATTTTGTTAAGAACAATTTGTAGAAGCCTTCAGCGGAAAAATACCATAAATTATTTGTTGGACTAGCTATAGAAACAACCACTGATTTTTGTTCTATGGAGCTTGAGAATGTAATTCAAACCTTGATTAGGATAATATTTTTTCGTGGGTACATTTTTTTTTTTCTGTTTGCTGTTTATTGCTTTACAGAATCTTGTTTTTATTAGAAGAAGTATAAAACGTCATGCAACCATTTGAAACATTTATTGCTGTCACACAAGAAAACATTTATAAAAAGATGACCTCCTGCTTTTAATTTTGAAACATACCAGAGATACATCATCATTGCAACAAAACCCAAGTACTACGCAGTGAATTTATTTTAACAATAACATTGCACGCTAATCTCGCAACAATTCTGGAATGCTATGAAAACTTTTGCTGGCATTTTCACATGACGATACAACTGTAGGTTGCTTTTCTGACATAAATGTATCTATTTAAGCAGTATTTACTTTTAAAGCGCAAGTAATTTTAAGTTTTTTTTTAAAAAAACTTTTTATCGGTGTGCAAGTAACGTCCAGTTTCAGTTTGGAATTCTTTTGTGGTTATGTCTCAAACGTTTATAATACTCTTGCTATCCAAAACTTTGTGAAACATTTGGAAAAAATTAATGTTTTGGTGGATTTTACAAAAAGAATATGCGGTGCTACCAACAGCAACTAGTATCTAAAGAAAACACTCACAAATAACAAAACATATTCCAAAGCGAGGATTGAACCTAAGAATCCTAACTTTACTTATACTCGCCTTAAACATCGTACTACATCATCTCAAAGAAATTATGGTGCAAATTATATTTACAGTAAATGATATGCGACTTAGTTGCAATGTCGTCTTGCAGCGACTTTTTTCTATTTCAGCTAATGTGGGAACACATATGTTTATTCGGAGAGTTTTTATTGTTGTGGTTGTAGATTGATATACTACACACTATTTACAAACTATATTTCCAACAATTTATACACAAATTCAGAGAAACAAACCAAATGTTACTTACATAGAGTGAGCGCCTGCCGGCGTGTGACGTCACGAGTGTCTCTGGCCTGCGCCAGACAGAACAGGAGTGTTTTGGCGGGCTTTCAAATCCTCTAAATTTCAACGTAGAATTTTACGTAAAATAAGCACTTTTGTCAAAAAACAATTAGTACTCAGTAAATAATGTGTATCAATAAACTATTTAAAACCATTTTCAAAAAATAGTCAAATAGCCAATTGTGCTTGTCTTGTTATTCTGTGCTTTTCACAGCTATAATTTTCTGTGGTAGGTTATTCACATTTCTTTCTTGTAATGTTTTAGTGTGTGTTACAGTTATATATTTTCAATTTATTTGTGCTCTGTGATTTTTTTCAGTGATAAATGATATAAATAATATAAGGTACATATAATGCATATAATGTGAAAAATGAAGTGTGATTCTATATTCTGCAATATAATCTAATTGACGTAGTGTAGTGCATATAAAGAGTTTTAGTAACACTTTTTCCTTGTGTGAAATCGAGTGTCTATAAATTAATTTTTAGGGTGTAAAGAGAAATGATTTACCATAGTATATCTAAACTGGGATACAAAAATAAACTAAAGGAAGGTGATTTTTAAAAAATAATAAAAACACTAAATTTACAGTTGCTGTAAAGAAATAGCTGTACAAATATGTAGTCTTGAAGTCCTGATTTTGTGATATTTTTATTTGGTGATGTTATATTACTTTTGTATGGTTATCAAATAAAAATGCATTATAAATTGCAAATTTTCCTTTATATATATATATATATATATATATAGGAAAATGCTTTAAGGCAATAAAACTAAGGATGAATAGGGAAATATGACCCAACACTTACAAAAGATGAAGGCGGCTGGAACGACAAACATAAAAAAAAACACAAAAATGTGCAATATTCCGGCAATAGCCTTATTCGTTTGGAAATAAGAAGTGAGACACCAGGCAGAGTCAGATGTGTAAACTGTGTAAACAGTGACCGCCATCCAGTGAATGGCGTTACCGATGCAGATCATAGTATAGGAAAAGGGGGGGGGGGAGGGGGAGGAAGCTCAAATATTGGATTGATATTGTAGACGGTATAATATAATTGGAAGTGTTATACCAACATAACAACAGAGGGCACATATATACACCAAATTTTGAAAAACTATATGTATATAAAAAAAATCAGAAATATATAAATATTTAAGATAATAAGTGCTGGGTCTGGTAGGAGGAATTTATTGGAGATTGAGGCCTGGGGGATGTCTGGTTTCAAGGATATTCCAGTAGGCTAGTTCCCATCTATGTAGTTCAGAGGAGATTGTGTTGTCAGGGAAAAATCTGATCGCCCTAACTGAGAAGCACGTGTTAAAATTATTCAGTTTGTGGAATTGACATATTTTGCAACTGGATGGGCCTCTTTGTTGGAATATACTGTCTGCCTATGGCCATTCATTCTGATAGCAAGTGGATTAGTGGTGAGTCCTGTGTATGAGCTGGAACAATGGAGGCATGTAAGTTGATAAATATGGTGTGTAGTATGACCAATGATGGGGAATGTTTCACCTGTGGTGGAATTGGAGTAAGTGGTAGTAGCTGGATGCATGCTGCATGTTTTACAGTGGGGTCTGTTGCATGGGAATGATACCTGTCGTAGTTTGGGTGAATTACTGGGCAAGTAGTTGTGAACCAAGGTATCTGTTAGATTTAGTGGTCTGCTAAAACATGCATGGAGCAGTGGGTAGTATTTTATGGAGAATGGTGCACATCTCGAAGAAGGAACGTAGGAAGTCATGCCCACAGCAAAGGATTAGGTTGATAGACTGAAGACCAGGGAAGAACTGGGTAATGAAAGCAGGGCTGTGGTAAGTTTCAGGGAGTACAACATTAGAGTGGGTGTATGCAGGAAGGGCTATGGCATGAGAGATTTGTTTGTGTACTTAATCAGGAGGGTAGATGCTTGAGATGAGAGTTCCAGACAGGTTTTCTGTGTATTGAGAAAGAGATTCTTCATCAGAGCAGATGTGCCTTCCACGGATGGCCAGACTGTAAGGAAGAGAACGTTTGATGTGCGAGGGATGACAACTGTTAAAATGACGATACTGCTGCAGATTTGTAGGTTTGATATGAACAGAGGTATGCAGGCGCACGTTATGCAAGGAAACGTCAACATCAAGAAAGGTGACATGGCTGGGGTAGTATGTCCAGGTAAAATTGATGGAGTGGTTGTTTAGGGAGTTGAGGAAGGCTATTAGGTGATTCTCTTTGTGGGTCCAGATCATAAAAATGTCATCTATGTATCTGAACCACACAAGAGCTTTAATTGAAAGATTGATGAGGAATTGTTGTTCCAAATGACCCAGGAAAAGGTTTGCATAGCATGGTTCCGTGTAGGTGCCAATGGCAGTGCTGCGTACCCTGGTGATAAATTTGGGAGTTGAAGGAAAAGTAGTTGTTAGACAGGATGAGATTAGCCAAGGAAATGAGGAAGGATGTCTTAGGGAGGCTGTCGAGAGGTCGTATTTCCAGGAAGTGTTCCATGGCACTGAGGCCCTGACCGTGAGGGATGTTGCTGTAAAGTGAAGATACATCTATGGAGACAAGGAAGGAGTATTGTGGTAGAGGAATGGGGACTGTGGACAGTCATTCAAGGAAGTGTGGGGTGTCTTTTATGAATGAAGGGAGGTCCTGTACAAAAGGCTGGAGGTGCTGATCCAGGAAAGCTGAAATTCGTTATGTAGAAGACCCATATGCCACAAATATAGGTCACCTGGGATTTCCAGCTTTGTTGTGGATCTTGTGGGTACAACGTGGAGGTGTGGGAGTTCTGAGGTGTAAGGAGGGACAAAGAGTTGGGAGAAAGTCCTTGTAAGGGGCCCTGGAGGTCAAGGAGAGTGCATATTAATTGTCATATTGAAGTTGTATGATCTGTAGGGTATGGAAGGTATGTGGTGGTGTCAGAGAGCTGTCTCAAAGTTTGGGACTCGTATTCACTGCAGTCCATGACTATGGTCATTGAGCGTTTGTCGGCTGGGTGAGTGATGATGTTTCTATTCTTAGACTGTTCTCTCATGGGAAGGGTTTCGATAGTGCTTAGGTTGTTGGAGTGGGAAATGACGTTGAGGAAAGATTTTTGAGGGAAGGTTGGAAGTGAGGAATTCTTGGAACATAAGGAGGTGATGGTGTTGAGGAAGGGGAGGTGGATCTAATTTGGATGGAGGTTTGAAATGCTCTAGGCAGGGCTCAGTCTCATCATGCTGAAAATCACCATCATCCCGGGTGTCAAAGTGGTAATGCCACTGGAGAGTGAAGCAAAATGCTAAAGAGTCCCAGACCTAAGTGGCGTGGTCAAACTTTGGGGTTGGAGAAAAGGGCAATCCCTTAGAGAGGACAGAGGGTTGAGATTCTGATAAGGGAGAAGATGAAAGGCTGACCACAGACTGCTGTGGCTTAGCAGGAGGTGGGGTGGAGGCTTTTGGAGTGGGTGGTAGAGGAGTTGGGTGGGGGAGATTGAAAATGTGGGAAAGACAAGGGCTATTGGAAATCAAGGGAGCTGTAGGAGTGTGATGAGTATGATTGTGATGTTGGTGAAGTAGGGGTAGACCTATAGCCAGATAACTTTTTGCAAGTGCAGAAAGCTTGCACAGATGATTTTGTGCTTGTTTTGCTAGGATCTGTATACAATCTGTTAGAATCTGCTGTAACTGATTTAGTGCATATGGGGCAGACAGGCAAAGAACTTTGTGCAGGGAGAAAAGCTGGGCAGAATGCCAGTCTGCTTCGTATAAGAGCTGTTGAACGACATGTTTGGTGATGTTGAGTGATTGGGTAAAATGAAAGACGTGGAGTAGTGGGTGGATTTGTGGATTGCAGCCAGAGACAGGAAATTTAATCTTTAATCTATTTGGAAGAATATTTAGAGCAAGGCAGGATTGAAGGAAGAGAATATGTGAATGTAGTTTGGCAAGGCGGAAGGCATGAAACTTGTAGGAAGAGATGAATGAATCTGTGGGTTACATGTTAGGGGAAATTGATTATAATGAGTGATGAGGCCTAAAACGGTCGAAACACCTTCTGAGATGAAAGGCTAAGTGTGAGGTAGGGAATCTCTAGATATGCTACAAGGACACATCACAGTGGAATAATTTGGATACAAAGATAAAATTCTTTGAAAAATATTAATAATCTGGTGCTGTATGAACAGACAGCAGAAAAACATTCAAAAATGATAATTTAGAATATTCGTCAACCGCGAAATGGAATAATCAAGAAATACCGAGCACAGGAAGAACAAAAGATTATAAATTACAATACACATCGGAAAAATACAGAGTTGCAGCTAAAATGTGAAAAATAATTAATATTATAATATTTAGTGCTGTATGGAGAAACAACGGGAATATATCATGCAAGATTGATTAATAATATACAGAAAAATCATAAAGCGTGAAACAGGATAAACAAAGGAACGCCGATTGGAAAGGAAAAATGTAAACATGTACAACAAAATCAACAAATATAAAAAAAATTAAGAAAGAAAATAAATAGTAATTAAAATGCAGAGGAAGCACAGAAAACTATCAGAATCACTGAACAATGGAAAAGAAGAGTGAAGCAACAACTGGATCCTCGTGGCAATAAACCAAATGTCATAAGTGAGGTTAAAATACAGGGATTTTAAATTTAATGTTGTGGCTGAAATAAATAAGAGTAATGCAGGCAAAGAACGGAGATATTACCCAATCTGTGTGGTAGCTGTAAAAAGCTAACGCATTCAGAGCAAAATACTTTTGCAACAATATCGGCTTCACATGAAGGGCGCAAAACGGAATTACACTGAGAATATCCTGGCCACAGACAAAAGTGTTTTTTCTATTAATTTTTTTTTTTTTACATATAGTTTTTCAAAATTTATTGTGCCCTCAGTTATTATGTTGGTCTACCACTGTCAATGATATTATACCATCTACAATATCGATTATTGATCCAATACTTGAGCTTCCAGCCCAACCTCTCCACCTATTCTATGATCTGCGCCGGTAATGCCATTCACCGGATAGCGGTCGCTTTTTAAACATCTGACTCAGCCTGGTGTCTCACTTCTTACTTCTGCACGAATAAGACTATTGCCGAAATAATGCCCTTTTCTGTATTTTTTTTTTGTGTTCGTCATCCCAGCTGCCTACATCATTGGTAAGTGTTGGGTCATATTTCCCTATCTATCCTTATATATATATATATATATATATATATATATATATGTATAGTAACTGGACCTTAAACTCTATTATATAGAAAATTTCTTTTAGTTAAACCAGTTGTGCTGGCTTAAAACAGTTTTCTGAAACACATCTCTGAATTTTGAGTGCCATCATTTCATTAACTGTAACAGGTTTGATAATTTGATAATTGACGTTTCTACAAGGAGGTTTGTTACACATTAAAAAATCACTGTTACTGTAATTACCCTTAGGAAATTTTTTTTCACAAACAAACTTAGCTGGTTCAACTTTTGTGTGTGTGTAGGTGTGGGGGCAAGGGGGAGGGGGGGTGGGGGGAGGGAAGAGGTTTTATAATTTTTGTAATTTTGAAATTATAGAAAGAGTAATTTTTTTATATAAGCAACTGAACCAGATATTAGTATCTGTCATGAACAGAGGCAAAAAACTGGAAACCATGCCAGTATTCTTCTTGATGATTAAGGTGAGCTAATGTATGTGGTTGGCATTCTGTGGGTTATTTATTCTTATTGTGATGGAACTAGTAACTCTAGTTATAATTTTCCTCTGCAAGTACTTCAACAATATGTAAATTTTTCTTTAATTTATTCTTATTTTCTCCTCTTCTCTATGCTTCAGTGATATCACATTTGCAGACATTTGGTTTACAGCAAGCTTCCAATCTGATATTGTATGTATTATGATATTATCTCCTCTGGCTAGAACTTATGTATTAACACTATCACTACCAGTCTCTGTATACTGTTTTTGCCTGCTTAGCTTCCTATTAGTATCTTCTAAATCTATTTCTAATGTCTTACTCTGCTCATTTCTACTTATATAGAAAAGATACTGCATAAATTTTATTTTTTGCTATCATATGACAGTCCATAATGATCTCATCAAACCAGTTGCTTAATTTTTCCTCTTCTTTCCCATCCACAGTAATGATTTCCTGATTCTTATCTTTAACAAATTGAATGTCCAAACTTCTCCCCAATTTTCTGAAAAGACTGTAGAAATTTCAGGTTATATCATTCAGTGATTCTCTTCTGCCATAAAATTCTTCACAGAAATATCATTCCTCTTTGCTCCCTATTACTATTAATTCCTTGCTTAGTTGTTTGTGTTTCCTTTGGCCATGCTGCTTTGTTATTCTATTATTTTCTTTTTGTACCAACCCCTTCAGCTATCACATCTTCCTGTTATAGTATTTAGGCTCTTTATTTTTAATCAACATTCTGTCCCCAATTCTTAGTTCCTATTTGAACTGTTCTCACTTCCCCTTCACTTTACTGGTGCCCTCATTTGACATTCAGTAATTAACATATCCTGGAAATAACTCAGCAGTCCCAAAACCTTCTTATTACTGAGCCAGTATCCACACCCATCTTCTTCTGCCAGTTTACTAATTCCTCTTATTTCCATCACAACTATGTTGCGATTACATTCACTTTGTCACCTAAACTCCCCCCCCCCCCCTTCTCCCATTTATTAGGCTTGGACAGGAAAGCATCCAGCTTTGTTTTGAGTCACTGTGTTTTGCTTTAGTACTTGTGAAAAGCCTCACTACCTAAAGTGTTAGAAAATCTGTGTTCGATCATATTGTTAATAACATTTCCGTCCCATCCTACACTATTATACTTGAGTATGGTTGGATTTTGTCATCAGATTTTACCCCCCACAGTTCAGTACAATTATGACTGAACATTCAGCAGATCTTAGGATTAGTAAAATTGCTACTGGGAGTTAGGTTCAATTGGGTGACAAGTTTAGAAATCTGTGCCATTCAACACATACAATCAAAGTCTAGGACAAATATTTGTCGGAGACTTTTAAGAGCACTGTGATCTCTTTCATTAGAAATTTTACAGCTTTATAGTTTCGTAACGATCACAAAAGTCCATTATATTCACCAGCCTTAAGTGGTCTATGGTATGTGAAGTCTTAATAGATTTTTGGGTGTATTTCTGAGCATAACTATTTATCCTCTATTATTTCTAAAAATTCAGAGAATAAGCCTGACACTTAAAACAACCCTTGTGCTACTCATATATGGAGACGGAATACCTTTGCATTAATTAAATGTATAAGTTATAAGTAAATGTACCACAACTGTACTTTCTACTTAAAACTCACAAGATAAGCAATTTGGCATGTTAATCTCAAACATAATGCAAATTTCATTCCATTGGTGAATCAAATTTTAGACTCAACAGCCTTACACCTTAAGATACTATTTCATATTTCATCTTGGGTAAGAATCTACAAGTTTGTTTCCAAATATTAGAATATAAACAGCAATATATCTTAATGTAATGTACTTCAAAATAATGTACTATAATTGTATTATGTGCTTTGGAAATAAAATTACAATACCAAAATTCAGAAGATTCAAAGAATTAGATAATGAACTTGTAAATTAGATTAGAATAGTTATAATCACTATGGTGGCATGTGAGAAGAGTCTCAGTGATATGGAACAGTATATACATTTACTAAAAAATTGATAATATTATGAACAACTGATAACTGGTTAGTAACTTAAAAATGCTTTGGTATAATCAACTTACATTGTAATCTACTAATACATAACAGTTTAGTACAAGCAATCTGAGTGACAAGTAAAGCTGATGTTCCATATCATTATTCATTGTTCAATTGTGCTTTATTAATACCGGTCATCACTTCTCCTGTTACAGTTTTCGGATGGAAATCCTTGAATGTATGTGTACACAATTTGTTTTCTGTATTTTTTTTAAAATACAGTATCAGCCCAATTATTTTATAATAGGTTAAGTTGTGAAATCCATATTATACATTCAGTGTTTGACCTACACAGCTAATGGAACAATATGTAATCTCTTTCCAGACATACCACTCTGTCTCTATCTTTTTCTCACTCTCTCTCTCTTGACCCCTTCCATATGCGAATACGATAATTGTACCACAAAAGCCCACACACAGTAAATGCGCAAATGATCTTTGGGTAGTTCGTTGCATGGGGAGGGTATAACGTAGTTGGCAGTATGTAGTTTTAGTGATGTCTGAATATAATGATTAATTGAAACAAAATATGCATCCTCATAGATGTTCAGATATGATAGTAATGGAAGACCTTTTTAACTGAAAACTGAACATTCTTCAGCAGACCATTAAACTCACAAGAATGTCTTGGTTCCAACATTACAAAAATTATCTCATGTGTCTTTCTTTGAATGGACCACACTCAATCTTTCAGCATTTAGGCTGTGAGGACTGTGGACTTCAATTTCTCCTATAAATGTTCTGACACTTAAGTGTGAACTAAAAGTTGCTCTTCACAGAGCTATTTGCCTTGCAATAGCAAGAAATAAAAGGAAGCTCTAGAGCTTATCTATCCTTGAATCCAAGGTGAATAAACTAATTAAAGAACTATATATTTTGGAAACTGAGAATGAAGCATTAGGTGTTAAAAATTTTGAGACTACTGAAATGAAGAGACAGTGGAACATACACACTCAAAATTTTCAGTATGAAGTATCCAGTACTTTGAGAGTGTTAGAGCATCTAAGTCAAGATTCATCAGATAGTGCTGCTAGATAATCGCATTGCAATAAATATGTAAATACACTTTATGCGCAAGTTATAAAAGAAAAGCCAAGAAGTTATCATCTCTTTGAATTATCTACTGAGGAGGTTTGAGTAAAATGTCACAATCAATCCTGGGCTCTGACAGTGAAATCTATGTTATTTAATACAGTGCAGATCTTCCAATATTGAGAATAATTTAAGACTGGGAAGAGATTGCTTAAAAGATTATCATATTGTTATAATGATAGGTCATGAAAATGTCTATCTAGAAAGGTTACTCCCTATTTATGCAGCTATTTTTGTAGATAAGGTATAATAATTGCTGGAAAGCAGTTTAAACTGATCAGCCAGAACATTATAATGATGTGCCTCCTCAGCCGATGAACCATGAATGTGCTATTGTTAACAAACGACATCGTCAACTACAACTGAAATGGGCACATGACCATCATCTCTGGAGACAGTAGCAGAGCATTGCATGGTCTGATGAATCATGATACCTTCTTGACAATAATGAGGATTGGTGGGTGCAATTCCGTTGTTTTATAGAGGAACAGCTTCTCGACACCTGTTCTGTGGGACAGAGACAATCTGGCGGTGGCTCAGTTATGCTCTGGCGAACATTCAGGTGGGCATCCACATGTCAAGTGGTGCTCATACAAGGCACCATGATGGCCAATAAGTATTTTACACTGGTTTCAGACCTTGTACACCCATTCATGACAACCATGTTTCCCTATGGCAGTGGCATTTTTCAACAAGATAATGCTTCATGTCACAGGACCAGGAATGTAATGGACTAGTTTGAGGAATACAGTGATGTGTTGCAATTGGTGAGTTGGCCCCCAACTAACCAGATCTGAGCCAAATATGAAATATGATTGAATGTGGCATCAGAGCTCATTGCCGCCTTCACAGAATTTATGGGAATTAGGTGACTTGTGTGTGCAGATGTGGAGCCAACTCCATCCAGCTAGCGGCCAAGGCCTCATTGCTTCCATGCCAAGATGCGTCGCTGCTGTTATCCGTGCCAAAGAAATATATACCGGCTAACAGTTAGGTGGTCAGTGTATATAAGAGGAAATGCTAAAAAAGAATGGAACAAGTACTGTATAGACAAACACTTTTAATGTCTGTGTATACAATTAGTACTAAATAACAGTTTTATAGTGAGGACACCCAGTGAATTATTTTTTAAGAATTAAATTTGAAGTGAAAAGGAAATAACTCTATGTGGTGTAGTTAACATAAAATTTATTATTTAAAGTAACAAACAGGATATCACCTGCAGATTCTTAAATCTTTTTAATTTTTGTCAAGCTGTAATTTTATCCTCTAAAGCACAAAAAGGTAGTAGTACATTTATTGCTATCTTTCTTTTACATAGGATTAAGTCAGATAGATACAGAACAGATTCAATGAAAGTTCTTTGCCAGCCAACAATGCTCAAATAATTGCTCTATATCTAACAAAATCACAAAAACAACAACATAATTGAATAATGGGCCTTCAAAATTAGGCCTAGTCCATTATGATTACAACAATAAATCCAAATATTTTTCACCATGGGATTATAGAATTTTATGATAAATGCCTCCCTACATATTGTTTCCAGCCAGTAAAATATGTGTAAAAGGGACTAGGAAAAGAATGGGACATCCATTGTACACACTTTGACAATAAATTTGGCAGTTGCTGAAAACTTCTATTACTCTTATTTTGCAAGTCATCCCAGGAAACAGCCAGCCAGTATTGCATTTCTGTTTCTTAGGATGACATTGATGTCATATTTTGCAAAATAAGAGTGATAGAAGTTTTCAGCAACGGCCAAATTTATTGTCAAAGTGTGTACATAAAAGATAACTTAATAGGAATTTTAGGAAAACTGCTAAGGAGACTCTTCAAACTCATTATAAAATTAACTGTATGGTGTTCCCTAAAGTAATTAATATTAAATCAATGTCATTGTAAGATGATAGTATGTCTCCATTTTCCAACAGTCAAAATGAAACACAATTTCGACAGAAATGTATTTAGGTGCAATGAGTTTTTCTCACTTTTACTGAAACACCATAGTAGTAGCATCAATGGAATTATCTGCAATGAATGTAATATCTCCATTCAATAAGGTGGGTTTTCTGGTTGGGTCAAAATGTCAGTAATCAAACTGCTCTATTGAAAGAATCTGAGAACCATAGAACCATATCACCGTCATCAGTATTTCTAAGAATTTTTGAAAGGCAATGTACAGAAGTATGTGTGCATAAGGCTCAGTTTGGCTATGGACAAGGTATTTTGATGGAGTCTGAAGAATAGGGAATAATTATATATATATATATTTCTGAGAGGGTCAATTCATCGTACTATACTATTCCTAATATTCATAAATGTTCTCCCATTAATATTACATGATAGTGAAAATCTTGTTGATCTTTGCACATGACACTAGTGTACCTTTAAAAAGACACATCAGCACAGAATCTCGAAAACACTGCAGTATACTCTAAAGAAAATAAATTGGTGGTTCATTACAAATAAATTAATATTTAATCTATATGAGATACAATGACTTCAACTCATCATGAGAAATAAAACAAATGGCTATAACAGAATTTCTTGAAGGAAAGCAAACAATGAAAACAGTTACAAGAAATCTGTGGATATATATATAAATAACAACTTATTAAAACAAAAGAAACTCTGCAAAATTTCATAGAGAATCATAGCTCAAATAACAAAAAGGAATATGGTATATTTTGTATATTATCATTCCCCAGTCACTTTTGGTATCTCTTTCTGTGAAAATTCAACACAGGTACAAAGAAATTTTATATACAAAAACATGCTCTAAGAATTATCTGCAGAACCACCACAAACTCCATGCAAACATCTGTAATAAAAACCAGGCATATTCACAGTGCCAGCTCCATAATTGACTTCCTACTTTGTCTTGCATTAAAAAATCCTGAACACATCAGTTCCAATGTTAATTTACATAGCTATAATACTTGGAATAAATATAACATCTATAAGGATTAGAAGTGTGCAGTGCCTTATTAAATGTACAGACATCGGAAATACGAAGGTTTCTATAAAATCTGACACATTTAAATCCACACCGAAAAAGTTTTGCTCCAGTACTTTACATAATGAAAGAATTTTCTTCTTAGAATTTGATCACTAAAAGGACTGAGAAAATAAATATGCTTTGGAGTTCAAAAAGGGAAGGTGAAAAATTATTTACAAACAAGTAATGTTATTGTATGTATTTTTAATTTCCTTTGGTTTGTGATTTGAGAACTATGTACTATTCTTTGGAAATTGCATTAAAATACGGTAACAGGGATTGTCATTATGTTTATAGTCAATACCATAAATTGTACTTTTGGGTTGCTATATAAATAACGGGGTATATGTGTTTGGGAGAAAACAGTCACATGTTTTCATGGACTAGGCACTGGCAATTGGATGATGTCCAGTATTAAAGGTTATCTAAAGTTTACCAACAAATTCCTGATAGGAGAGAAGCGGAGTAGAGAATAGTTCAGGGCATCCTGTTACCATTGGGGAAGTAAATACATCAGAAACAATAAATGGCATTGGGATGCAGAAGGAAATGTGCTGCCCCTGCATTTAATACCAAAAGAGTGTCCCAAGGAAATATAATCCTCTTGTTCTACATGTGGAATGATGACTTCTATGTAGGTAAAATATTGCTGAGGTAAAACAGTCCACCAGTAAGATATCAGGGTGAATACAGGGAAGAGTAATCAGAACAGTATATGAGCTGGAGTGTGGCATATTAGAAGTCTGAATAGAGCAGACAGATATGAGAGATTAAAAAAGGAAATGAAATTACTTAAGTTAGTTGAGTCGCAAGAGGATGATGTGAAATCGATGAAATATAAAATAGAAAAATTAATCTGATATATGATTGAGATGAAAAATCTAATAATTATGGATGATTGGAATGTGGTAGTGGGAGGAGAATACTGTGGCAAGTTGGTCCAGAAGATAGAAATATAATCAGGCATTAGAGAACACACTATTTAAGAATTATGCAAGACTCAGTTAATACTCATGCAAAGAAATACACCTGGAAGCGTTTAGGGGAAACAGAAATTTTTTATCATTGATAAACACAGATTTAGAAACCAAGTTCTTGCCTGTAAAGCATATCCAGAAGCTGATATAGACTCTTACAAAAATCTGACTGTTGTGAAGTGGAGACTGACATTTAAAAGAATATATAATCAGCACAAGCAAAAGAGGTATGAAGTTAAAAACTTGATAAAGTCTCACATAAGAGAAAAATTTGCAGATGTTGTAGGCATAGGTCTAAGATTTACCCTGAAACGAATTCAGCAGAAGAAGCATGACTACACTAAAGGGAGATAATCAAAGGTGGTAAAGAAATACTAAGGATTAGGAATGAAGCTGCCTAAAAATACTCAGATAATGGAAGGAATTTTGAAGTTGATGGTAATGAAATGAAAGCACAAAAATATTCAGGATGAAGCAGGAACCAAACAACACAGATATTTTAAGAATCTTATAGACAGGTAATGCAAAAAGTCATATATATGTTTTGTGGCTTTATAGCTCTTCAACATCGTGGTTATTAGAGATCAGAAGGAACTTGGGGCAAAGAATGGAAAGGACCTTTGGAAGGAACCATCCTGGCACTCACCTACAGTGATTTGGGGAAACCATGAAAAATCTAAATCTGGATCGCCAGACAGGGATTCAAACCCGTGTCCTCCCAAATGCAAGGCCAGAGTGGCAAGAATGCAATAAAAATGTGGCTGTAAGAATAGTGTTAAGAAGTAAAAAAAGAAATGGTTACATGTATAGTTATGTAACCTACAGAAGGCCAAGTCAGAATTTTGGACGAAAGAAGAAAACAGCTATAAAAATTAAAGATGCTAACAGAAAATCACTTTTAAGCTCAGAAGACTGAGCTAACCAGTAGAACGAATACATAGGGAAACTGTATGATGTATATGGTTTGAACATCAGTTTTCTGGAAGAGATGATAACATTATTGATTTAGGATATCCTCTTTTTAAGGACAGCAGTTGACAGTGCTTTGAAAGACTTCAGCTCATATAAGGCAGTTTCTAAGGTATTTATAAAATGGATTATTGAAACTGATATTAACAAGCTTCAAAACAGATAGATTCCAACTGATTTTAATAAAACTATCATTCTCCTGGTAAAAGAAAAATATTACAAATGTAAAAATTTCCAGGCAGTAAGCCTAACATATGCTTCAGAATAATGTACTAGTATAATATAGTAAAGAATAGAAACGAAAAGGAAAAGGATATTTCGGTTAAGGAAAAACCAGGGTACAATGGAAGAAGGATTAGAAAGCAGTGATAATGAAAATGCTGTTAGGCAATGAAAACAAAGGAAGACGTGGAAAATAAACTCATCACATATGGAAGGGGAAAGGACACAGCAGTCACATAAATATAAATTCTCTTCATGTTTTTTCAATGTAAACCTAAGTCATGTTTAGAGGAGGACATTATAGTAAGAATATCGGATATGTACAGTCTTTGACTTTATTCTTGGCCGCCGCTGAAAAATTCTATCACTCTTATTTTGCACAATCTGGCATCATTGTCATCCCAGGAAACAGTAACGCAATACTGGCTCCGCCTCCTCGCAATCACATTGGTGGATATTACATTCAGAGCAGTCTATACTGCAGATTTTTAATTTCCTTAAGTCAATGCAGGAAACAATTGGCTAATAGGTAGGAATTAAGCTCCTCCCACTGACAATTCTTATTGGCACAGCAGTTCATCAACCTTCCATTACATAATACTTTACCAAAATTGAGATCATGAAACGTATCTCAAAAGTTGTAATTTACGAAATTGCATTAAAGCGAGGCTAGAAACAGGCTCAATTCTATGTATTACTATGGTTGATCAGTATAAAACTATAACGATAAGATTGTTATACTCATTTTGATAATTCCTTCGGATAATATTTCACTCATATATGTGGACAGTCCACAAACCAAGTGATAATCATGTTCCAGGAGGTAGAATTTTTAGTACTACAAAACTACAGGAACAAGAAATTATTTCGGAAGAGTGGCTCTCCAAGATGGATTGAATAAAACAGTCTTCCTTCGCTACATTGCATACACCTATACAAGGGAAGTAGCACCGAGAGTGCAGTGGTCCTTTGGTTAGTGGTTTGGGTTGCTGAGCGAGCGGTTCTGAGTTCAAATCCAAGCAAAACTGCACATTGCTTATGAGTATAAGGTATCTATGATTATTTACTATCTGCGTCAGGGAATAAGATAAACATCGGCGAAAGTACCCAATGTTTCTTAACCAATTGCCGACGTAAGCATGAATGATTTGCGGTGGCAGAACTGAAGGATATCTACAGAGGTTTCAAGCCGCACCAAAATCATATCATGAGTCCCTTTTCAAACGACACACATGTTCCCAAAATAATTATTTCACAGTAGAACAAACATCGCGTTTCAGAAAGAAATAATTTACAAGAGGAATTATTGCTCTCTTTGTAGGGGGACGACAATGATTATCCACTATATAAATAAATTAGAGTTAATCGCATAGAACTAAATATTAGCAATGTAAAAAATGAAACTACCATTGTCACTAAAAATTCATAACCAGATTATTATCGTAGGACAAAAATAAATTCTTTTATAACTGGTATAAGTAATTTAAGTTAAATGAGAATCGGGCTTAAATTCAGGGAGTTCTTAAATTACCGTTTTTCCCGTTTTCCACAATGCTGTTAGAAGTTTCTCACACTCTTAATTCATGATCATTACAGCATTGGGATTTATTAAATACTGGGGCTAAATGCTCATTACTTAACAAGTCGTGAAATTACCTGCGTTATTCTTTGTTTGGAATAACATAAATAAATACAAGCACTTGGTGAATGAGGATGTCACCACTCGCGTGATTGTTCTTTAGTCTTCAGTATAAAATGGAACGTTCATGTTTTGTCACCCGTCCATAATAAGGTTGATAATATCTGAGTGTGGTGGGTGAGCGGTAACGCTCTGGCTCCAGGCAAATGCTGGGATGATTCTTATAGAAGGCCAAGGCCGTTCCTTTCTTTAATAACCTTAACATCGATGAAACGTAAAGCAATCAACAAAAAAATAAGGATAGGTAGGAGGTACTGTTAATCGATTTCAAGCCAGCTGCGACCTTCTCAATAAATCTAGCCAGCTCTTTTTTTTTTTCTTATAATTTTACTCCTCGTCGACATTGAGGTGATTATTTGCTAGATTGGAGTAGTGTCAAGGATTTCGGCCATGTCCTTGTAAAAAACCCATTCTGGTATTCATTTGGAGTGATTTGGGGAAACCTTGGAAACCACAAATCTACATGGCTTCACTTGGATTCGAACCTATGTCCTCCCGAATAAGTGACCAGGATGTAAACGATTTTCAGACGACGAGTAGTCATTCACAAACAGTCACAGCACCGAGAAACGCGTGTTCCGAAATGGTAATGATGTAGAAATATAGATATTTGTTCAACCACTAAAACGGTAAATAAATAAAATAAAATAATTTGATTCTGAATCTATAAATGCTTGGGAGACTTTACCTTTTGTATTGCCCTCATGCAATTAACATGGATTCCCACCGTATTTTCATAACCAGCTGTAAGTTGGATAATTGTGAAACCAACAAAAACTTTTGCCAAATGTGCTGCTCGTGTTAAATTATTACGGGTATTATTTACGCATTATAAAGGTAACCTTCCTTGCCGAAGGAAGTAGGGAAGTTAAGACTGTTTCCTGGATATACAGGATTACTGTTTTAAGAGTCCTTATTTTCATTAAAATCCACATGCAGTACTATTGATTTCTGCGACAAGTCACTTCAATTTTCGTAATTACGAGATTCTTCACTTGTACTTTACAATTTTGTTTTAATGTTTCTTCAATCCACATACCACGATGCTATAATAATACATTCAGGTAAATGAAATCTGAATTATTATTTACTTTGGCAGCCTAGTGACAGTGTCTTTGCTGTGTATTAGGATTGAGTGGTGGCTATACCGTGGGATCCGAATAACTGATCGTTCTTGTCTACTGACATGAACAAAGTAAATTCAGTAAAAACTCAGTTACACAAAGTGATTTGAACCCATGATACTGCCATTTCTTTCCATCTGCCATAACCATTAAGCTCCCAGACTGCTGCCCATAACTGTTAGAACAAAAGGAATTATTATATCTCATTATATTTGATAAATATAGAAGACACACTTCTAGAAGGTAGTACTGATACCGACACTGATGGCGATATACAAAAGAATGCATATACAATAATGACCAAGAGTCCATTCATTTAGTAAACTGAAAGCGAGGCCAGTGCTTACCAAAATTTCCGCCTACTTCTGCGGAAACCGGAAATTATGAACGTCCTTCTTCTATAAATAACCTGTGTTTCACTTTCATGATATTCTGCAGCCAAGCATTAAGAGACACTTTATTTCACTCCAATATTCAACTATATTCTTAAATGAGAAACAAGTGCTGTAATGCTCTCACTCGTAGATTTTTTAAGACTATCGTCTAGATTATTTATAAAATTCCTCCATTCATTTTATACGAATATTCATTGTGTTTGAGAAAATAAAAATGTACCCAAATTTCTTTTAATCAAGACACAAACGTCATTTCTGCTGTGAATCTGAGCTAACGATGGACTGATAAAAGCTATAGAAGTTTAGCCGAGTGTTAAAGATCCCTGTAATTATTAGTTGACACTGATATGGGTGGGCAGCGATCTCCAGCCAATGAATTTCAATCAAATTGGAGGATCAACCTAATAACGAGTCTTCTGAAGTGGTGAGGATGAAAATACAGTGTTTCAGAAAAAAAAATTGATGTGCAAGTGCATGGTTCAATATCACTTTACGCCCATATTTTAGCGAAATACAATAAAAAAATTAGAATTTTTCACAAATACATATATACGTCTGTAAAAGATTATATCAGCATACTAAATTAGTTTCTTGTTATATTTATTCTGACTCTTTAATAACTAAAGCAATCGCTTGTTTTACGTTACTTAACTTATCACTTCTCCGAAGTAAGTTACTGCGGATTTTATTCGAGCTATGGGTGTTGTTACGATGTTACTGTCAACAGTAATATAATAACAAACCGTACGAGTATTGATAGAAGTTTAATGATTATGAATTCTTAAAGCAGTCAGAATATCTTGCGAATGGATATTCCGTACAATCCGGTCAAGGGAATGCTCTGCCTTTAACGCTGTTTGTAAACAGCCCTACTTCCTCATGATTATCCTACTACACATGACTTGCAGAGTGTAACAGAGATGAAGTATAAATCCTTATAATTAATTACAGTGTCTCTCCAGATAGTGCTAACTTCATCTATCAGCTGACATGTAATTATTACTTAACAACATAGTGGTTTATCTGTTACCAAAACGTTACGCAAAATAAGTGTCACTATTTCAATCTGTTATTTGATGATTTTTATCTTGGAACAAAATCTTTCAGAAATTTAGAAACTGATAGCTTAGAATAAATGAAATGTAGGATATTTATAAAACCACTCCTCTTCCTCGTGGATGTTACGACGTCCATATGCTGACTATCGTTCTTCTACAACTATGAGGAAACAAACTACTTGCTTGAAACTTTGGATAAATTAATTTACATCCAGTATCCTGATTTGTACTGTAAGACTGGATTGTTACTCATTTCAGTATTCTGAAATGGATTGTGTTTGTCTTTATCATCACTTCAGCATACGAGTTAATATGTCAATACATATCGATACCAGTGGTTCTAAATTAAATCTTGATTGTGTTACTATTCAGCCAATGTATAGGTAATTAATCCAATAATATTTTGGTTGAATGATGGATTAGAATTGTTTCATTGATGGAATTATATGGATGTTTGACTGATCTATTAATATCAAAAAATTTTGAGCCTCACTTTTAAAAATATTTGTCAGTAATGTTTAGATGCAATCACAAATCACATATTTACATTAATTCATAGCCGAACGAGTTGGATGAAGGGCAAAGTTCATCAGTGACGTTAGACAGTACTCAATTCACATTCACGATCCAGCCATCAAAATGTCGGTTTAAATAAAAAAATCCTAAATTGCTCAAAGGAATATGGAATTGATAACCAGCCTGGCATTATCTTTCCTCCTTCCTGAAATTTCCTGTTTCTTTCTTGCAATTTCAGATTTCGGAAATAACGTTATCGTGTCAAATATATATATATATATATATTGTGCTACAGTTAACAATTTGGCCCCTTACTGCAGGCCGAACTCCCAACTTATTACGGACTCCCAGAGATAGCGGCCAACGCGATAGGACAAGGATGAATATCTCCAATCCACGAATAACGCCCAATTGTGGATATACATCAATTATATCATTACTGGTCACTAGTAGGAGCTACATTTTGTTAAATACGGAACCTCCCATTAGCATGTTATTCGTCAATGAAGATTTTTTTTGCTTTCGTAAGAATAACTACTCACATTTTCAGTTCTGATTTGCTTGCTAATACAACTGTCTCCAACAGGAACATTAGCTACAAAAACCACACATTCGTTTGATTTAGGTCCTTGTTTATTTTTAAACAGCCATCATTACCCCAATCATCAATCTCCCGCCTTTACCATCAGCACTACAAAAAATTTGGTTATGTTGAGTAGCACAAATCGTAATGGTTAAATTAAAACTGGCTTTCTGTTCTTACTCATGCATGATGCGTTGGCACTTTCTCTTTCCAGCCAAATAATTAATTTTATGATTCTATTCCACTGTTCCAAGAATCATATATAAATTTACTTATATGATATGTATTTTGCAACAAGTGAAAAGGAGATAAAGAATGAAAAAAAATTGTGAGCAGGTGGGCTTGAACCGAGAACCAGCACGTTGACAGCACAGCGCGTTACCACTCAGACACAGGACCGGCGCTAGGATTCTTGGGCCCGGGGTACGGGTTCTTAGGGCCCCCTACACCTCCACCACCCACCAACAAAATTTAGCTTTATGCATTCGTTTTTAGATAACGTAAGAAAAATTTAATGCAGAAAATATCAAATAATGCCTAAGAAACTTTTTTTAAGATTAATTTCTATTTAACTGTAGTACTCCTGGACAGAAGGCCCCCCGGACGAAAGGTCCCTTCGGATTCCCGGGCCCGGGGTACTTTTGCCCCGCTTACCCCTCCCTTACGCCGGCCCTGCTCAGACACCTCGAGTTACAGAATCTTGTGCCTCACCAATTATATGACATAAGAAAAAATATACATATAAATGCAACATTCCGTGATTGAATAGTAATCTGAATAAAGAATCAAATTGTTATGAGAGAAGTAATCAGTTAAATGAAAATATTCTAGATGAGACTGGAACATGAATAATTTTTCATAACGCCAATCTGTGTGACACTATTTCTTGTATAGGAAAATTGCAACAGCGCTACTACTAGGCAGAACATAGTGGCGAAATCGCAGGAAGTAAACGTTGTAACGTTTACCAGGAAACAGTCTTAACTTTCCTACTTCCTTCGGCAAGGAAGAATACCTTTAAAACGCGTAAATAATACCTGTAATAATTTAACACGATCAGCACATTTGGCAAAAGTTTTTGTTGGTTTCACAATTATCCAACTTACAGCTGGTTATTGAAAATACGGTGGGAATCCATGTTAATTGCATGAGGGCAATACAAAATGTAACGTCTCCTAAGCAATTGTAGATAAAGAATCAAATTATTTAATTTTATTTATTTTCCGTTTTAGAGGTTGAACAAATATCTATATTTCTATATCGTTACCACTTCGGAACACGCGTTTGTCGGTGCTGTGACTGTTTGTGAATAACTAATCGTCGTCTGAAAAACGTTTACGTTCTGGTCTCTTATTCGGGAGGACATAAGTTCGAATCCAAGTGAAGCCATGCAGATTTGTGGTCCCAAAGATTCCCCAAATCACTCCAAATGAATACCGGAATGGGTTCTTTACAAGGGCATGGCCGAAATCCTTGACACTATTCGTATCTAGCAAATAATCACCTCAATGTCAACGAGGCGTAAAATTAAAAGGAAAAAAAAAAAAAAAACAAGAGCTGGATAAATTTATTGAGAAGGTCGCAGCTGGCTTGAAATCGATTAACAATACCTCCTCCCTATCCTTATTTTTTTATTTATTGCTTTACGTTTCATCGATGTTAAGGTTATTAACGAAGGGAACGGCCATGGCCTACTATAAGAATCATCCCAGCATTTGCCTGGAGCCAGAGCGTTACAGCTCACCCACCACACTCAGGTATTATCAACCTTACTTTACCGGTAGACTGTGTATGTTTCAATCCTTGAGACCTAGGCGATTATAGACGGGTGACAAAACTTGAGGGTTCCACTTTATACCGGAGAATAAAGAACTATCACGCGAGCGGTGACATCCTCATTCGCCATGTGCTTGTATTTATTTATGTTATTCCAAACAAAGAATAACGCAGGTAATTTCACGACTTGTTAAGTAATGAGCATTTAGCCCTAGTATTTAATAAATCCCAATGCTGTAATGATCATGAATTAAGAGTGTGAGAAACTTCTAACAGCATTGTAGAAAACGGGAAAAAACGGTAATTTAAGAACTCCCTGCCTTTAAGCCCAATTCTCATTTAACTTTAATTACTTATACCAGTTATAAAATAATTTATTTTTGTCCTACGATAATAATCTGGTTATAAATTTTTAGTGACAATGGTCGTTTCATTTTTTGCGTTGCTAATATTTAGTTCTATGCGATTAACTCTAATTTATTTATATAGTGGATAATCAGTGTCGTCCACCTACAAAGAGACCAATAATTCCTCTTGTAAATTATTTCGTTCTGAAACGCGATGTTTGTTCTACTGTGAAATAATTATTTTGGGAACATGTGCGTCGTTTGAAATGGGACAGATGATATGATTTCGGTGCGGCTTGAAACCAGTGTAGATATCCTTCAGTTCTGCCACCGCAAATCTTTCATGCTTACGTCGGAAATTGGTTAAGAAACATTGGGTACTTTCGTAGATGTTTATCTTATTCCCTGACGCAGTTAGGAAATAATCATGGATACCTTATACTCATAAGCAATGTACAGTTTCGGTACATTAAAAAAAAAAAAATTAAATAAGGATAAATATCAAAATTAAAAAAAAATGTAATAATTGCTTGGATTTGAACTCGGAACCTCTCGCGCAGCAACCCAAACCGCTAACCAAAGGACCACTGCACTCTCCGTGCTACATGCCTTGTTTAGGTGTATACAATGCAGCGAAGGAAGACTGTTTCATTCAATCCATCTTGGAGTGACACTCTTCCGAAATAATTTCTTGTTTCTGTAGTTTCGTAGTACTAAAAATTCTACCTCCTGGAACATGATTATCCCTTGGATTGTGGACTGACCACATATATGAGTGAAATTTTATCTGAAGGAATTATCAAAATGAGTATAACAATCTTATCGTTATAGTTTTATACTGATCAACCATAGTAATACATAGCATTGAGCCTGTTTCCAGCTTCGCTTTAATGCAATCCCGTAAATTACAACTTTTGGGATACATTTCATGATCTGAGTTTTGGTAAAGTATTATAGAAATGTAATGGAAGGTTGATGAACTGTTCTGCCAATTAGAATCGTCAGTGGGAGGAGCTTAATTCCTACCTGTTAGCCAATTGTTTCCTGCATTGACTTAAGAAAATGAAAAATCTGCAGTATGGACGGCTCAAAATGAAATATCCTCCATTGAGATTGCGAGGAGGCGGAGCCAGTATTGCGTTACTGTTTCCTGGGATGACAATGATGCCAGATTGTGCAAAATAAGAGAGATAGAATTTTTTAATGGCGGCCAGATTTATTGTCAAAGTGTGTACACTAACCACATGACGGACCACATCAGCTAACAGGTGCAAAGAGGAAGGTAGTGTCTATGTAGTCTATAGTTGTTCTAATGTGAGTGAGAAAGAAATAAGACTGAAAAGGCTATAAAAAATTAGAGATTCATAAGTGACAATCATTAGTTAAAAAGCAAGAGAGACATAGTTGTAGTCCATATGCATTAATATATTGTAAGGTAACCTAAAATTTCGCAAACTGTGTAACGAAATTTGTTTATAGAATAGCAGTCTCAGTTGAGCAACACGATACCTCATCTTTTGAGTCATTTACGCAGTTAATTCAAGTAATAAATCAAGCTAAACACATCAATTCGGGCAGTAAGCCTAGTTTAAACATAATTCAAGTCATAAATAAGATTTTTACTGTTTTAAGAAAGTATCTGAACAAGACAGTATTTCCTATTGCATCATCCTGGGACAGCGTCTACTTTAAAAGTAAAATAGTAAATCGGAGAAAACAAGTAGCTTCTTCAAAATCACTCAGTAGTTATTTTGGAATACGTATAATAATTTAAAGTTTCATAAATATCAGAAAGATATAAGGGGGTCGAAATTTAGAATTGCACAATATTTGTGCGGAACTTTCGTACAATCTGGTAGAAAATATTAAACAGGGAGTTATTTGTACCAAATAAAATATCAATCAATTAGAAGTAAAATAAAAGTTATTTCAGTTTCGTAGCTGCAAAATTGTAGAAGTTATTAACAAGTTTTGGAAGCTAAGAAAATAATTTTTTATGCCTAAACTGTTAAAGATACATGATTTTTTTTTATAAGTATTAACGCTTTTTAACCATCCTATCTACTGCCAAAATTTAAGATTAATAGGAATATTCTGATTCACCAAGGTCATAAATATGACGAAATCTATAAGCTTGAAGGATGGCATTTGATCAGATTGTGAGACTGCTTAAGTGGGAAACTGGAATAAGTAGCATTTCCAAGTGCTTTTATATACATAGCAGCTCTAAGCTTCCCTTCCCCCAGTCTTTCAAATTCAGTTAGAAAGTGACTACGCTTTTTGTGGGACGAATTGGGCACACAGCAGGGCGAATGTAGATTCCAGGCAGGCATTTGAACTTTGAGGCGAGCGTGGGGAGATATTAGAATACCTCATGCGACTGTAAATTTAGTTAGGGGTCGTGAGGTTGGTCTGTCTAGAATGAGTTAATATTACCTACAATTAAAATTCTTTGTGATGATTTTTCGATTCCATTAAGTTTGTGAATTTAAATTTAAAAAAAATAATATATGGTTCAACAGTTTAAATTTCAACAGTGGCTTTTAATGACTACATACCATTCCTAATTTGGGGTTAGATCAAGTTAGGTGGTGTCCCAGTTTCAGTAAAGCGCAAACTGTACATCCTGAGGCAACAACACGAGGTTCCAGTTAAGGCAGATCAGTTTAGCACTAACCCCAGTGCTGAGCTTATTGCCTTACAGTATGACATATATAGAGGAAGCAATAAATGAAGTAAGAGAATAATTTGAGTGGACCTTAGGGGAGAGGGGGAGAAATACACGCACCTAAGGAAAAATCGATTTAAATTGTTCATTATCTCATTAAAAACCTAAGAAAACCACTGCATACCATACTTTGGACATTTATCGACCTGTTCCAACTGGCTGAAAATAGTTATGAACATTACTTTAATTTTTATAATTAAAATAAAAAAAAGTGCAAACGCGTGGTATTACCCACCGCTGAGGGTAATGACACGCATGGGATGGGGTAATAACACGCAAAACAAACAATGCATAATAATGGACAATACACATTATTTTTTATTACTATATTAGTTTAGTTTGTTGACGAATACATTAATGAACAAAATAATAATGTATTTTAAACATGTATTTTTATTAAGTGTTTATAGGCGTGAAAAAGAGTTCAGTTTCATTTATAACAATCATCACACTTGTAACCTTTTGGAGTGTTCCAGCCACTACATTCTTTATGGCTCCACCTACTACATGAAACACATCTGTACCATAGTTCTCCATCTTTTCCAAACTCTCCGCAAACTAAACAGACATCTAAAAACGCCGTTGGATTAACATCATCCATTTCGGTAGCATCATGAATGTCCTTTAGGTCATCTTGGATGTTACTTTCACTTTCTAGTTCCAGTTTCCTATTGCATGCTGTCTGTTTCTTCTTTGAGCCATTCTTAAGCAGTAGAATAGTGCGCTTATCTTCTTTATCCGTTAGTTTTCTTTTCTTATTTTCTTTGGCTTTCTTTTTCGTGGCTTCTTTTGCTTTCTTTATTGATAACTCCATTTGTAGTTTTTCCTTCTCTGGGGTTGCTGTAAGGATCACTGACTTTCCCTTTTGCTTTCCTTTATCTTGTTTTGTCTTAGGAATAACTTCTTTTTGTTTTGGAATAGGAGAAATGTCAGATACACTAATATGATTGTCACTTGAACTTTTAGTTGATTTTGTTGAGACCTCTTCAACCAAAAGTGGAACATCTTCTGCCGATGATCCAGGAATCTGTTCTTGACTACGTGCTGAGATAACTGTTTCCTGTATAGAGGCAACCACACCATTTCCATTTGTTGCATTCGAGATCCCTTCTTCTTCAAGGACAATGTCCCTGAAGGTCTCATATTGTTCTAAGTAAACACGTTGAAATTTGTGTGGATTTAAAGGACAAATTCCACATGCCTTGAACCCCGACTGTCCTTTGTCCATAGTAGCAACCTTAATGTATGCCTTATTAAAAAGTTCAGCTAACTCATAAGGTGTATTTTTTGATACACCCTTGACTTCATATACAGGTCACACTCTCGATTAAAGGCTGATTTCAAAGAAGAAAAGAAAGTAACGTCAAGCGGTTGAAGCTTGTGAGAAGTGTGTGGAGGTATGGTTACCATGACAATAGAATTTTTTTTTACAGAATTCAAAAATATCAAGTGAAATGTGACTACTGTGATTATCTAAAATCAGCAGCACCGGGTCGTCAACAGATGATTTTACATGCTTCTGGAAATGCTGGAGCCATTCAAAAAATAATGACTCATTGGACCAACCATTGACAGAACAACCATATATTGCTCCAACTGGTCCACCTTTACTTAAGACATGTGACATTCTTTTCCTGGGGAAGATGAACATAGGGGGAATGTACGTGCCAGCAGCGCTGAAACAACATATTGCTGTAACGTTTTTCCCCCTTTCCCAAGAGGTAGCCCCTCCTATTTGTTTAACACCTTTAGGAGCCAAAATTCTGTTAGGCTTTTGTACGGTATTTATGCCCGTTTCATCGACATTGAACACTCGACCCTCTTTAAATTTATATTTTTCAAAGACATGCTCAACATTTTTAAAATATGCATTAACCTGTTCTTCATTAAATGCCTGTATTCTATTAATGCTAGTTGCTTCAGGTTTTCTCGGGCTAATACTCGGGTTTCTTTTTAAAAACAGAGCTAGCCAATCCCTTCCAGCTAATCTTGATGACTTATCAAAATTGTTTGGGATCTTGTTAGCCTCTGCGAACTCAAACGCAATCTTTCGCAGCTGGATGCTTGTAATGCCGTAAAACAGCTTGGCCATCGTAATAACATGATCCCTAATCTCATTTTCCTGTTCAATAGAAAATGTGGGTTTTTTCCCAAGTTTTGGCCCCGTGGTATTTTTTGCTCTCATTCGTGTACGCAGAGTAGCTTCGTGAATCCCAAAAGTTCTTGATACTTCTCTTATTTTTTTCCCCGATTTTATGGCTTCAAGACACTTGCGAAGTTCCTCTTGGGTCCATTTTGCTTTCTGCGTTTTCCTTTTATAATATCTAGTCATCTGAAATAAAAAAAAATTAAAAACACGTTCGAATTGAAGACATAACTTACTAATTTTATTATGATGGGGTAATACCACGCACTTGAAGAGCCGCGTGCTATTACCCCTGAACTAACCACAACTCGGCTCTTAGTTCAAATACTTCGACAAATCTACACTTATATGAAAGGTTACATCTACGGCTAGTAGTTTATGTGCAAAACATTACATAAAAGCAACTTATAGTAGCACTTACCTTCCAAAATACAGCTGACAGAAATTACATCAAACACAGCGAAAAAAGACTTCACACTACTGCTGCCACAAGACAACTGGAAAATGGTTGGCGGAAGTGGCGCTGCAATTGTTGTGCCTGCTAGAAAAGTACACCAACAATCGGGCACAGCCTGCGACATTCAAACTGCGTAATTCAGCCTGCGTGTGATTACCTCCATGCGTGTATTTCCCCCGCTCTCCCCTAATATTTAAGGAGGTACAGTTAGTATGCTACAGTTTGACATGCAAGCAGACCTGAGTTAGTATTTTTATAAATTACTAAATGGCATGAACATAAAACTGAGAGAATAATTTGGACTAAATATAAACCAAAAGATGTTATAAAATGTAGCACATTTGATGATAGTGACAGTAGATTAAATATAAAAATAGGATAAGATATAATATAAGAACTAAGTGATTTCTGTTGCTTGGGTAGCAAAATTACAACTGATAGCCCAAGCAAAATAGCAGTACCAAAAAAATCCTAGAGAAAGATAAATCTTTCAGTTTCAAATAATCATTAAGGACATGGAAAGAACTTTCTAAAATTGTATGCATTGAGCACAGCACTTTAAGGAAGTAAAGCAATGACTTTAGGATCACTTGAATAAATATAAATTGAAGCTTTTAAATTTTATTCTATAGCAGGATATTGAAAATTAAGTGTTCATATAAAGTATGAAACGAATGTGTTTTGTAAATGATGTGTGACGAAAGTGTTTGTGGAAGTACCTCACAGAAATAAAAGACAGCTGAGTGGGACTCCTTTTAAGATATATGAGACTGGTTTTGTTTGTGGAGGGAAAAGTTGAAGTAAAAATATCTTTAGAGGAAGACAAAAATTAAACTTTAAGTTGCAAATAATTGACGACATATTTTGTAAGGCATATCTGAATATGCAAAGGTTAGATCAAGAGAGGAAGAGCTGGAGAATTGCTTGAAGCCATTTGAAAGACTTATGACACAAAAATGAAAACTGTAACCTTGTAGTCTTAGTTAGTAGTTTGTAATATTTTTCTTTTATAATGATGTATGCTGAATAAAATCCTCTCGGGTAACTAGCCGAGTGAGTCCATTGATAAACCCCGATCTTTCAGCGGTGATGATGCTTTCTGTCATTGTCATGTGACTCATGCAGAGATAATCATGGAGGAAGGAATATATGGAGACGAGATAACGCGAAATCCGTGAAACCTCGTGAAAAAAACTGTGCCTGCGCGGCGGACATCGTAGGAGTACCAAAACATTGGGCTGTTTGTACTGTGTCAGCTGCTGAGAATATTTCATTTTCTAATATTATAAAGTTTTCTATAATGCCAAGTTGTGATGCATATGGTTGCACAAACAGACGAGATAGGAAAAAACCTGGAATAGCGTTTCATAAGTAAGTCACATTGTAATTATCGTTCTTGAAGTATCTGACAGGCAACCGCAACATTAGTGCCATTCGCTATAAATTTATACATTGCTCTCAATAAGATCATATTATTCTCAAATTTTTGTTGGTGTAGTGTAGACAATTAGCATATGTTACTATTTTGCACCTGAAAAGCTAGCCTTATTGTAGACAAATGTTGGAAATTTAATTTAAACGGGTCATGTTTACATCGCGACACAGTGAATATGGTATTCTGCATGCATTACTCACTTTTAAGTTTACACTGAAATTGCATGATGAAATTAATCGTGATAATTTGTGCTGTGCGAGCTACTAAACGTGATGAAATAAACTTTATTGACGGAAATGTAGTTCGCGATGCATTTCTTGTGTTTAGATGTGTCTACATAGTTTGGTTTTGTAGCGGCAATATTAATGGAAATGTTGAAATGTGGTGTATACCTGAAGAGAACAAACAATTTATTTATTATTAGCTGTTAGCTTCTGATTTTTGAATGTACTGATTTTTCTAGCAAAATTATATAGGCCACTACCAGTACAATATCTTCTAAGTAAGCTCAGAAACTATGTGGTTTTATGAAGTATTAATTTGTTTATAGCTCTAAACATTAACTTATGCTTGTTTTTAAATTTCAGATATGACTTGTTTCTGTTTGTAAATATGTCTACAAGTATATTTCTAGATTTTGAAATCTTCCTTGTCAATTACTGAAATAGAATGTGAAAATATAACCTATTTGAACATCAAGTAAAATTTAAGGACTGTAGAAATAAACAGTTTGATATTCAAGTTAAAAAGAATTACCTGCTCATAAAGTTTCGTCAAAATTCATCATCAAATATGGATATGGCGATAGTTTTTTTCTGGTCCAGGCCGTGTTTCAACCTAACCACGTCAATTTTAAGGTACAATATCTCGAGAACTAAGCGAGATATCAAAAAAATTATTCTTTACTTTCAGTTTCCCTCATCGAGTTACATAAGAATTCGTCATAAAATTGCGGCGCCACGGTTATCGTTGAATCCCCTCATAACCTAACAACCTCACTTTTGAGACAGTATATCTCGCGAACTAAGCGAGATATCGAAAAAAATTATTTTTTATTTTCGATTTGTATCGTCGTGTTTCATAAGAATCTATCACCAAATTTGACTTTGGGGACACGTTTCTTCTGAATTTCAACCAGAAACTCCACTCTTTTGAGACAGTATATCTCGAGAACTAAGCACGATATCAAAAAATTTTATTCTTCATTTTTGATGTGTCTCGTCGAGTTACATAATAATCCATCATCAAATTGCGGTGCCACGGTTGTCTTATGATTCCCTTGAGGTTTTTGTACATATTTCCGTGCTTCTCTGGTCAAGCAATATGGCGGCCTCCCCTCCCCACTTGTCTCCACCCGGTTTCACTCCAGTATGTGGCGAAGGTCCCTTGCGTCGTCTCCATATATTCCTTCCTCCATGGAGATAATGACCAAACAAATGTGGACTCACACGGCTGGTTTCCGGAAAGGATTTTATTCATATTCAATGCCGCGAAAACCTCCAGTCTTGCAATAATGTATACCGTTACACATCTTTGGAACTGTTCTGATATGGGATCCAGATGAATGTATCTAATAATCATGAAGAGTAGGACAGACACGTTCGCTGACTAAGAAAGTTAATAGCCACATATCGATAAAAGATAGAAATTGCCAACTCTTGGAAAACCCTTGATGCCATAATCTGGTAGACAGTTCAACAGGAAAAAGAGTGTATCACTGCTAACAGTGTTTGAGGGGAATTATAAGGTTATATAAACATGTAAAATATTGGCCTGGTCGTCAGTGGTGGCCGAAGTAATTTGATCAGGTAGTGACAAAATTGAACTTTTTGATTTTTTACTGATTTTCATTGTCGAATTGAAAGGTGCCTGGCAGAAGAGCTCAGAGTTGGCTAAGAATCAACTTAAAAATCTGCTCCGAGCGTGGTGGTGTAACGGTTAGTGTTCTGACCTTGCATTCGGGAGGACGGCGGTTCGAATCCCCATACAGGCATCCAGATTTGGGTTTTCCACAGTTTCCCAAATCACACCAGGCAAATGCCGGGATGCTTCCTTCAAAAGGACATTGCCGAATACCTTCCCATTCCTTACCCCCAATCCTTTCCCGTCTCTAAAGACCTCGCGGTTAATAGACGTTAAGCAGTTAAAAAAAAAAATTCTGCAAGTTGTGAAAGTGTCATTACCTGCGTGTCCTGCCGGATTAAATAAATGATTTTGAAATTAATCATTGATAAATGCTTTAAGATTGATTAGAAAGTAAACAAACAATGACTAATTAGTGAAAAACAGATGAGTTGACCTACAGGCAATATTGGATTACCCAATAGGCACGACTAAGCATCCGTTTTTTAAAGGCCCCTGTTAGTTAACTTTTTTCATTAAATAAAAATATTAAAAAATAAATATAAACATCCAAAATAAACAAAGTAATATGAAAAGCTACTAGCATGGGTGACACCCGGGGTGGATATCGATGGTGTCACCCCTTTATAACTTAAATTCAACGTTAAGTAAAATACAGTAACTTGTAAGTGTAAAATATGATATTAATAAAACATAATTAAATAAATATTCATTGTTATTAAAAAATAATAGTTTTTTAAAAATAATAATATTAACAACATGTAAAAGATACACAAATAAACTAAACATAATTGCTTTCACATTCTCGTCTTTCTAGCTTTAACAGCTGCAAACTTGTAAATCACATCTTCAAAATTAACAGTTTGAGTTACTCTATAGACAATATGGCAAGATTTTAGCCATGTGTTGACCATTGGTGATCGAAAGTGGTTTTACATTAATTTTAATTCCTCTGAAGATCGGGCCTCACTCGCCCAGTATTGTTCCGCACCGTCACCGCACCGACACGTTTCCTACTGTCGACGCTCACGGATCGAAGTTTGTCCAATGGACATAGTGTGTCGGCCGATACTCGGCCGCATTGGATTGGTTAATGTTTTGACGGTACAGACCAATGTCGTCTTGCTGGATGTGGAGAAGCGGTTAGATGACTACGATATGGGCGAACAGAGAGTTTCCCAATAGGAAACTCTGTGACTAGAAAATTGAAACATAAAATTATTATTTTTACTACACAAAATCTTTATGATCAATATTGAAATTAAAATATGTTGAAATCTCATTCTTTACTACCAAAAAATATTGAGTGAATCGAAAATAAAATTTAAAAAAAGTTAGTGGGAAGCGGTTCACGTTTCATTGTGATTGCGTTGAAACATGCTAGAATCTTTCATTTCGGTACCGTGTGGTGATGATTTATTAATTCTGCGTTGGGATACTATTTTTGTTCATAGAAGATCAACCAGTTAGGTGATAACGTGAATGAGATAAAAAGTATTTTAATGTACTTTCGCACGAAAACTGTGCAAAATAAAGTACATTATTCTATAATAAAGTAGGGTGACAAACCTACCTGTCATCGCCAACTTTGATTCCCTGAAACTAACACTTAAAAACGTAAATGAGACTAAAGACCAGGTAGGGACACGGGGTGTAAGGGTTTGGGACAGACTATACTAGCCTTTTCCAACCTAAGGACAACCTCTCCTTCACGTGGTGCACCCTGTTTGCACGGACGAGGCTCTGGCGAATGAAAGATTCCCGGTTTAAGAAGTCACCCACTGCTTGCCAACAGCCTCCGAAAGGAGGGCGGAAGAGCGAGAAGCGGCTCAGGGCACCCTCTTGCCCTAGGGGTTGGAAACTGCCCCTAAAGGCGGATGAATCAGAAATGATCAACGGCATGGGGATGCAGAAGGCAACGGGAAACCACTGCATTAAAGACCCAAAGGGTATCCCGAAGACATGTAATCTTCTCAAATTACATATATCATGATGGCTTCTTCCTGGGTAAAATATTCCGGAGGTAAAATAGTCCCCCACTCGGATCTCCGGGTGGGGACTGCTCAAGAAGGGGTCATCAGAATGGATAGACACATTCTAAGGCGGAGCATGGAATGTTAGAAGTCTGAATAGGGCAGGCAGGTTAGGAAACTTAAAAAGGGAGATGGAACAACTTAATTTAGATGTTGTTGGGATTAGTGAGATTAAATGGAAGGAGGCACAGGATTTCCGGTCTGGGAAACACAGGATAATTAGCACACAAGCTGTCAATGGAGTCACTGGTGTAGGATTTGTAATGAACAATAAAGTAGGGAAACGGGTGATTTATTATTAACAGTTTAGTGACAGGATTATTTTGATGAAGTTAGAAACAAAGCCCGTCCCAACCACATTAGTACAAGTGTATATGCCAACGTCACAGGAAGATGACGTAGAAATAGAAAAAATATACACTGAAATTGAAGAATTAATCCAATATGTGAAGGGGGAGGATAATCTAATAATCATGGGTGATTGGAATGCAATAGTGGGAGAAGGAAAAGAGGGAAATACTGTAGGAAGTTTTGGTCTAGGAGAAAGAAATGAGCGAGGAAGCAGGTTGCTAGAATTTTGTGAAAGATATCAGCTAGTAGTGGCAAACACACTGTTTCAGAACCATGCAAGAAGAATATACACTTGGAAACGGCCTGGGGATGCAGGCATATTTCTGTTAGATTATACCATGGTCAAACAGAGATTCAGGAATCTAGTACTAGACTGTAAAGCGTACCCAGGAGCAGACATAGACTCTGACCATAACTTGATAATAATGAAGTGCAGGCTGAAATTTAAGCGAATAAGGAAGCAGTATAAGCAGAACAGACTGGAAGTGAATAAAATGAAACAATCTAGCACGAGAAAAAAATTTGCAGAAATGGTAGACTTACATCTAGGAAGTAAATGTGAAAGGAGCTAAACTGAGGACGAATAGAATTCATTACAGACCGAAATAATGAAAGCTGGTAAAGAAACATTAGGCTTTAGGGAACATGCTGCCCGAAAACCTTGGATCACAGAAGAAATTTTGGAGCTGATGGATCAGAGGAGAAGGTAAAAAAATGCTCAGGATGAAGCAGGAAGAGAGCAGTACAGGCAATTTACAAATCAAATGAATAGGAAATGCAAAATAGTAAAAGAAATGGAGAAATGAAGAAAAGAGGTGTGAACATTAAAACTACCGATGGGAAACCTCTTTTAAGCTCAGAACACAGAGCTAACCGATGGATGGAATACATGGAGAAACTGTATGTGGCGGACGACTTGAACAATAGTGTAATGGAAAAGGAAGGTGATGTCGACATTGATGACTTCGGAGATCCTGTTTTGAGGACAGAATCTAATAAAGCTCTGAATTACTTGAGAGCAAATAAGGCAGTTGGAATTGATGAGATCCCTGCAGAACTTCTTAAATCCCTAGGAGAGGAAGGAATCGAAAGATTATTCAAGCTGATATTAAAAATTTATGAAACAAGAGAAATTCCAACTGATTTTAATAAAAATATCATCATTACACTTCCAAAGAGAGCACAACCTGACAAATGTGAGAATTATCGCACCATTAGTCTAACATCACATGCTTCAAAGTTACTGACCAGAATAATATATAGAAGGATGGAAAGGGTAGTAGAAGAGATAGTAGGTGAAGATCAGTTTGGGTTTAGGAAAAATCGAGGTAAAAGCAAGCAATTCTGTCTTTAAGATTAATACCTGAAGGGCGGATCAAGAAAAACAAAGATACTTTTATGGCAATTGTTGGTTTAGAAACAGCTTTTGATAATGTTAGGTGGGTCAAGATGTTCAAAATTTTAAAGAAGTCAGGTCTAAAGTATCGAGATAGAAGAATACGTTATAAACTATATAAGAATCAAGTGGCTATAATAAAAGTAGAGAATCACGAGAGCCGTGCTTCAGTTAAAAAGGGTGTGAGACAAGGTTGTAGTCTATCCCCGTTAATATTCAACTAGTATGTAGAAGAAACAATGAAGAAAGTCAAAGAAAAATTTCCATGTGGTATAAGTTTTCAGGGAGAAAAAATCAGTATGCTACGATTTGCTGATGACATTGTCTTGTTAGCAGAGAGGGCTGAGGATATTGAGAGTATTGGCATGAACAAAATACTGAAGGAAGATTTTGGACTGAATATAAATCAAAGCAAGACAAAAGTGATGAAATGTAGCAGAAATGATACCAATACTAGTAGATTAAATATAAAATTGGATCGGATGTAATAGGAGAAGTAAGTGAATTTTGTTACTTGGAAAGTAAAATTACAACCGATGGCCGAAGCAGCAATGATGTTAAAAGCAGAATAGCACTAGCAAAAAGAGCCTTCATGAAAAAGAGAAAACTTTTAGTTTCAAATATTGATCTAGGAATTAGAAAGAACTTTTTAAAACTCTATGTGTGGAGCACAGCACTTTATGGTAGCGAAACATGGACTTTAGGAATACCGGAAATAAAGGAAATTGAAGCATTTGAAATGTTGTGCTACAGAAGAATGCTGAAAATTAAGTGGACAGACAAAGTAAGAAATGAACGTGTTATGAAAATGATGTGTGAGAAAAGAAGTTTGTGGAAGAAGCTTACGGAAAGAAGAGACAGGCTGGTAGGTCATATTTTGAGACATGCTGGATTAGTTAATTTTCTTGTGGAGGGAACAGTCGAAGGTAAGAACTGTAGAGGAAGAATATATGAAACAGATAATTGAGGACGTGGGTTGTAAGGGATATGTAGAAATGAAGAGGTTAGCACAGGATAGGAAGGGATGGAGGATTGCATCAAACCAGTCGAAAGACTGACGACAGCAAAAAAAGGGACACGGGCGAGCTATGGAAAAGTGTGGACGCGAGGGGGTGAGCCGTCAGTGGGCTGACTGTCGTTGCGATGACGGTACAGTCTAGTATTGGCAAAGTGCAGCTCGACCTTTACATATAGCAACTGAGACACAAACTGGCACAAATTAAAATTCCAACCCCCAGACGGTGTTGTTATAAATGAATGAAATTTGGACCCAAGTATCTTCACATTAAAAGTATTAAATGATTAAAAATTGAAAGTTTTGTATGAAATAGTATGAGAATTACTGGGCTATTTATTCTGTAAATTACTATTTTTATTTTTTTAAAGCATATAAGTGGCAAACAGTGTGGTGTAACATGACATCTGGTTGTCTACAATTTCTTGTTGGCCAGGTCTGCCATGATGAGGAGTGACAACCGTCTACACCCAAATGTCTAAATGTGAAAGAGATCGGAGAACTGGCATGTTTTAAAAGGGTGCTTCATATCGAGAAATCTCCAGAAGGATTGGCTGTAGTGCAATGACAGCATACATACTTGTTACACAGTGATAATCGACTACATGTTGGCAGTTGTAGCAGAGAAAAGGCTTACCTGCTATGATTTCAAAACGTCACACTTGCAGCCACTGGTGTCATGTTTTGGCGGCAATCAGTTTCATCAGCATGACTGAGTTGGCTGTTGTTGAAGGCCCAATGACAGCCCACCACTATGTGGACATGATGTTGCATCTTATTGTGATACTCTACATGTTCACCATCCAAATCGCATCTTCCTAGATAATTCCTGTCCTCATACTGCGGACATCACAACACAAGCCTTGCAAGGGTTTACGATCACAATTTTAACAGCACGGTCCCCAGATTTGTCCCCAATAGAGCATGTCTGGGCTCCAAGGAGTAGCCACATTAGATCACATGGTCACCCAGCACAAAATGTGTAACTGCAATAGACATGCGGGCATAGTGACATATCCCAAGAAGACATCAGAACACTTGTTGATTCAATGCCGGCAAGGATCCACGAATGTATTGGTGCTCAAAGTGGGTGAATTTCTCACTGACAATTGTATCTAAAGGTAATAAGCCACTGATGCATTTCCATCTGTTATCATTTTTTCTGGGTATGGCCCTGGATATATCTTCAATGTTTCCTAAAATTTTATCATTCCTGTATGCGCGTTGAGTTTTTAATTTTCTCCGGTGTAAGTATAGGGCGACCTTAAGATTCCGCTATAAACTTTAAAAAAGTCGAAAGCTACCCAATCATTTGTTACTTAAACGTTAACACAAGCTGTTTTTAAATGTCTTCGCAACGATGGTATTTGCAGGACCAAGGGATATCGAGAGGAAAATTAACAGAAGTGGCTTGGTCAAAGCAGATGAAATTTCAGACCTACATGGGGTCACATCGGTGAAAACCCAGGATCCGGGTCCCACAAGTCGTGAGACCCTGGGGGACACTGTATAGTCAGAGAAGCAACTCTACATTAAATTGCCTCATAAAAATAGAAGAATGAAATATAATAACAACATAATTTAAAAAAAACAGGTCAGATAATATAAAAAATTCCTTTGCGATATCACCCGTCTTTACTTGAAGTACTTAACAAGTGAAGTATTTTGCTATCCGCCTAAGATATACGTAGCTACAGACTCCTAAATATAACATTGTATGTATCGAAGACCATCTCCTAGTGTAAATTTTAGATTTCTAGCGTCCCTCTGTAGCGTATAAATAAAAATGTAAAAGGTTCCAATGTTGTTTCAATTTATGATTAAAGCTGAATTTTTGTTGAGGAACAGAAGTTCTACATCCCTGTCGATTTGAGCAAACCCGCAAGAATTTAGGTACCTGTATTCGGCAGAGAGGTTACCCATAATAGAAATTTTATACTTCTCTAAATTTATTATGAAACATTCTTAGAGTATCATACGCTTATTTATTTCATCGCGATCATATTTGCATGTTCTCGGTCAGTAGAACTCAAACAAACCCAGAATTTAAGGGCTTACTAATATTACGATTTCGCTAGAAAGATAGGTGGTTCCGACTGTTTCAAACACATGCTCTACAAAATTTGATCACCAACGACAGACGATCCCCTCAACGAACACTTGGACCTGTTTGCATTGACTTGAAATCTGACAGTATTGCTAGTTTAATACACAGTTTTCTGAATCATCTTGTTTGTATAAATTCCAACATCATGCGATTTTATGAGGATTAAAAGTGCAATGTCGACAATAGGTAGGTACGCATAGAGTAAATCGGATAACGCGAAATGTACTGAACTATCCAACACGAATCTGTCAGATGAAAAATTAAAAAATTACTAGAAAATACTTCAAGGCACATGTGAATCTTAGTATGAAAGCTAATGGAATTCTAAATAAGTTAAACATTTAAAAAAAATGAATTTCATACCAAGCTTAAAATATCTGAGTTTAATTGATGACATGACAATGGAAGTGGAAGCATAGACTACACGTATTCGACATTAGGATTCGTGTAATGCACACTCCGCCACCCACTTTTAGTGAACCGCGGAGTAATAATAATAATAATACGCTAGGTTGCTTTCTTCATTTTCAAAGGAAAATATAATATTTTTCTTTAAATAATGTTGAGAATTTACAATTTAACTGTCTAATTACCACGATTTTAGCAATTTTAGATATATACCCTTCAATTTTAAAACTTCCTTGCTTTATACAAGAAAACTAACATTATATGCACCGCCGCTACTAACAAAACAAACAATAGTGACGGACGGCAAGTAAACCGAACCCCCGTGTTTGTTGCAGCTACAGAGCGATGCTTTCTTTGTTTAAGCGCGCGGTGTTGCAAGTAATTATACTATATTGTAATGAAAGAGCCACCTGGATCACTTTTGAAAAAGTGCTACATCAACTTAGAAACAAATATTCAAAACAATAAAAGTAGAAGCGTTTTGACATCAAAGGATAATTTTTTTTTTTTGTATCACATTAATTTCGAAATGTGGGTGTCAACCCCAAACGGTGACAACCGGGGCGGACCACCCCAAGCGCTCCCCCACCTAGCTACGCCTATGTGTAGAGATTTGCGTTCCATACCCAAAGGACATCAGAGCTATATTGTTGTCACTCTGCCCGCTCATCACTGGTACAGACTTTGACTTCATTTCTGGCCGCCACTGAAAAATTCTATCACTCTTATTTTGCACAATCTGGCATCAATGTCATCCCAGGAAACAGTAACGCAATACTGGCTCCGCCTCCTCGCAATTTCATTGGTGGATATTTTATTCAGAGCCATCTATACTGCAAATTTTTCATTTCCTTAAGTCAATGCAGGAAACAATTGGCTAACAGGTAGGAATTAAGCTCCTCCCACTGACGATTCTTATTGGCAGAACAGTTCATCAACCTTCCATTACATTTCTATAAAATATCTTGAAACGTATCCCAAAAGTTGTAATTAACGGGATTGCATTAAAGTGAGGCAGGAAACACGCTCCATGCTATATATTACTATGGTTGATTAGCATAAAACTACAACGATAAGATTGTTATACTTATTTTGATAATTCCATCGGATAATATTTCACTCATATATCTGGTTAGTCCACAAACCAAGGGATAATCATCTTCCATGAGGTAGAATTTTTAGTACTACGAAACTACAGATACAAGAAATTATTTCGGAAGTGTCTCTCACCAAGATGGATTGAATGAAACAGTCTTCCTTCGCTGCGTTGTATACACCTATACGAGGAAAGTATCACCGAGCTTGCAGTAGTCCTCTGGTAAGCGTTCTGGGTTGCTGAGCGAGCGGTCCCGAGTTCAAATCCAAGTTGTTCTTATTTTTTATTTAGAAATTTATATTTACTTGTATTTTCTTTTTAAGCGTACCGAAACTGCACATTGCTTATGAGTATAAGGTATTCGTGATTCTTTCCTAACTTCGTCAGGAAATAAGATAAACATCTGCGAAACTACCCAATGTTTCGTAACTAATAGCCGACGTAAGCATGAAAGATTTGTGGCGGCAGAACTGACGAAAATCTACACGGGGTTCAAGTCGCGCCGAAATCATATCATCTGTCCCATTTCAAACGACACACATGTTTCCAAAATAATAATTTCACAGTAGAACGATCATCGCGTTTCAGAAAGAAATAATTTACAAGAGGAATTATTGCTCTCTTTGTAGGTGGACGATAATGATTATGCACTATATAAATAAATGAGAGTTAATCGCGTAGAACTAAATATTAGTAAAGCAACAAATCAAACGACCATTGTCACTAAAAAATTTTCAACCAGATTATTATCGTAGGACAAAAATAAATTCTTTTATAACTGGTATAAGTAATTAAAGTTAATTGAGAATCTGGCTTAAAGACAGGGAGTTCTTAAATTACTGTTTTTCCCGTTTTCTACAGTGCTTTTAGTTGTTTCTGACACTATTGCTTCATGATCTTTACAGCATTGGGATTTATTAAATACTGGGGTAAATGCTCACTACATCACAGCGCGTGAAATTAACTGCGTTATTCTTTGTTTGGAATAACATAAATAAATACAAGCCTTTGGCGAATGAGGATGTCGCCGTTCACGTGATTGTTCTTTAGTCTCCGGTATAAAATGGAACGCTCAAGTTTTGTCACCCGTCACCCGTCATAATCGACTCCATAATCGCCTAGGTCTCAAGCATTCAAACAAACACAGTCTACCGGTAAGGTTGATAATGACAAAAGACCAGAAGACCGAGCGTGGCGTGTGAGCGATTCTTATAGAAAGCCATGGCCGTTCCCTTCTTCAATAACTTCAACATTGATGAAACGTAAAGCAATAAACAAAAAAATGAGGAAAGGGAGGAGGTATTGTTAATAGATTTCAAGCCAGCTGCGACCTCCTCAATAAGTTAAGCCAGCTCGTTTTTTATGATTTTACGCCTCGTCGACATAGAAGTGATTATTGGCTGGATAGGAGTAGTGGCAAGGATTTCGGCCAAGCCCTTGTAAAGAACCCATTCCAGTATTCATATGGAGTGATTTGGGGAAACCTTGGAAACCAAAAATCAGCATAGCCCAACTTGGATTCGAATATATATCCTCCCGAATAAGAGACCAGAACGTAAACGATTTTTTTAGACGACACGTAGTCATTCACAGCACTGACAATATTTGTTCAACCTCTAAAACGGTAATTAATTTGATTCTTTATCTATGAATGCTTGGGAGACATTACTTTTTGTATTGCCCTCATGCAATTAACATGGATTCCCACCGTATTTTCAATTACCAGCTGTAAGTTGGATAATTGTGAAACCAACAAAAACTTTTGCCAAATATGTTGCTTCTGTTAAATTATTACGTGTATTATTTACGCGTTATAAAGGTATTCTTCCTTGCCGAATGAAGTAGGAAAGTTAAGACTATTACCCGGTAAGCGTTGTCATATTTACTTTCTGCGATATTGCCACGATGTTCTGCCTAGTAGTAGTGCTGTAGCAATTTTCCTATACAAGAAATATTGTCTCATAGCTGGACACACACATCGGCGAAATGAAAAATTATTTATGTTCCAGTCTCATCTAGAATATTTTCATTTAACAGATTACTTCTCTTGTAACAGTTCGATTCTTTATACAGATTACTATTGAATCACGGAATGTTGTATCTATATATTTAATTTTTCTTTGTTCATATAATTGATGAGGAACTAGATTCTGCTGGTCTTCTGTTCAACATGCTGCCAATTTTATTTTTTTTTTTCCTTATGTCCTTTTCACTTGTTGCAAAATACATATCATATAAGTAAGTTTATATATGTTTCGTGGTCAATTGGAACAGTGGAAAAAAATCATAAAATTAATGTTTTGGCTGAAATGAGAAAGTGTCAACGCATCATGCGTCAGTAGGAACTGAAAGTCAGTTTTCCGATAAATTTAATTTTACCATTACGAATTGTGAAACTCAATATTACCAATTTATTTCTAGTGCTGATGGCAAAGGCAAGAGATTGGAGTAATGTTGGCTGTTTAAAAATAAACACGGACCTAAATCAAAGTAATGTGTGGTTTTTTGTAGCTAATGTTCCCGTTTGAGACAGTGGTATTAGCAAGCAAATCAGAACTGAAATAGTGAGTAGATATTCTTACGAAAACTAAAAATCATCATTGACGAATAAAACACTAATGCGAGGTTCCGTATTTAACAAAATGCTGCTCTTACTAGTGACCAGTAATGATGTAATTGATGTATATCCTCATTATAATGACATGATAACCTTATTTCCGAAATCTGAAATTGCAAGAAAGAAACAGGAAATTTGAGGAAGGAGGAAAGATAATGCCAGGCTGGTTATAAGTTGACTAGCCTCGTACCCGCGACTTCGTACGCGTGGATTAAGAATTTTTTTGCCGGAATTAAATATAGTAAGTTGTTGGTAACGAAGGATTAGTCCCAAACAATATCGAGTCGGCATAATATGACAGGAAAGCTATCGCTATATCATTCTACCGTCGAACCTGCCTCTTGAAGAGAATTAATTTCCAACATATTTCTGTCACTATTCGATAAGATCTCAAAATGTCGTGACTACAACTGTTAATCATTCTGTAAAAAATATCCTGTGCCCTTCATACACATTTTCTTATAAAATCACATCACAACTATATAGCCATTTAGTCGTCAAAACGTAACATAAAGACAGAGACTTACTTCCGTATTTATAATAATATTACTGTGGTTCACACTCACACACTGACTGTGAACAACATCTGAGTGATCATTATAACGTAAAAAAGTGTACACCTACTACATTGCAAGTCTACCTACGATTTGCCTCGCATTGCGCCCCTAACTTAATAATATCTGCAGTTTAACATTCAATCCGAATAACCTACGACCCAGGCCTGACTCTTACGATGAAAAACAATTTTTATAAATCTTAGCATCCACGGAGATTTCAACCGGAGACCACGACGTTCGTAAGCAAGCTCTTTAGCCACTGAGCTTCCAGCTCACTACAAGGAAACACGGTCTGAAGACGTGCATATCCAACGTGTATGTCTATCGCCATATTTCCAAGTTATGAGAATCAATTGCCAACATATTTCTGTCACCATTCGATAAGGTCTCAAAATTTCGTGACTACAACTGTTAATCATACTGGAAAAAATATCCTGTGCCCTTCATACAGATTTCCTTATAAAATTCCATCACAACGATATAGCCATTTAGTCGTCAAACGTAATCAAAAAGACAGGAGACTTACATTCCCTAATTATTATAATAATTACTGTCGTTCACACTTACACACTGACTGCGAACAACACCTGAGGGATCATTATAACGTAAAAAAGTATGCACCTACAACACTTGCAAGAATACCTACGATTTGCCTCGCATTGCACCCCTAACATTCGAATATCTACGGTTTAACATTCAATCCGAATAACCTACGGCCCAGGCCTGACTCTTACGATGAACAACATTTTTTAAAAATCATATCCCCGATGGAGATTTGAACCGGAGACCACGACGTTCGTAAACTAGCGCTTTAACCACTGAGCTGCCAGGCTACTACCTGGAAACTCGGTATGGAGTCGTCCACATCAAACGTGTCTGTCTACCGCCGTATTTCGAAGTTATGAGACAAATGTGTTATTTATACAGATAATTTTTCAACCAAATGCAGAGAGTACTTTTCTCCTTGTTTCAAAGGATAGGTGTGCAATGTTTCATCGACATCGGATGAAAACTATGGATTTCTATGAAGAACAAACAAACAAACAAACAAACCAACAAACAAACAAACATATATTCATCTTTACATAGAAAGATGTTACCTTAGCTTCTGTCTCTGGTAATCCAGAGAGGATGGTATGTCTGTATGTATTGACATATTAACCTGTTGTACGCTCAAGTGATGCTTAAGTCAAACACAATCCATTTCAGAATACTGAAATGAATAACAATCCATTCTTACAGTACAAATCAGGATACTGGATGTAAATTCATTTAGTTAAAGTTTCAAGCAAGTAGTTTGTTTCCTCATAGTTGTCGAAGAACGATAGTCAGGATATGGACGTCGTAACATCCACGAGGAAGAGGAGTGGTTTTATAAATATCCTATGTTTCATTAATTCTAAGCTATCAGTTTCTAAATTTCTCAAAGATTTTGTCCCAAGATAAAAATCATCAAATAACAGATAGAAATAGTGACACTTATTTTGCGTAACGTTTTGGTAACAGATAAACCACTACGTTGTTAAGTAAAAATTACGCGTCAGCTGATAGATGAAGTTAGCACTATCAAGAGCCACACTGTTATTAATTATAAGGATTTATAGTTCATCTCTGTTACACTCTGCAAGTGATGTGTAGTATGATAATCATGAGGAAGTCGGGCTGTTTACACACAGCGTTAAACGCGCAGCATTCCCTTGACCGGATTGTACGGAATATCCATTCGCAAGATATTCCGATGCCTTAAGAATTACAGCACTTGGTTCTCATTTAAGAATATACTTGAATATTGGAGTGAAATATAGTTTCTCTTGATGCTAGATAGCAGAGTGCCGGCCTCGGTAGCGTAGGGGCTAGAGTGCTAGCTCCGCGTGCCGAAGGCCGCCGGTTCGAATCCGGCCGCGGGCATGGATGTTAAGTGTTGTGTGTCTGTGTGAATATCGTGTCCGTTCTGTGGCGTCCATACACTGAAAGCAATTATAATTACCTTGAGCTGGCTGTATGGCCTCCGTTGCCAAATGCCATTAAAAAAAAAAAAGATAGGAGAGTATCAGGAAAGTGAAACACAGGTTATTTATAGAAGACGGACGTTCATAATTTCCTGTTTCCGCATAAGTAGGCGGAAATTTTGGTAAGCACTGGCCTTGCTTTCGATCTTTCCTTCCAGTTAACTTAATGAATGGACTCTTTGTCATTATTGTATATGAATTCTTTTGTATATCACCATCAGTGTCGGTTTCAGTACTACCTTCTAGAAGTGTGTCTTCTTTATTTATCAAATGTAATGAGATATAATAATTCCTTTGTTCTAACAGTTATGGGCAGCAGTCTGGGAGCTTAATGGTTATGGCAGATGGAAAGAAATGGCAGTATCATGGGTTCTCAAATCACTTGGTCTAAATGAATTTTTACTGAATTTACTTTGTTCATGTCAGTAGTCAAGGACGATCAGTTGTTCGGATCCCATGGTATAGCCACGACTCAAGCCTAATACACAGCAAAGAGACTTTCACTAGGCTGCCGAAGTAATTTATAATTCAGATTTCATTTTACCTGAATGTATTATGATAGCATCGTGGTATGTGGAATGAAGAAACATTAAAACAGAAATGAAAAGCAGAACTGAAGAATTTCGTAATTACGAAATGTGAAGTGACTTGTCGCAGAAATCAATAGTTCTGTATGTGGATTTTAATGAAAATAAGGACTCTTAAAACTGTTATCCTGTATATCCAGCGTATTTCTGTGAATATATCTTCCTACAAATTCTTTCTTAGGCCACGATTTCCAAAAGAAGTGTTTTTTTTTTTTAGACTTCATCGCCCAGCATAAATGTAAATATCTTCTACAACGCCACGTTTGAAAAGTTTTGACTGTTTTTATTTGAAGGTTCATTTCTGTGAAGCCCTGGACTCTATCCATGCGGTGTTAGAACCATGTTATGGGTGATAAATTTTTTTGCTATCAGATAGTTTTTTTTTTTTGAGATTTGATCCTTTATACTTCTCTCGTTTAAATAAATCTAGAGCAAAAGGGGTATATAACTTTTTTAACGACGTACAACCTTCCTTACGTTTCTATCATACAGTTTCATTATTTTTTTCTTTCTTTCATCTGCGTCTATCCGATCTGATTGAGTCTTAGCAGTGTCTTTCATGTTAATGGAGTCGGTTTTGCATTTCTATGTTCCTTTCGTTTCTTTGCTTTATTGGCTTAGACTGATAGTGTCTCATCAGCGATTATACACTAGTTTTGTGAAATGCAAAACCGACTCCATTAACATGAAAGACACTGCTAAGACTCAATCAGATCGGATAGACGCAGATGAAAGAAAGAAAAAAATAATGAAACTGTATGATAGAAACGTAAGGAAGGTTGTACGTCGTTAAAAAAGTTATATACCCCTTTTGCTCTAGATTTATTTAAACGAGAGAAGTATAAAGGATCAAATCTCAACAAAAAAAAACCTATCTGATAGCAAAAAATTTATCACCCATAACATGGTTCTAACACTGCATGGATAGAGTCCAGGGTTTCACAGTAATGAACCTTCAAATAAAAACAGTCAAAACTTTTCAAACGTGGCGTTGTAGAAGATATTCACATTTATACTGGCAGATGAAGTATAAAACAAACACTTGTTTAGGAAATAATAAAGAATTTGTAGGAAGATAAATTCACAGAAATAGACTGGATATACAGGATAAAAGTTTTAAGAGTCCTTATTTTCACAAAATCCACATACAGAACTTTGATTTCTGCGACAAGTCACTTCACATTTCGTAATTACGAGTTTCTTCAGTTCTGCTTTTCATTTTTGTTTTAATGTTACTTCATTCCACATACCACGATGCTATCACATGATACATTAAAGTAAAATGAAATCTGAATTATAAATTATTTTGGCACCCTAATACTGAAACCGACACTGATGGCTATATACAAAAGAATACATATACAATAATGACCAAGAGTCCATTCTTTTAGTAAACTGGAAGGAATGATCGAAAGCAAGGCCAGTGCTTACCAAAATTTCCGCTTACTTATGCGGAAACAGGAAATTATGAACTTCCTTCCTCTATAAATAACCTGTGTTTCACTTTCCTGATACTCTGCTATCAAACATTAAGAGACACTTCATTTCACTCCAATATTCAAGTATATTTATAAATGAGAAATAAATACTGTAATGCTCTCACTCGTAGATTTTTTAGGCTGTTGTCTAGATTATTTATAAAATTCCTCCGTTCATTCTATACGAATATTCATTGTGTTAGAGAAAATAAAAATGTATCCAAATTTCTTTTAATCTAGACACAAACGTCAATTCTGCTGTGAATCCGAGCGAACGATGGACTGATAAAAGCTATAGCAGTTTAATCGAACTCTCAGAATTTAGTTATTCAAAGCGTTAAAGATCCCTGTAATTATTAGTTTACAGTTATATGGGTGGGCCGCGATCTGCAGCCAATGAATTCCGAACAAATAGGAGGATCTACCCAATATCGAGTCTTCTAAAATGGTGAGGTTGAATATACAGTGTTTCAGAAAAACAATTTATGTCCAAGTATATGGTGCAATATCACTTTACGCCCATATTTTAGCGAAATACAATAAAGAAATTAGAATTTTTCACAAATACATATATACATACATACGTCTGTTAAAGATTATAACAACACACTGACTTAGTTGCTTGTGATATTTATTCTGACTCTTTAATAACTACAGCAATCGCTTCTTTTCCGTTACTTAACTTTTCACTTCTCCGAAGTAAGCTACTTCGGATTTTATTCGAGCCCTGGGTATTGTAATTTTGATGTTACTATCAACAGTAAAATAATAGCAAAACGTACGAGTAGAGATAGAAGTTTAATCATTGTGAATTCTTAAAGCATCAGAATATCTTGCGAATGGATATTCCGTACAATCCGGTCAAGGGAATGCTGCGCGTTTAACGCTGTGTGTAAACAGCCCGACTTCCTCATGATTATCATACTACACATCACTTGCAGAGTGTAACAGAGATGAACTATAAATCCTTATAATTAATAACAGTGTGGCTCTTGATAGTGCTAACTTCATCTATCAGCTGACGCGTAATTTTTACTTAACAACGTAGTGGTTTATCTGTTACCAAAACATTACGCAAAATAAGTGTCACTATTTCTATCTGTTATTTGATGCTTTTTATCTTGGGATTAAATCATTGAGAAATTTAGAAACTGATAGCTTAGAATTAATGAAACATAGTATATTTATAAAACCACTCCTCTTCCTCGTGGATGTTACGACGTCCATATCCTGACTATCGTTCTTCGACAACTATGAGGAAACAAACTACTTGCTTGAAACTTTAGCTAAATGAATTTACATCCAGTATCCTGATTTGTACTGTAAGAATGGATTGTTATTCATTTCAGTATTCTGAAACGGATTGTGTTTGACTTTAGCATCACTTCAGCGTACAACAGGTTAATATGTCAATACATACAGATACCAGTAGTTCTAAATTAAATCTTGATTGCGTTACTATTCAGCAAACGAATAGGAAATTAATGCAATAATATTTTGGTTGAATGATTGATTAGAAACTGTATTGTTTCATTGATTGAATTATACGGATATTTGACTGATCTATTAATACCAAAAATTTTGAGCCTCACTTTTAAAAATATTTGTCAGTAATGTTTAGATGCAATTACAAATTATATATTTGCATTAATTCATAGCCGAACGAATTGGGTGAAGGGTAAAGATTAGCAATGACATTAGACAGTGCTCATTTCACATTCACGATCCAGTCATCAAAATTACGGTTTAAATAGAAAAAATTACGAAATTGCTAAAAGGAATGTGGAATAACCCCTTCTCAAAGACCGAGGGCGTTTTTTTTTTTGTTTTTTTTTACATTGCTTAAAAACTAATCTTTTCCAAGCCATTGCATTAATAATGACTTTACTAAAGAATAACAACTAAAATGCAGACATGTGTAGCTTTTGCTTCTCATTAAGTGTATAATCTGTTTTCACTGTCCCGTGTACAAGCAACACAAGAAAAACATAACACTCATAAAACCACTTCTTCCCGCGGCCTGACACGAACCGCGGAACCGCGAGACAGCGCACTAGATTCCGGGATCATCATGGCATCCGCGAATCTGAGCCACTTAAAATTCCATCCTCTCTGGATTACCAGAGACAGAAGCTAAGGTATCATCAACTTATAACCAGCCTGGCATTATCTTTCCTCCTTCCTCAAATTTCCTGTTTCTTTCTTGCAATTTCAGATTTCGGAAATAAGGTTATCATGTCATTATAATGAGGATATACATCAATTACATCATTACTGGTCACTAGTAAGAGCAGCATTTTGTTAAATACAGAACCTCGCATTAGTGTTTTATTCGTCAATGATGATTTTTTGTTTTCGTAAGAATAACTACTCACTATTTCAGTTCTGATTTGCTTGCTAATACCACTGTCTCCAACGGGAACAATAGCTACAAAAAACCACACATTACTTTGATTTAGGTCCTTGTTTATTTTTAAACAGCCATCATTACTCCAATCTCTTGCCTTTGCCATCAGCACTAGAAATAAATTGGTAATATTGAGTGTCACAATTAGTAATGGTAAAATTAAATTTATCGGAAAACTGACTTTCAGTTCCTACTGACGCATGATGCGTTGACACTTTCTCATTTCAGCCAAAACATTAATTTTATGATTCTTTTCCACTGTTCCAATTGACCACGAAACATATATAAACTTACTTATATGGTATGTATTTTGCAACAAGTGAAAAGGACATAAGGAAAAAAAAAAAAATTGACAGCGTATTGAACAGAAGACCAGCAGAATCTAGTGCCTCATCAATTACACAGACGGAAAAAAAAATCCCAACACCAAGAAAAAATTATTGTAGAGTAATGAAATTTGGACAATGCATTTGTCAAGTTAACATGTTTAATTGATTAAATTTTCAAGATCACAGGTTAATTTAAGCTCAAGAAAATGCATTTCAAATGTGAAATACTGTTAAATTAATAGCCGGTGTAACCTCCAGAATTTTGAATGCAAGCCTGCAAACGTGAATGCATTGTGTCATACAGGTTACGAATGTCACTTTGTGGTATGGAGTTCCATGCTTGTTGTACTTGTGCTGTCAATACTGGGACGGTCAGTGCTGGCTGTGGATGATGCTGGAGTTGTCGTCCAATGATATCCCATACGTGTTCAATTGGAGACAGATCTGGTGATCTCGCAGGCCAAGGTAACATGTCGACACTCTGTAGAGCACGTTGCGAGACAACAGCGGTATGAGGGCGAGCGTTATCCTGTTGAAAAACTCCCCCTTGAATGCTGTTCATGAATGGCAGCACTACAGGTTGAATTACCAGACTGACGTACAAATTTGCAGTCAGTGTGTTTGGTATAACCACAAGAGTGCTCCTGCTGTCATAGGAAATTGCTCCCCAGACCATGACTCCAGGTGTAGGTCCAGTGTGTCTAGGCCGCAGACAGTTTGGTTGCAGGCGTTCCCCTGGCCTCCTTCTGACCAACACTCGGCCATCACTGGCACCAAGGCAGAACCTGCTTTCATCAGAAAACACAACAGATCTCCACTCCGTCCTCCAATGAGCTCTGGCTTGACACCACTGGAGTCGCAAACGGCGATGGCTTGTAGTCAGTGGAATTCACGCTACAGGGCGCCTGGCTCGGAGCTGTCCTTGAAGTAACCGATTTCTAACAGTTCGTTGTGTCACTGTGGTACCAACTGCAGCTCGAATTTCTGCCGCAGACGCAGTACGATGCGCCACAGCTGTACGCCGAATACGGCGGTCTTCCCTCTCAGTAGTGCCACGTGGCCTCCCGGAACCCGGTCTTCTTGAGGCAGTACCATCCCTTGACCACTGCACCCAACAATCATGCACAGTGGATACATTCCGGCCAAGTCTTTCTGCAATATCGCGAAAAGAAAATCCACCTTCTCGTAGCCCTATTACACGACCTCGTTCAAACTCGGTGAGCTGTTGATAATGGCTTCTTCGTCTTCTTAAAGGCATTCTTGGCTAACATCAACTCACTATGTCAAATCTCAGCGGTAAATAACGTTCACAAACTTTACAGCGCGTATTTAAAGCAAACCTGATTTGCAAGCTCTGAGTAGCGCTACTAGCGCCACACTTATGCGCGAAGCGCGAAATTTGAATCGATGTCATCTTTCAGATGTATAAACACGCCTACCAAATTTCGTTTATCTAACACAAGTCTTTCTTGGTGTTGGGATTTTTTTTTCCGTCTGTGTATATGAACAAAGAAAAATTATACATATAGATACAACATTCCGTGATTGAGTAGTAATCTGTATAAAGAATCGAACTGTTACAAGAGAAGTAATCTGTTAAATGAAAATATTCTAGATGAGACTGGAACATAAATAATTTTTCATTCCGCTGATGTGTGTGTCCAGCTATGAGACAATATTTCTTGTATAGGAACATTGCTACAGCACTACTACTAGGCAGAACATCGTGGCAACAACACAGAAAGTAAATATGACAACGCGTACAAGGAAATTGTCTTAACTTTCCTACTTCCTTCGGCAAGGAAGAATACCTTTATAACGCGTAAATAATACACGTAATAATTAAACAGGAGCAGCACATTTGGCAAAAGTTTATGTTGGTTTCACAATTATCCAACTTACAGCTGGTAATTGAAAATATGGTGGGAATCCATGTTAATTGCGTGAGCGCAATACAAAAAGTAATGTCTCCCAAGCATTCATAGAGAAAGAATCAAATTAATTACCGTTTTAGAGGTTGAACAAATATTGTCAGTGCTGTGAATGACTACGTGTCGTCTAAAATATCGTTTACGTTCTGGTCTCTTATTCGGGAGGGCATAGGTTCGAATCCAAGTTGAGATATGCAGATTTTTGGTTTCCAAGGTTTCCCCAAATCACTCCATATGAATACCAGAATGGGTTCTCCACAAGGGCTTGGCCAAAATCCTTGCCACTAGTCCTATCCAGCCTATAATCACCTCTATGTCGACGAGGCGTAAAATCATAAAAAACGAGCTGGCTTAACTTATTGAGGAGGTCGCAGCTGGCTTGAAATCTATTAACAATACCTCCTCCCTTTCCTAATTTTTTTGTTTATTGCTTTACGTTTCATCAATGTTGAATTGAAGAAGGGAACGGCCATGGCTTTCTATAAGAATCGCTCACACGCCACGCTCGGTCTTCTGGTCTTTTGTCATTATCAACCTTACCGGTAGACTGTGTTTGTTTGAATGCTTGAGACCTAGGCGATTATGGAGTCGATTATGACGGGTGACGGGTGACAAAACTTAAGCGTTCCACTTTAAACTGGAGACTAAAGAACAATCACGCGAACGGCGACATCCTCATTCGCCAAATGCTTGTATTTATTTATGTTATTCCAAACAAAGAATAACGCAGGTAATTTCACGCCCTGTTAAGTAGTGATCATTTAGCCCCAGTATTTAATAAATCCCAATGCTGTATAGATCATGAAGTAATAGTGTCAGAAACAACTAAAAGCACTGTAGAAAACGGGAAAAACAGTAATTTAAGAACTCCCTGTCTTTAAGCCAGATTCTCAATTAACTTTAATTACTTAGTCCAGTTATAAAAGAATTTATTTTTGTCCTACGATAATAATCTGGTTGTAAATTTTTTAGTGACAATGGTCGTTTGATTTGTTGCTGTGCTAATATTTAGTTCTACGCGATTAACTCTCATTTATTTATATAGTGCATAATCATTATCGTCCACCTACAAAGAGAGCAATAATTCCTCTTGTAAATTATTTCTTTCTGAAACGCGATGTTCGTTCTACTGTGAAATAATTATTTTGGAAACATGTGTGTCGTTTGAAAAGGGACAGATGATATGATTTCGGCGCGACTTGAGCCCCGTGTAGATTTTCGTCAGTTCTGCCGCCACAAATCTTTCATGCTTACGTCGGCCATTAGTTACGAAACATTGGGTAGTTTCGCAGATGTTTATCTTATTTCCTGACGCAGTTAGGAAAGAATCACGGATACCTTATACTCATAAGAAATGTGCAGTTTCGGTACGCTTAGAAAGAAAATACAAGTAAAGATAAATTTCTAAATAAAAAATAAGAACAACTTGGATTTGAACTCGGAACCGCTCGCTTAGCAACCCAGAATGTTTACCAGAGGACCACTGCACGCTCGGTGCTACTTTCCTCGTATAGGTGTATACAACGCAGGCGACGGAAGACTGTTTCAATCAATCCATCTTGGAGAGAGACACTTCCGAATTAATTTCTTGTATCTGTAGTTTCGTAGTACTAAAAATTCTACCTCATGGAAGATGATTATCCCTTGGTTTGTAGACTGACCAGATATATAAGTGAAATATTTTCCGAAGGAATTATCAAAATGAGTATAACAATCTCATCGTTATAGTTTTATGCTAATCAACCGTAGTAATATATAGCATTGAGCCTGTTTCCTGCCTCACTTTAATGCAATCCCGTTAATTACAACTTTTGGGATACGTTTCAAGATATATTATAGAAATGTAATGGAAGGTTGATGAACTGTTCTGGCAATAAGAATCGTCAGTGGGAGGAGCTTAATTCCTACCTGTTAGCCTATTGTTTCCTGCATTGACTTAAGGAAATGAAAAATTTGCAGTATAGATGGCTCTGAATAAAATATCCACCAATGAAATTGCGAGGAGGCGGAGCCAGAATTGCGTTACTGTTTCCTGGGATGACATTGATGCCAGATTGTGCAAAATAAGAGTGATATAATTTTTCAGCGGCGGCCAGAAGTAAAGTCAAAGACTGTACCTGACTCATAAATAAAATAAGTCCAGACTCAAAATAGTCACTTTAAGTGTGTTTTGTTTAACCAAAATTTAATAGTGTATTACCGAGAGTGGTGGTGTAACGGATAGCGTTCTGGCCTCGTATTCGGGAGGACGGCGGTTCGAATCCCCGTCCGGGCATCCAGATTTGGGGTTTCCATGGTTTCCCAAATCGCTCCAGGCAAATGCCGGGATGCTTCCTTCAAAAGGCCATGACTGAAATCCTTCCCATTCCTTGCCCCCATCCTTTCCCGTCTCCAAACACCTCGCTGTTGAGAGACGTAAAGCAGTTTAAAAAAAATAATAATAGTGTAGTTGAGATTTTGTGGAATCATACTGAAAAGACTTCAATAGAAGCAATTTATTCTAGTGTGTAGGATATAGATGTTTAGAACACTACAAGTAAAGGACTAAGAGATTTTGCTCAGCATTTTTCTGGAAAATAATTACATGCTCATCTTTCTAAACAGTAAATTTCAGACATTTTTTTGTTGTTGGGTGTGCCTCAAAACCACCATTACCCAGGACTTGAAATTTGTCCCCGATATTGACCGTTTCTTTACTTAAATCAAAAATACTGAAAATGCTTACATCTAATATAGTTAATATGCTGTGGGCAAATGCAAGCAAAAGCTTTTGTCTTGTGGGTACTTTGTCATGTATTGTTACCCTGTTGAAAGTGTTATTAATTTAGAGTGCATTGTATCCTAATGCACATATAATAAATGTTATTGGATCTGACCAGTAGCATGAATGGCAGCATTGTTGAATACTTTCACTATCTAACATGAAAAAGTTTGGGGCATTGAGTTTTGTGCCAAGTGACTGCCATCGGACCTACCACTTATGAAATATGGATTTAGGTCACTTAGGTATGGAACTTTAACTGTGCAAAGGATCGTCTCACATTTGCCTGCATTTTGTAAGTAGTTAATGAATGAAAATTGTGGTGAATCAAGTACTGTATTTGATACTCACAAAGGTGACATGAAAAAATACATTTAATTTTACATAGTTTATAAATATGAATGTGTCACTAATCTTTAATTATGATGTATAGCTAGAGTTTTATGGATTGTTAACTTTGAGTTTCAACAGCTATTATTATCTAATATCGAATATGGCTTTGTTTGGGTGAGAAGCTTTCCTATATGCAGGCTCAGTTTGGTATAATGTCTGTTTACAGCCTGGATGATCAAGGTTCAACATCTTATGAATCAGAGGAGTTTGCTTTTAAGTTGAAAATCCAGAGTTGCCTTTCAGGACTGCTCAACTTGTTAGCCAATGAGTATTGAGGAGGGAATTCATCAGGATAGGTGAAAATGACAAGAGCATAGGAATGAACACTCCACTTCCTATCCCCTCTATAGCCGTATGGTCATGAAACTGGATATTGAACTGTACATCTGAGAAACTGCTCTAGTATCCATTTGGGAGGGAGAGGTTAATATATTTATTTTTATACAATAATTGTTCTCAGATGACCAGCTGAGTTAATGGAGTGTTATAACCACCCAATATTTCTACAATACTTCTTCACCAGAAGATGGTGATGACGAATGTGATTGCCGAAATATTGTGTGATTATAACACTCCATTACCTCGGCTAGCAACCCGAGAACAATTTTTATATTCTCAACGCTGAGAAAAAACTGTTTTTTAAATAATTTTTGGTACAAATTTAATTTACTGTTGCTTCCTTCTTTTTGTTTAAATCTTTGAAAGCAACATAACATTTTTCCCTTGAAACCAACTCTTATTTCTTCTCCATGTCAAGCGTGATATGTGAGCAGTTAATTATTGAGCCTAGAAATTGAGAGGAAGTGGGCTTAATCCATGATCCAGCCATTCTGATTTTGATTATCAATAGTTTCACGAAATCACTTCTTCAAACATTAATGGATGAACACCTTCCATTCCTTGTCCACATTCCTCTCCTAGTTCAGTTGACCTTGTGATGTCTACTTTTTGAGACAGTGGTTTCTAGGTCATACTGTTTCAACAATAACAAAATTATCAAATTTGAATATCAAAATACTATTAAATTTTCAGCTAACCACATGAAATATTATTGTAATTAGTAGAAAACTGAAAACTGGGTGTACAATTTATTACAATTGATTATTGCGAAATTATGCAAACATGAAGTTTGTTTTTATTATGATATAAACCATTACATATCATTGAATGTCGATAGAGCAAAATCTCAGGGTGAAATCACTGGGTGGAACGATTTTTCCGTCGTGATCGTAGATTTTACCGTTGTTAACGGGCCGGGTCTGCAACCAGGCACGAAAGCGCCGCATGGGGTCGTCCAGCTTTCTCGTCCGACACCGCGTGGTGTCAGTGTGCAGGCCACAGCTCCTCTCGTCGTCAGACCTCCACGAAGGTCACCTCCGTCTCTCCCAGATGATGATTCCAATCAGAATGTTCTCCCTCGTTTCTCTCTCCGTTCGGAGCAAGACTCTGTACATCTTGCCATGCGGTGTCTCGTCCGGCCCTTGGCGAATCACAGTACTCCGCGCCAAAGGATCCGAAATTCACTCGCCCCGAGAACATACAAGAAAAAAACACCAACACGTCAGTAAATTGCGGCGGCTTCTCTATTGGCTGGATCGTCTTTCACCCCTCTCAGAAACGCTTCTTTACTAAGAAACGGCCCTTAGGAATATTTCAGCTCGCCGGCACCAGTTTTTCGAAACGTGGGAAAATAGAAAGCGGGTTTTAGTTATTTATGGCGGCAATAAATCCCCTTTAGTGTCCAAGTTGGCTAGAACGTTTTCAGCACCCCATGGTGCGTGTAAATCTGCACGTTTTTGTTCCGTCACATATTTGTTAGGCACGTCGCACCGTCAACATTCACACGTACCGTAGGAAGACTTGGTGCCTAATAAGACTGTACTTTTTAATTCATTACAACCTTGATGTTGACGAGTTTTAAGGCTTTAATCACATCTAGTTTTTTTTTTCTGTTTCACCTTTTTTATTTACTGCTTATTCAATTTATAAAATATAGGTATTTGACTTTTTTTATATTTAACATTAGTAGATGTATGAAGTTGTAACTACTACAGTCTGTTTATACAAGCAAACACTGTGATTAGTTGTGAGGCTGGTATGGGTCCTAGGTCTACAGAGCAGTGGAGGGGGCGGGAGGTCAATAAGTAAGATGATGACACAGAGCTAGCAACATCATTTGGACTACTGCTGCGCTGTTTGGGACCCATTTCATAGGAGGATGATTGATAGTTTAGAGTAAATATAGAGAAGAGCCTCTCAATTTGTGACTGCTTGCTACAATCCTTATGAAAGCATCAATAAATTGATTCATATGATAAGATTAAAGATACTTACATAAATTCTTTCTATCCGCGTGCTATTCAGGATTGGAATGTACAGAGTAGAGATTAATTTTGGTGCAAAGGACCCTCTGCCACACACAAATTTGTGAAATGCAGAGTACATATGTAGATGTATACCTGTTCAGACCCTCTCACAACTAGATCAAATAGCAACCGAGGTGCTGCAGGCCTTGATCGTTTAGTTAGCTCCCCTGATAAACAAATGTCTCCAGCAATGCAGAGTGCCCAATGTATGAAAACAGAGTGAATTGCAGATAAGATCTATAGCAGGGAACAGGGATCTGATAAATTCAATATCCTATAAACCATCCTTGGAGCACGATATCTAGGATCGTCCAGAAATGGAAGAAGTATGAACACCAGTTATTCACAGAATGAGGAACACGTCACCGCGAGACATTATCCTAGAAGATCAATCATTGCGCATGTATATTTGCCGAGGTAACCAAGAAAATTTCAATTGCAAAATAAATCTAGATCGTGCAGCGTCGGGAAGGGAAATTGCACCAGGGAGTTGTAGATAGCGTAGAACAGTGAAGTATATGACAGAATTGTACTAATAAAGTAGAAGCTGATAAATAAAGGCCAGGATAGCTGTAGCACAGTAAAATTGATAAATATATTTTATATGGCAAAAAATAAAATGAGGCCATTTCTTTAGGCAAGACGGTACTTTGCGTGTGTGGCGTAACATGCAGGTTCAGTAATCAGCTAGTTTAGGTGCGGTGACTCGGACGTTTCCACTACCAGATACATACCAAGAGTCTGCAGCATACACAGATGTTTGCATCACATTGTAAATTATTATTATTATTATTATTATTATTATTATTGCAGCTATATTGCTTTTTTTCAGGATGTAGCCTCTTTAAGTCTAATGAGCAATATATTAGAATTTAATTCTACATAGTTTTGTTGTAGTTCTTTCCAGGTTGATAGATCTTTGAGCCACCCTCTTCCAGTTCACGCCTGTAACTCGACGTATATCCTTATCCCAGCGATCCGGGGGTCTTCCTCTTGCTCTTTTCAGGTTTCTCGGTATACAATCCAGCACTACCGTAGTCCATCTTTCATCTGTTTTGCGAGCAATATGACCGGCCGATTGCCATTTCTGGGTCATGACTCTTTTTAAGATGTCTGTTACTTTACGAATGTGCACGACCCTTTTCTTATCTCTTCTTGTAAACCCTAGCATTGCTCTTTCCTTACTTCACTGGGCAGTTCTCAGATAAATGACAAGAAAAAATTGTACTAATATTGCCAATTCTTAGTTTAAATATTTTTGTTTTGTATTCGAATTATATTATAAACAGCTAATTATTACTAATTTTTAAAAGTAGGGCCTAATTTAGTTTAAAGGTATTATACTGTATAGAAGCAGCAATAATAATAATAAAATCAGACCCACCAAGGCGAGTCACACTGAGACGGCGACACAGAGAGAATCAGCTCAGAGACGTATATAATCCTTAGTGGTCGATTTACACAGATTTTTGGGTTACTTCTCGGATAACCTCAGACATATCGGCACCACACTTTCACATGGGTACAAGATGGATGGTCACTATCGAAACGCTGGTTCAAGTTCCGCTGATAATAACAACCTATTTTTTTGGCAATACTAACATTAGGTCACACAATAACTGATTGCTCAGAAATTACCTCTTTTAGTCTTGGTAGCAGACATTTCATGGTCTTGACTTACTATGAACTGGAGGTTCTGACATTATACACAGTCAGATCTTCAGGGTCTGGACCGCACTCCTAATAATGATGACGTCTCAATTAGAATTATGGCATGAGGACATAATAGCTAGATTTTCTGTTCAACCATCCAAATTATGTGGGTGTTATTCGCTGCAATTCCTAATACTGATAGTGAGCGTAAACGCGGATCCAACAATTTTGGTGGCAGGCAATCTCCTTTGTATTCTGGTTATCTGAATTTTGTACAAAGTAACTTCTTGATTTAAAAAAAAACAAAAAAAAAAACAAACAAACAAACAAACAAACAAACAAACATGATTCCTTGCCTCAGTTCTAATGACATCGCTTCACGGCCTGTAGACATGAATGCCAGATGTCACCGCTGTAGACAAATGATGAAAAGAAATAAATCCTCTTTAATAATAGACTGCTTGTGCATGGGAGGATCATACCAATGAGAAGATAGAAACTGTGGCTAGTTGGTGGGGGTAAACGGGGTAAAGAGTGTCGCGGTTGGCAGGAGATGCTCTTGTCCAATCTGAACTGATCACGCTTGTTTTCTAAAAAAATAATATTAATGTTAGTTGTATATACGACCCAATGGCGGAAGAGAGGCAGGAAAGGCCACGCTCAAGGCAAGACAGCTTGTAACATGAAGGAAGCTGGTGTTATTCATTCGGACTGGGGCGGCGAACTACGGCAGTCGAGGACTCCTGCGAGACAGCAACCGGCCAGTGGAGAGACAAACCAGACGACTCCAGCACGTGAGGGATGGCCTGCACGTGACGGAGTGGATCCTTCGCTCAGCTGATCTACTCCGGCGCCCGGCCTGGTTCATCGCGACACGTGTCGTCTGTCCAGTTCTCCTCGTCTCGACGCAACACGTCACCGCCCGCCCAACTCTACATGTCTACCGTAACTTCTACATACGCAATGACCACCAAGTGACAGACAAGCTCAGATTTAAGAAATCATGAACTGTAAATTCAAATGTTTTTGGGGAGACAACCACTCATCTTGCAATTAACTGTTTCAGTTTCTGATAACTAATACAATGTTTTCCTTTTCATGAATCGAATTTGCGGCTTTCATTTATAATTAACATACAAAATTATTAATGCGAATGACCAGTTCGGTTGATAACAAAGCCCGCAATCAATTCTTCATTAATTAATCAAGCTGCTTATTGAAATAATACATCCCAGAGTATATCGGACGGGACACCACAACAGCATAGTTGCCTTACTTCTGTTTGAGGAGACATCTGTATGCAATGAGTTCCAGCAAACGTTTGTTGACTAATAGCCATTGTTTCACAGAACGATAGCTATATTTTTCGTTTACGACAAACTTCAAAACGAAATCAACGAAAGTTCCTCTTTCGACAAGAATTGCTATAAAGCAGATCGGGTGAAAGATATTACAATGATTCCGATTTGTTGGACAGAACAACAGAATAATTAAATGTTTTGTACACAGGAGCTTAAACGTGAAAGAATTAGTCACTAACAATCTATTGAGATAGATGAGAACCGGATTTCAAGTTAACCACTTCACAGTCGCTACAGAGAGAGCTCAACCAAATATCCTGTTAATTCTATAGGATAAAAATTTGCTAGCGGAATACACTATTCATAGGCCACTAAAAGTTTATCAAAACAATATTATTTTATGCTTTATTGTCTCATCAGGATGTCTAAAAGCTATTAAAAGAACTATAATAATAGATCGATATTCAGTAAGTCTGTGACAGCCACAATGTGAGTCAACACTTTTAAAGAAATGCTCGTTTCCTACATTCATACCCTGACAACGATTTGGGAGGTATCTTGTCTGATTAGGTGAAGGTCGGGTATCCCCACACACTTAAGTCAATTGCAAATAAAAGTACAATAAACAAATTTTCTTTCTTTGCTTATTTTAATCTTAAAATTAAACCAGTAACTTCTTCTATGATATTAATTAAAAGTTAGCAATCATAAAAATTTTACGAATTTAATTTAAAATACTTTAGCCTTAATTTTTTGCCAACACAAAAGTTGGCTTGTTGCCCGAGACATAGAAGTCAATCGCTTTTTGACCTTACCAAAAACCACGATAATAATTGATATCTGCAGAATCTATAAAAACCTAATCTACATGGGACCGCCTTTGCATTCATAGCACATAATCGGTTCCTTCAAATGGTTTCTTTCTTTTTTTTTTTTTTTAAATGATTAGCATTTTGCTTCTCTTAGGCCATACAGCCAGCTCAAGCGTGAGTTTAGAATATCCAGTGTTTTTCAGTTTCTGCATTGTACATATATTATCTTACAAGTAACTCTAGACACATCACAGGACGGACACGACAGGCACACTAATACACAACACTTAAACACCCATGCCCTCGGCCGGACTCGAACAGCGAAACTCGGCACTTGGAGCCAGTACTCTAGCACCTACACTACTGAGGCCGGCATTCTTCAAAAGTTTCTCCAACTTATAATGCATTCGGTCTGTTTTCATAGATTTTCTTCGGTAGGCTTTGAATATACCTTTTTTATATGGTGAAGGTATTAAATCTAGCTCTTTTGAGTTTTTCGAGCCCGCATTACTAAGTGGTGTATTTATTTATTTACTGGTGCATGATGAAGTGGTGACAGTTGTTCTGATAAGTCTGTAGTGCGTGTTGAATGCAGCGGTACAGTTGCAGGCAATGTACGACTATAGCTGTGGCCAAATTCATTGGCGGGTCTGTGTAAACGCGCTATTGCCGTACTTGGGAACAATCTCGCGATGCGCTCTCTTTCTATCACTAGAAAATTGCAACGCTGAGCGGCCTGTGTTGCCTAGTACGAGCGACAATAGCTTGCTACCCAACCCCAAACCTTCCAGCTCCCTTTCAACACACAAAAAATGTGTGAGCATGTGAATGGGAATTAGAAAGTGTGTCAGTGCGAGGGTGAGCGTGAGCGTGCTCGAGAGAGGATATTTTGATTTTTAGTGACGTGCGATTTTTACGTGCGATATTAATTCGTTTTAGTTATTTATTAATTATACTGATTTACTGTAATAATTTTACCAAACAAAAAAGTGTAGTAATTTATAATTGGGATAATTTAGCAAGAGAATCGTGCTACTAAAAATGGATACTCGGGAAGATACTTACGCCAGTTGTTTCGGGACTAACGACTCCAACAAGACGCACGTCATCGACAACAGAACCACCGCGGCTAAAGAAGACAACATAGTTTCGCCGGCAGAATAAATCTATCATTCACAATGTGTACAAATATTTCAAACTTCTTGTGGGCAACGATGGTGAAATTTTGTCATCTACATGTACGCTGGTGAGAAAAGTCTTGAAAAATATGGACATACTTGATAGTAATTAAATAAAAATATGTAGTGAATTGTTACTGCAAAAAACAGCCATATTGCGAAAAAATTTAGGGAATGGACAGGCTTGTGGTTTGAGAACTGTCCAGCGCTTGTGTCGTGAGGGAAAATAACCTACGTTTGTTTCTCGAAAGAAAAATATGAAATAATACAATACACCAAAAAAGCTTAGCGACTTTGACAGGGACATTGTCAGGAGGACAGTACACGAATTTTACGACAGTGGTAAGTGGTAATATATAAACAAATTATTTTTTCGTTAATGATGCAAGTTTTTCAGTGAAGAGGATAACAAAATAAAATTTTGATTTTAGTTATGAATATACAAACTGAAAATAAAATTTAACACGTGGATTTTTACCCACAAATAAAAGAAGAGTATTTCAATAAATTTCCTTAGTCTATATAGAATTTTTTTTTCTGCGCATGTAATAGGTCTTTTTAAACCTCCAATTATAATTAATACATCTGCAATGACATAACCTTCTAAACGAAATGACATGCATCAATATTTTATCACAGAATAGTGATTTTAAATTATTTAAAACACGGTACAAACCATTACTGTAACGCGCACGGTTTGGCAACGGCGCATTTGAGGCCACCAGCCAATAGATTTGGCCACAGCTATAGTAGAGGGCACTGACGATGAAGAACGGTCTGTTAAAGACTCATTGATAATATTTTCTTTTGAAGCAACTTCTTGCTCAACGTCGGTCATCAATGATATTATAAATTAATGTCTATAAAGATTTCAGGGTTGAATAGATAATAATGTTGTGAAATTTGAAACATACAAGAATTTTCATCGTTACCCGCCATTTTAGCGTCCTAGGGTCCCTGATCGTTGTCACGCAACACTTAAACATATGTTTTATAATGTACAAGAATTATTACAAATACTAGTACAAAATTTAAATACATGGATTTTTCCTCAACTTTAAACAATTGACGAATACACATACTTACTTAGTATATTTGATAAGCTCCAACTAATTTTAACAGGAGCGACGAAAATTATTGCCGGGGACAAACCGTGCACTAGCGTGGAACTCACCCGACGCTATACCGCAGCTCAGTTGCATTTGTTTTTACATTACGGGGGGCACATTTACAATAAAGTTTTCCCAACAAAGCGTGGTTGATTTCTTAGAAATTTAAATTTCTTGGATTACCCGCAGTCCGGGGCTACCCAATCTCTCCCTGTTTATGCGGATATTCGAACTGAAGAGCATTTATTCTGTAGCCCAGCATTGCTTTAAATCGATAGGAATCATTCCTAACTATAGATACTGCTGCCAGAAGGAGAGGAGGTGATCGACCACGGTCAACAACAGTAGTAGATGACCGCTGCATTGTGCAACATACAAGAAGGGACTCACGTAAAGAAGCGAGAGCAATTGAAACCATACTTAACAGGTCCGCGAGACATGTAATCCAATGCTCCACAGTGCTACAGCGATCAGATGAGAGCAGATTTAGTCTGAGTAGTGATTTTGGACGTACCAAAATCTAGTGAAACGTGGGAACACGTAACGCACTCAGGAAAATTGTTACACATGCTCGCTTATGTGGTTAAAGTGTAATGGTGTAGGGGGAGATAAAGTTGTATGAGCGTACCAACCACCAAATCTTTGAAGTACACTAACCAATCAACGTTATTATGACACTGTACTCCTTTCCAAAGCCGCTTTTAAGCATAGGCTACCTAGACTGTAGCCTAGGGGCCCGCACCACAAAGGAGAGCCCGCACCACAAAGAGGGGGGCCCACACCACATTCGGAGGGAACCCCGCTACTGCCGACAGGGGCCCGCACCACATGTATAGCCTAGGAACCCACTAAGCCTAAATTCGGCACTGCTCCTTGGACATGTGCATATTTTCAAAGGTGCATTCGGCCCTGACTTCATTTTCATTGATAACAATGCGCGGCCGCAACAAACAGCGCCGGTGGAGGAGGTCTTGGAACGAGAGGATATTCGACGAATGGACTGTCCTGCCCTTTCTCCAGACTTAAATCCCATCGAATACGTGTTGGATGCGTTGGTGAAGCGTACGAGTTACAGCTTATCCACATACACCTATGACCATCCAACAGTTGTCAACCACACTGTTGTAGTAACGAAACGTCCTAACAGATAAACTCCTTACCAACATCGTGGCCAGTACTGAGCTCGTTGCAGATCATGCATCACTGTTCTTGATAATCACACACCCTTTTAAGAGCCTTGTCCCTTCTTTTTGTAGCGACCAGGAGACCATCATGTGTCACCTTGAATTCAGTGCAACTTATTGTCTCTGTATAATAGTATCATTTCTGTTTGTATCATAGCGTATTCTTACAATTGCCTACTGTACCATACTGTAGCAGGTCTTTCTAAGTATGGTTAAAGTTTCATCAATCCATGTTTCTTGGTAGTGACACAGCATGTTTAAGTTGCTTTCGTGCTTAAGTTATGCACACCACTGTACATAAAGAATAATGAGACAAATCGGTAAAACTCTGTGACTTATCTATGCTACATTTACTAAAGACATATGTCACCCTAAAAATAAACATCATCCTACATTGACTTTTGAAGGAATTATCCCGATACAAGACCCCTGCGTGACCACTCATGCACTGGACTGAAAATTTGGTCCTTCAGTGTCCGAGCAAGATGATGTTAAGTTACTCCCCAGGGTTCATTATGATTATATATAACAATACAGTCCACCATCCCATTAGACTCATGTTTCGACCACTGTTTTATGTTTTACTTCTCAACAAAAAGATATGCACGCCTTTAATATACCATATGTCTCTTGTGACCTGCCATGGTATTAGTTATCTTTGCTGAGTAAAGAATGCACTAACATGCGTACTTCAGTATATCTTGATATGTGACAACAAGGACAACGTACAGTAATATTCACTCCTCAATGTAGGCACATTTTACAACAATCCAAAAATTGTGAATTATTTTGTAAAAAAAGAGTAAAAATCCTTAAATTTGATAATTTTTGTAAAATTACCATTTTTTGTTGTAATTACTAAAAAGGCTTAATTTTTCAATTTTTTTTGTAAATTTTGATGAATACTAACGTGGGTGCGACAGTTATGTAACAAGCATCATTGTGTGTAGTTCAAGTATCGACAGGAGTGCTTGTGAAACAGGTAAAATATCATTGTATGTAGTATTTCGCTAATATTGGTCAATACAGGGCTTGCAGGTAATTTCAGCACAATCTCTCTAGTCAATATAACAGGGCCAAACCTATTTCTCCCTCTTCCACCATCATTGTTGTAACACACTATAGTCAAGTCAAAATTCGAATGCATGCAAGTTCAGAATTTATTTTCCAGTTTTGAAGACTCTGTTCATTTGTGTAAGAACTATGCATTCTATCATTTTTTTGCATCCTCAGTATTTCTATTCCATTGAATATAGCAGTTACAGATATATTGAAATTGCAAAGGTATTTAAAAAAAAAAAAAAAACCTCTGCATATGCTCCTATAGTCGACACTTTGAGTTAGATGTAATCCTAAATTCAACACAGTTTGTACCTATAATCGACGCCCTTTCCACAACCTAATATAGCATCAGAGTCAGAAAAGAACAAGAGCCGACAAATGGAGGTTAACAGGAAAGTTGACAGAAGTGCTTGTCCCAAGTGAAAGCAATTCCAGACTCAGATGGAGGTCCCATGGGTGCCAGTCCAGGACCCACTAGTCACGTGCACTTGGATAAACCGCTAATAAATCCCTTAATAGAAAATATAGTCAGAAAAACATACAAAAATAAAAAAGCGCCTCAGATTTTCTTTTGCAATATCTATTGGCTTTACATGAAGTAGCCTACGTAGTACGTAATGGCTTTCCCTGTCATAATATACAACTACTGGCTCCTAAATATGACGTTTTATGTACCAAAGACTGAGACCATGTGTTAATGTTATGTACCTAGCGTCGCACCACAACGTATAAAAAGCTTATTACAGTGTAAATATTTTTCTCATTTAAAATACGAATACAGATGCTTATTTATTTCATTACGAATACCTTTACATAATCAAGTTCAGTGGAAAGCAAAGCAAACCAACATTAACTGAAGTTAAAATACTTCTCGACGTTAACAATTTTGCTATCAAAATATGCGCTTCTAACTAGGGAGCGTTTATAAGCTACGTAGCTATGCCAAGGGTGGAGTGGAGGCATGGGCGTAACCAGGGTGTGGCAAGCTCTGGCTCTCTCCTTCAAGTAGTAAAGCAAAAATTATATGAAAATAAAAATTTCCACTTTTAGTATTGAAAAACAAATTTTGTCAAAATTTAGCCAGAACGCTCGCAGACTAATGCTGTAATATGTTAAATGAGTGTTTTTTTTAAAATTAAAACCATTTTCAACAGGCATTTTTATTAAGTTTCCTGGTTTTCGCCTGACCCTGAAGCTAATCCTTGCTACGCTCTTGAGTGGAGGGGTTTAAATAGAAAGCTACGCTGGGCCACGTGAACTAAGACAAGCAGCGGATTATTACATTACGTGCCGAAAAGCATTAAGCACGTAGAACCAAGACTCAACTTCGCTTACAGGTGTCACAAGGGATTTTCCAGGCCAGTGTCAGTTCGTATTGTTTCGATGTTTTGAAAAAAAAAAAAAAAAAGCTGTTTTCAGTAGAATCTCCCATGTGTGATCACACAGATTGTTAATAAAATGATTCTAATTTTGTTCTCTCCGTTTAATTTCAACTATTATTTCAAGTTCAAAGTGTGGTGTGAAATAGCGGTGCATAATAAACATTACGAGTCTTATCCAAAAGGTTTTTCAAGCGAGTTTTCAATATCCTAAAAAGAGTCAATGAACTATGAGAGGTATAGTTTATCAATCAATAATGATAAACGAGATGAGAAGAATGAGTTCAATATCACCTCAAGAGAAAAAGATTCCCAGGACCGAGCGTGGTAGGTGAACGGTTAACGTTCTGGCCTCGCATTCAGGAGGACGCGGGTTCGAATCCCTGTCCGGGCATCTGGATTTGGGTTTTCCATGGTTTCCCCAAATCATTCCAGACAAAAGCCAAGATGCTTCCTTCAAAAAGGCCATGGCCGAATTCCTTCCCGTTCCTTGTCCCCAGTCCCATCGCGTCTCTAATGACCTTAGCCGTCGACGAGGCGTAAAGCAATAAGTAAAAAATAAAATAAATAAATAATTTAAAAAAAGTTTCCCAGACTGTACCTGAGAATTAGGCTTACCCCATAATTGATCATTTTCAGGAATGGCTAGAGTCACCACTTCATTCAGAATATATATAATTATAGAAAATTATATAAAGCAAATATCGGCAGTGTTCATCATATACGCAATAATTTTAACAATAGCCTGCAAAAAGAAAACACAAACTTTCTAATGGAATTAAAAGATAAAAAAGCTAAGTTACACACCGAGGGGGGGGGGGGGAAGTCGAGGCAAAAGTCACATAAGGCTATTTGGGAAGGGGTTCAAAGGACACTGAAAATGGAACCACGAAGTTTATGGACGCTCCCCGAATGGTAACCACACGCGCTACAACTAAGAGTGTTGCTGGTTTATACAAATTTTTCTGGAACTTCGTATTTCCTTAAACTCGAACTTGATACAGTTTTAAGTCGACTGTAGCCGCACTGTCAACACCAGGCGCACTTTCCTTAACCAGCTTTTCTACGGCCATTATGTACAATGGCACAATGGGGCTCTTAAAGTGAAGTTCAAAGGATTCTTCAGCAAAACAATGAATGGTCCCTAAGAGTATAAGGTGAAACAAGAAATTTTCTGGGATATGTACGAATTTGTGCACCTACTAAAAAATGGAAGTAACGTTTTGAAATTTGGATTAACTTCTTCGATATGCTGTCTTCTTCTTGTTACACAGAAAAGTTGCCAAACATCAAGGTAAAACTGCCGAAATATAGGAGTTTCGCTTAGTTTTCAGAGGCCGCAAGTGCTGCAAAATTAATACAAATACCTTGAAACGTTGTTTAATTCCTTCGTTGTAATGTGTTCTTGCTGTTTCAGCTTCCCACCTTTGTAAAACGTTACATGGGATTTACGAATATCGCACTATTCAGCACTGCATCGTGAAAGTTACATGTGGGCATCCATCTCCGACCTGTTATATCGATAGAGGTAATCGATTCTTTTGTTCCTTTCGATGTATATAAATGCAACAATTCAAGATGGACGTCAAAGGAATGAATTTTTGTGTTGTTTTGATGAAATTTTTTTCCTTCCGTTCTGCGCCTCATTATAACCTAATCACACCGATAGGAGAAAAAATAAAACAGTCGTGGTTTACATGATACTTGTACCAACAAAATTTTTGGCATTCTTGCAGTATGGCTGCATTTCTCACTTGCGCTAACGTAATATATTTCGGCGTTTTAAGTTAATTTGTTGCAACTTTTTTGCAAAATGTAAGTGGGCAACATGAAGATATAAATCAAAGCAGTTAATCCAAATTTCAAGTAAGTATCATTTTTAATAGGTTGCACAAGGTTTTTCGGTGCCACTATATCACCACTACTCCTAATGTAGAACAGGTAGTTGAGTGTACTGCATTGGGTAGTTTTCCTATACTCATAATCTGAATGATGTGACTGACTTTAATTCTGTCTGAAGAGCAATTTTAATCACACAGCGAAGTGTCTTCTAATAAAACTTCACAATTCTTAGAGTAAGAGGCAAAATGATAAACATGATTCAAACTAACGTTCAGAAGTAACATCATAAAGTATACATACCTGCAAAACATAGTCAATAGTTCCGGCAGTGACTATTGATTAAAAACCTCTATCCAAAGTTTCATCTTTTGAAAGCGCGATGGGTTAACCAGTTGGTTGCTCACCAGATTCACGAAAAACTCAAAAGTACACAATGAGGACTTTTTTATGAATAAGAAACAATCGTCCAGTTTTGTAAAATTTTTGCAACTTGAGATGCGACAAAACCGGCAATATGTGTGCTCCATCGATGTGGCAGCCAATTCGAGCAGTTCTATTTGCCCAATACCGAGTTTTCCTGGTTTCCTGTAACGGACTAAGCGCTGATATTCTGTGCATCCTGTGTCAGTTCAGTAATGTACGTGTTACCACATTTTCGCTGTACAGATTTTTTGTTGACATCCAATTTGATAAGACCAAGCAGCTAGTATGTATTTACTGGAAATTTGAAAATAATGTTAAAGTTTCATAACAATTTAGCCATCATGCTATAAATAGAGGCACAATACACGGCTTTCTGATACCCAATGACTCCTTTGTCAAATTTGTTCTTTTACAGATGATCTCACAAATAATTCAGAAACCGTTTAGTTCCGAAAACTTCAAGCGCAGTTTTTTTTCTGGCTTTATGGCTCGTCGACTGCGGGGTCATTATAGGCGGGAAAGTACCGGGGGTAAGGAACGCGAAGGAATTCAGCCATAGCCTTTTGAAGGTTCCATCCCGCCTGGAGTAATTTGGGGAAACCTTGGAAAACCCAAATCTGGATGACCAGATCGGGATTCGAACGCTTGACCTCCCGAACGCGAGACCGGAGCATTACCACTCGCTCCCTTCACTCGTTCGCAGTTGTCGAAACCTAATGGACAACATTTCACGGTCCGGATTTATTTGTAATCGTTGTGCTGAGTAAATAAACGATACTGACGTCTCAATTCATCACAATTAAATGCCTCCCATTTTTAATTTTTTGTCAGCAATGATGGCAGAATGAGGCATTCAAACAAAGCACAACATTTTTCATATTGATCGGTCTGATGAGGTTCTGAGTATATCAACCATGGTATATTTACAATTGAGACAGCCACGCACACATACACGTACAAGGAGATAGGTGAGTCTACTTTGTTAGTTATTCATCATCAAACTGCCGCCAGTGGTATGTACGTCGATTTAAAATATTGTTATTGTTGTTTAAATGTAAGGTTTCGGTATCTGCAATCATTCGGGTTGTACATGTTATACACTGATTTTGCCTTTTTTTGATAATATACATTCTGTCAGTTATATAATCAGACAAGCAACTTTTATTTTGACAAATATATGATCGTCTACAAATTAATATATTCTGCCCACAAAACCAAATGAAAAATAACTTAGTTCGATAGAGGCATACCAAGCCATTGTGTTAGAGGCCAATCCATTTCCTCTGGGACCTACAGTTTAATTCGGAACGATGTGGCGTATCTCATATGATTAGACATAACTTTTAAAAATTTTGGGGCCAGAGCTGCGAACTTTTGAAAGCAAGCGCCTTGACCACTAAGCCACTAAGACCGACTTGCATTTATACATACAGGTATATTATATTGCAACAATTCAGTGATAAGTGGTATGAAAAATATAGCACAGTGTTTAGAATTTGGCGAGAAAAATATCGTCTCGTTGGCCGTTCACGGGGCAGTAGTAGCACAAAAAATTGTGGACCAATAACAAGGAAGTAAATTCAGTTATGAGTTCTTCTTCCAATGTCTTCCCCCCTCCCCCCCCTTGGCCGACCTGTAGTTGCCTTTATAGGAGCACAGTTTTAGGTTTCCATACTCGAAGGAAAACGGTGCATGATTATTATTGTTACGCTTCTGTCTGTGTCCCTATCTTTCACAGGCTATAGCTCGTACAGCTGAAAAGCCAAAGAATTCAAACTTGCAACCGTGCGTTGTAGGTCAACAGTAACGTTCCGGCATCGCATTTGGGAAGACGCGTATTCGAATCCCCATCCTGCCATCCATATTTCCATTTTCCATGGTTTCCCAAAATCACCTAAGGTTGAAGCGGTATCTATTCGAGACGCTTCAAAATTTGCCCCACGTTGGATTCCATTTATGTAGTGTACCCGGTTTAAGGATTGCCACCAGTTGCTATTACTCTCTATCATTAAGTTTTATTTGATGTATATATAATATCTTGTTCAGTTTTAACTGGGCGCCATGGAAGGAGTCCTTCCAGAATTTTCAATAAACAATTATAAATGCAATTACTTGTTTTATTATAAAGAAAATTGAATTAATTTATCTACTGACACATTTATTGTTATCAATATGAAAAGGTGATTGCATTGACTAACAAATGTAACAAGAATTAAATCAATATAATAAATTGATGAAATGAACAATTAAATGATAAAACATAAACAAAGTCCGACTAACTCAAAATCAGAGAGCACAAGTTCCTACAAGTTTTCGGGTACATGCGCCACACTTTGCCTCGGTTTGTTCAGGCGGAATAAAAATGTTGTATTTACCATCCAGCTGACGTTTATGTTGAAGTCGGCGCTGTCCGGATCCTCTCGAATTTCTGCGCGCAACACACACAGAACAAAATTTTATCGTCGCACTTGTTTAACACTGGACGAGCACATTCGATTACTATTCTTTCGAACGGCGTCTTACTGGTCAGCTGCAGTCTTCTCCTCAAAACGAGGGTTTCACCATGAAAAAAAAAAAAAAAAAAAAAAAAACAAATCTAGTCTGAACTTATTATCAATTAATGGAGTTATCCTCCATGCAAGCACACACACACCATCCTCTGCACTTCACGCTCCGCTCGCACAGGGCGGACTGTCCACTCAAGGAATGCGGTCCACTTATCTCCCTTCCCATCTCCAACACCTGCACTACACCACAAAGGGTGCCGCGGTGGTTGTACTGCGAAATAGTCTCCGCTGCTCGCACCGACCAACGCTTGCTAGGAAATATGAAGCTTCCGTGAGCGGACCGCTTCATTACTCCCGCTGTTCGTTTTTACGAAGTTGCATCAGCATACTTCGTAAACATCCTTTTGCTATGTCACCCGTATTATCTAGTCACTGTGTAATTCCACGCCGAATCATGTGCAATGGTAATTGTTTATTACTAATTTTGAAGCGTCTCGAATAGATACCGTTTCAAGGTGAAGGCCGAGATGGTTTCCTCAAAAGACCATGGTGAAACTCCTCCCAGTTCCTTGCCCCAACACTTTCCTGCTTCTAATAACATCAAAGAAGGGTAAAGCCATAGGCAAAAAAAATCAAATTAGCACACGTTATCTGTTTCATTTACTCAAATCCGAATATAATGTTGAACATTCATTTTTAAAGACAGGAACAGGCCTCTGCATATACTGTGAACTGCAGTAGTAGAAGAAAATTTAAAAAAAATATATTCCAGATGATACTATACATGTAGAGGAGGTCAAGATTTTTTTATGCACCACAGCGTGGGGAGTGTTGCTGTTTAGAGCTGCTCGTGCCAAAATAATATGATTCATTTTCCAAGTCACATGTTTCTATTGATCCACGGTCTAATCTCAACAAACTTGTGCTCACTGCAGTCAACGCCGTTTAGCCGACATGGGACCATGTAGACGCCATCTGTTGCAGAGCCCATATTCAACATGTGTGCTTTGAGACACTTGTTGTTTCACCAGCATTTCACTCTGCCATCAGATCTGCCACAGACAGCCCTCTATTCTACGTTGCTGCCGCGTGAAACGGGGAACGGATTATTTGCCGGGCGAGCCATTTTTGGCAGGAGAGAAGCAGCCACGCGCGGCAAACTATCCGGCATGGTCATTTTTCGTGAAACAAACATGGACGTCTCATGTGCAGGAGCAGCTGTCCCTTTCATTGTGAGGCATCACATTACACACAAGAAACCTAAACGAAAATTGCGTAAATGTCTGAGGAAACATTATGTTGAATTGAATGCGATAGAACACATGCTCCTTGGCAATTTACCAAGTCATCTAATTACCCCATTCTCAGTATTTTTTTTATTACTTTCTTATAAACTTTGAGAGTTAAAATTCCCCCATCTACTTTGTGATTCACGAATTTCAATTTTAAATTTCTTCAGTGGTTTCGGTAAATTATTCATCACTTTCCTTGGTAATTTATTCTAATTCCTGACACCCTTACCAACAAAAGAAAATTTTTCCACTCCCTTGTGCATGGAATCGAGTGGCGGCTTGTGCTCATAGTCATCTTTTCCTTTCCATGCATCTCTCGTAATTCCTAATAAACTTATGAATGGCAAAATATATGAAGTCAATGAGAATACAATAAAAGGAAATTAAAAGAAAGACAAGAATAGAGTTCGAGTTCGTAAAATCATTTATTGAGCCAAGTTTGAATATTATGAACACTCAATTTCGAGAGGCGATTTCAGTTACTGAAAAACCACCAATTGCTTGAAGATTGCTAGCAACTAGAGATTTGTATAATAGTTTTCAATTCATTTTTCGAGTGTCAAAACAATTTACAGAATAGTCCCAGCTGTCGGTGACGCATTATGCATAGCTTTGAAAAATGGCGTGTAAACAATACACAGTTTATATTAAGGTTTTTGATATGAAACATCTATTGGGGTAAGACCGACTCGTATGCCGTAATGGCAAACAGCGTAACTTTGTCTATGCCGTCATGCCCCCTCTCCGCCGCCGATCTCTACCTTTGTTTTCAAAAGAACATTGTCTGAAGTGCTTAAATTGTTATTGAGTTTAAATGTGATTGACGGTAACAATCAAGCGGCCAGGAAGACACAAAAGATGATCAAAGTGTAGGCTGAAGTAAAATGCCTATAATACCATTCTATTTTGTTTGTTCATTTGAGATTAGAAATGTGTATACTGACTCTAAAACAAGCGGAGTCGCGAAGGTTCAAGGATTTTTGGAGAAAACTTACTTTAGTCGAACTTCTGACCATTTTAGCAAGAGATTTTAAAGTTAAAAACCATCAATTTTAATTTTTCACCTAGTGACGTCACTCTCTCTCTCTCCGCTTTATTTTTTTTAATTTTTTTATTTTTTTTTATTTTTTTTTCCAAGTGAAAACTTCTGTTGACGCGTTAGGCGATGTACGGACAGCATTGAAAGTATAGATTATATTTGTATCTATCATATAAAAGTGAATGTTTGGTTTCTTTTTGCCAATGTTCTTTATACAAACACATAGTTTTTTCCGATTTTGATGAAACTTTGCCAACGTATCATTTAAAACAAATAGAAAAACACTGTCCACGTTTGATTTACGAAAAACTAAACCCTCTCCTCAACTTCCACCATTTTTTCGGTCAACGTTGTTCATACAAACCCACAGTTTTTATCCGACTTTGATGGTACTTAGCACATGTATATTTCAAAGCAAGGTAGTCCGGTAGCTCAGCGGTTAAGGTGCTTGCTTCCGTAGGCTTGTCACTCTGGTCGCGTGTACAAATGCTGTGGTGAGCAAAAGAGTTTAGGAGTTGTATTTGATTATATGAGTTACGCCGGGAAGTTACTTGGTCCTAATTCCATGTTAAACTATAGGCCTCTGAGGAAAGGAATTGGTGTTCCTGCCTCTGTCACAATACTTTAGTACATCGACCAACATCCTGGTTGTGGACTAAGTTAGATTCCCCCCCCCCCCCAGTGTTCTTCATACAAAAAAAAGTTTTTATACAATTTTGATGGAACTTTACATACATATACTGTACTTAAAAACAAATAGAAAAATACTGCTTACGTTTGATTTACAAAAACCTAAAACCTCGTACTTTACCCCGCCACCTTAATTTCTGTCAACGTTGTTCACACAAACCCAAAGATTATATCCGGTTCTTAGAATTAGCAGGGCTGTCTGCTAGCCTAGCGGTTAAGGCGCTTTCTTCAGAAAGTTTCTTTCCCCGGTCGCAGGTTTAAATCCTATGGGGAGTACAAATTTTCAGGAGTTATTTTTGATCATGTGGTACTGATTCCTTGTTAAACTGTAAGCCCCTGGGGAATGGAATTGAATTTCCTGCCTCTGACACAATAGATTGATACATCTCCTTTGGGAAGAATCGACCAACCATCGGGTTGTGTACTAAGTTAGATTTTTGGTTTTTTAGTGAAAACTTCTTTAGGCGCGTTGGACGATTTCTGGAAGGGTAAAACCTTACGAGTTCGAGTCATCGACATGCTAATGTTAGTAGCTGCTGGCCCAGTGTTAAAATGTATGATCAAGGAACTAATGGTCTGCGGGTCGAATCCATGTCTCGGCGGGTATTTCTATTGACCCGTACTCCGACCATCCGTGGTTCGGATTCGACGTTAAACTGTAGGTCTCCTGTGCCTAGTAGCATTACCGGGTTAAGTTACGGCGGCTAAGACGGGCGGAATGCGCAGCCGCTAGAAACCAGGTCACTACGTCATTGCGACCACACGGAATTATTATTATTTAGTATATCTGAAGCAATAAGTATGACGTGTAGCGCGTATGATATTCATAGTTTTAAATTTTCATTTCTGTCGGCAATCCCTGATGACTGCTAATTGTTTTTTTATTGTTATTCAATTTTCTGGTGCCTCTCTTAACGAAAACTTACATCTTACTTAGTTTACTCCTGGTAACAAATCGTCGTTCCTCGCGAACAAATTCTAGTTTCACTTGCGCGCGAGCCATGTGTGGGGGCCTTTGCCGCGAGACTAAATACTGACAGTAAATGGCTCGCAGTACAGCATGTTGGCACTTGAGCTAACAATAAAAGGACGCAGTCCCTGATTGTAAAGCTTGAGTGCACTCAAAAAAGTCCAGGTTTTGAATCCCGGTCTCAGCTGCGATTTTCAAAAGCCCTTAACCTGACCTTTATATCTGGCACAACTTGCGTTGTAATGTAGTTACACCAGAACACTTCCGTTGTTAGGTTTCCAGTTTAAACTGTAGGTTCTCTACACCCGGTTAAGTTCAAGTAGGCTAGGATAGGGGTGGAATGCGCAGGCAATAATAACCCTGGTCATAATGACCAGACGAGCCATTACTGCGTACTTCGGGTGAATGTCGGGTTGGTTCCTTCAAAAGGCCATTCGTGATCGGTAAAGATCTGGCCTAGCATTTGGGAGGGTGGGGTTCGAATCCCCGGCCGAGCATCTAGATTTGGGTTTTCCATAGTTTCCCCCAAATAACGCGATGCGAATGCCGGGGATGATTTCTTAATTTGCCATGGCCGAATTCCTTCCCGTTCCTCGTCCACTGTCCTTTCCCGCCTCTAAAGGCTTCGATGTCGACAAGGCGTAGAACCATAAATGGTATGGACTGCTATTAAATACTTATGCAAACTGTTTCCGGTAGCGAACAGTGTTTGGACTGAAGTATTAATGTTTTTTATGGGTAATTTTGTTTCAGATACCATCATTACCATTCATGCATGAGACAGGATGCATAATCTTTTGTTTTAGCGCGAATCAAAAACCAGAAAAAATATACTACAATCAAAATTTAGCTTGAGATTAAAATCTAAGCATTCAGATATTAGATAAACAATATTGGAATAAATGCGAGTTGGTGTTTCAATGACATCAGTTGCATATTTTTTTTTTCTTATGGCTTTACGCCCCGACGTCGTCGAGGTCATTAGAGGCGGGGCGGGAATGGACACAATAAACAGGAAACTTTTATTGCTGAGATTCCTGTTGCATAGGGCACCAGTGAAAATAAAGGATTTCTGAATTTTATTAAGATGTATTGAATGTGGACAGCAGCAGCAGGCAATACGCGGATTTATTTAACGTTCACTGAAAACATTTGTATACAGACTTCATGAAAGGTGCCATACTTCTTGACTCATAAAGGTGTTCTAAGTTGCCTGCAACTAGAGAAAATCACCCAGTTCCTGTACGTCGCGCGTTAAAGATATGTTCAATTAAAAACTAGAGGCCATGCCGAGATACAACGCACAACTTTTCTTTTCTTCTTTACCATTTGTAATTGAAGTAGGATTTTTACCAGCTACACTTTGCTTTGGCAGCTAAATTCAGTGAGTCAGAATGACACGGGATGTATGGGATATCACCCTCTCAATCGCGTCATTAGCCGAGCGTGCTGCGATACTTACTCTGATAGTGGGTGATAGGTTTAAATATTTCCAGTCGGCATCTGTAAGGATGTATCTAAGAATGACACAGAGAATTAACGGTAACATAACTACAATGACGAAGGAAGCTCCTTGGATGGATCGGATTTATTGTAGATAGTGTGATAAAGGCATACAGTCCAGGTAACATTCTCCCACGCTATAAAAAACTGACAAATATAGGAAGCGTCCCAATAGTGAGATAATGGTGGGTCATTCCACCCAAAATAGTACTTGTTGCTGTCTGAGTCAGAGGAGGGGAGAATTTAGTAATATTGGCCTGAAATGGTAGGTCTTCAATAAACTGTTCGTCATAATTCTGCAACGCGCACTTCTACTTCCTTCGATCCCGACACTAGCCTCGAGTGATTTTTGGGAAACGAAAGAAAATCTGACTCTAAAACCATGCTGCATATCCTTCAGGAACGATATATCCGAACGTTACTGCTCACCCACCAGGCTCGATATTCTATGATCCTCTTGACTTTCGACATCCGATGCACATTTTCGATGATAAGAACATCGTCACTGTTATATAGCTAACGTTCAGACTGTTAGAAATTGTGTAAAATCTTTCTTAGTAATCTTGGGAGATACTACAGCACGAATATAAAACTTTGTCTCGTAAAGTTTTTAGACTGGTTTGTGGAGGAGATATTACTCTACCTTCCCTTGTTCAGAACTGACTTTGCTGATGTTGTGATAAGCCAGTCGTCTCTACGCATTCAATATAACCTACATCTCCAACAACTGCTGATTAATTACTTTGCTTTAAAAACTCACCCACCAGGGTAAATATTCAGATCGGCATACAAGCAATAACTCTGAAAAGAAGACGAGTGGAATGCATTGAAGAAAGAACACGAAATCACCTTTATGACACTGCCGAACATAAAAAATTCAGCAACCAGTCTCAAAAATTAAACCTGCATCGTCTGAAACGTGGACGAATGTAATCATTTCTGCACTGAATTTGGGAAACGATGTGTTTTTTAACACTATAAATAGTGGCTCTACGTGAATTATTTGAATGATTGCTGTTAGTTTAACTTTCATCTAACATTTCGATACACAGTTCGTATGCGCATGTCCCAGATGTTACTTTTCCTCAAAATAGTATCATAACTTCGTAAATGGTAAACGCAGGCAATTCTGAGTTACAATCAAATGATTTAGAACGTCTCATGTTAACATTTCTTTGCTGCGCTTACGCTTTTCACCATATCTACATGACTAGTAACACCCACCTCAGTTCCCTGGATTCCTGTCATTACATTTTCATCTTGCCTCCTGCTAGCAACCATTGCGAACTATTGGTAAAGATGAACAACTCAGAAATGTGTATTTGAACCGCTACCATTTTTAACGCATACACCCTTCTAGTAGTAAATCGGTAGTAATTTCAGCTCCAACAGGAGTCGCGGCTTCTGACTTCTGACGCACACGAAAAGTTCCTGCTATTGAGCAAACTTTATGAAAGAATATTTCTTGTATAATGATTGCTAGTAGGAGATGAAACTATTTCGAACCGTCTCTCATCAATATTCTGCGTAGGTTTCTGCGAGGCGTTGAAAACACAAAGAACCAATTGAATGCCGCACATCAGCATTTAGTCTCTGCAACAGAAAATATTAACGGTATTTCTAAAGTAAAGGAAAACGTACTGGGCTTCAGATTGGTTTTTTCTTTTTACTTATGGCTTTACGCCTCGTCGAAGTCGAGGTCATTAGAGGCGGGATGTGACTAGAGACAAGGAATGGGAAGATATTCGACCATCGCTTTTTTGAAGGAAGCATCCCGGCATTCGCTTGGAATGATTTAGGTAAACCAATAAAAACCCAAATCTGGATGCCTGGGCGGGGATTCGAACTCGCGTCCTCCCGAATGCAAGGCCAGAGAGTTAACCGCTCACCCACCACGCTCGGTCTGAGCCGTAAGAATATTCACAAAACTTTGTCCAAAACACTCGCCGTCACAAACGTCTTTCGCCGAACTTATCACAGTTAGTAGGTCTTGGTCACTAGGAATCACCGCTGCATCCGTCCTGGGAACATTTCATAGTACAGCATGATCCTAGTGGAATCGGTATATTCCACCTAAATAATTTTTTACAATGCAGCAGTGGCAGTAAATTTTCGATTCAAGCTCTACGTACAACCATCAACGACGCTGCGTGAACGCTACTGCGTTGTTTGCGGAGTTTAATTTTCTAAACAGCCACTCACTGTTAGCGCGCACAACTAAAAGTGAAGTACTTTAAGTTTCTGGTTGAAACCTTACCGAAGGAGATATATTGGAGATTGGGTGGCTACTTCCTTCTTTCCTTATCTTACTTAAGGGCACCTGCAGTTTAATGTAGAAAAATGAACAATGAATACTTCACAGCAAGCTAAGTCTGGTTACATGCCTATGAGTATTCACCACCGATACGGAATTTCGAAACGGGAACCTTTCAGTCTCCAGTCAGACGCTTTAACCACTAAGTCGCTCTGGCGCTAAAAGACCTGTAATTACGAGAGACGGTTTTATAGTAACAGAAAGTAAATGCCATAGGAGTTAAGAACTATCGAGGAATAAAATGGAGACATTAAAATGCAATCTCCAATACATAGCTAGTCATAAAAATTCGTCAGAAAGTTTCACATAGCTATATGATGACTGTTAGAAAAGTTGCACTATCCTTAAATAAATTTTGTACCCTAGAACTACGAGAGATGAAAGTGAATTTCATTAACTCATTGAAAATACATGTAGTATAATCCAGGTTGGCGTTGTTATCATTATTGTTAATCTCATTCATCTTTAAATAACCAAACTATGATAGTGTTACTAACTTCGAACATTCCCACAACCTCTGTCTCCTGGCCGCGAAGCATAAAGCACTGAGCCAAGGAAAAACTAAAAGGTTGAAGATCTGGGATGTCCACCACTAAGAGAACTCAAGAAAAACAATTTGATAAAACTTTGTAAAGGACACATATTTTGTAATGGTGTATGTGCTGCTGAAAATGTATTTTTAATTGCCCAATGGTGGGTGAAATAAAAAAAACCAAATCAAATTAAATACAATGTATTTTTCTTTATTATTATTAAACTTCAATTCATGAATGTCCTAGCCAAGCGTAAATACGTGAACATCTTACCCCAGGTAGCGACAACCGGTTTTTGTTCACCAGCCCGCTCTACAAAAACTGGTTCTCGGCGCGGGGTATCAGGTTACAACAGGTTTGTACCTGCCCGCGGTTTCGAATTCAAAGTCGGCGGTAGCGTATCAGGTTACAACAGGTTTGCACCTGCAAAGGGTGTCAGGTTACACGGAAGGACCACCTGCAGGTTTCAAGGTCAACGTTAGGATATCAGGTTACATGGAAGGAACACCTGCACAAGGTATCAGGTTACAAAGAGGGAAAACTGAGGTTTCAAGGTCAGCGGAATGGTGTCAGGTTACAAGGAGGGGAGGGGAGGCGAGGGTGTTTCAGGTTACATGGAGGGAAAACTGAGGTTTCAAGGTCAGCGGAATGGTGTCAGGTTACAAGGAGGGGAGGGTAGGAGGGTATCAGACTGAGGTAAGTCAAGTGGCCCTCAAGTCAAGTGGCCTAATTAGAATAACAATAGAACAATAGGGGGTGAAACTGAGGTTAGTCAAGTGGCCCTCAAGTCAAGTGGCCTGATTACCATAACAATTGAACAATAGGTGTGAACTCAAGTGGCCTGACAAAAGAGCAATAGCAGGGGGCGGAGCTAACATTAGTACCGAATTCGCCACTAGGGGGTTGGTGTCCGCGCACAGACAATTCCACAGTACTTCCGACCTCTAGGTTATAATAATAGAGAGAGGGTTGAAGGAACCATTCTAGGATTCGCTTGGTGTGATTTGCAAAAAACGACAGAAAATCTGAGTCGGGTAGTCGAACTGAGAATAGAACCTACGCCTTTCTGAATGCCAGGCCAGAAGGTTAACCGCTTATTCGCCAGGTTCGATCCACTGAGAACGCTATCGTAAGGATTCTCGGCTATTCTAAAGAAAGATTTAAAAGAACTTTCTCTACTCCAAAAAGTTACATATAACACTTTTCTTTAAGAAGATGCCCAGGAGTAACCCAATTAAGTAGAAGGCCTATTTCTGTAACATTTGCTTGTAGGTGAGCTCTAGAGAAGATCATATGTTCGAATATTAAGGAGTTGATTAAAAAAAAAAAAAAATCCTCCTAAGAACGGAATGGATTTCGAAAAGCTACTCATGTCAAGCACAATTAGTTTTCTCCTTGATAGATGTTTAGAAATCAGTCGATACGAGATCACAAAGTGGTACTACGGTGCCTAAAAGAAGTCACGTCCCATGTGCAAGAAAAAGTCTTCCACAGATGCAATATTAATTTCTCCCTTCAGTAAGATAAACTTTTATCCTGCTACAATTTATCTTCTTCTTTCAGTTATCAATCCGAAGATTGGTTTGAAGCAATTCTCGATGAATGCCTCTTCTTTGCCTTCCTCTTCAGTTTTTCATAGCTGCTGCATTTCATGTCATTCACAGTTTGGTTCATACAACTTAATCCTCCTCTGTAGTTTCTCCTTCCATTTATCCTTCAATAATGATCTTGAGCAACCCATTGTGACGCGAAATATGTCCTATAAACCTGTCTCTTCTTTTCTGTAATTCCTGCCATGATCTTCGTTCCTCAGGAACTCTTTTAAATACTTCATCATCCATCCAGCTTATCTTCAGCATTCGTCTTCAGCACCAGACCTCAAATGCCTCCAGGCGTTTCCTTTCTACCATCCCTATGGTCCATGATTCACTTCCATAAAGGGGTGTGCTCCAGATATATGTTTTTAGGAGATTCTTACAATGTTGTTTGTGGTGATAAGTTTCTTTCGTTTATGAAAATCAAGTTTAGCTTGATTGATTCTTGATATTGTATCTATTCTGCTTCTCCCGTCTTCTGTGACTATACTACCAGGATAACTGATTCCATACCACAAATCAACACTTTAGTCTTTGTCTTGTTTATTTTCGGATTGCAATGTTCAGTAAGGACCTCTTCCATCTTAGCAAGTATTTCACTCAAATCACTTTCATTTTCTGAAACAACTGCAGTGTCATCTGCAAATCTCAGCATATCTTTGGTTTGGCCACCAATGAAATTTCCTGCTTTTACTTGATCCCTCACAACTGCCAATGTTTCTTGCACCTACGCATAGAATAGAACAGGGGAAAGAATGCAACCTTGCCTTACTCCCTAGTGGTCATCAGTTAGTTCTAGATCAATCATCTGTTCAATCCGATATTTTACTATTGATGTTAATATTTTAGATGCGTCAGAAACCAAACTTAGTGTTAGTATCCACAATTATTTGCAGATGTTTTTTTGGTATAGGAACTACAATATCAAAATCTTTGGGTCTTTTTCCTGTTTTATATATGTTACAAATCAGTCTATACAATGAGTGCTTTGTTTTACTCCCTGATGCCTTTATAAGGTGAGCTGGAATCTCATCTATCCCTAGAGTTTCCCTCTCTTCCAGTAGGTCCAATGCTTTCTCGAATTCATCCCTCAAAATAGGATCTCCTAAATCATTTCCATCCACATCTATTTCCCTTTCCATTGTTGATGGGTTAAGTTCTTTATCATCTATAAAAATGAAAGGTATTCTCTCCATGTCTGGCAATCTGTGGACTGTATATACGTGATTATCCTGACCACAAAATTCATAATTGTAATTTTTTTCAGCGTAATGCTTTTGAACCTTGACGTTATAAAAAGTAGAAAAGCATAATTATAAATCTGCATCAACCCAAAAAAAAATTAAAATAATTCAGAATGATTAGGTTATTTATTTTGTACCAATTTATCATGAAATAATAACAACATAAACCACATTATGTTAAATATACGCTATGCAGAGCGAACCTAGAGTTCTGGTCCTATAGGAAAAATGTATACCTCGATATTGGTGAACGGACTTCTGGCAAGGAAATGTATCTTCCGCCAAGCGAAAAAGTGTTGTAACACTTCCAGTACTAATAAATTTGTTCTACGATGTTGTCTTAGTCGGCCGGCTTCACACGGAAACGAAGAAAACATTTACACTGAAGTGCTTAATATCATGGGATATCTCACAATATTGTGTGGGACACACTTTTCCCGGCGAAATGCAGCAACCAGACATGGACCAAACTAAGAAATTCGAGGGAAGACCACTGACACAATATTGAGCCATGATTCCTCTACAACCATCCATAATTGTGAAAGTGTTGTCGGTGCAATACATTGTGTGCTAGCTGACCTTTCGATCATGTCCCAGATATGTGCGACTGTATTCACGTCTTGCAATCTAGATGGCCAAACCAGTCGATGGAATGTGCATAGACTACTGTTCCTCAAACTAATTGTGAACAATTTTGGCTCGGTGACATGATGCATTGCCGTCCTTGAAAAGTCCAGCGTTGTTTAAGAACACGAAGACAATGAATATAAGCAAATTGTCTCCATGCATATTTACAATCAATGGTCGGTTCAATATGACCAGAGATCCCAACACGTGCCATGTAAACACAGCCCATTACAGGATTGAGCCACCACCCGTTTGTTCAGTGCCTTCCTGGCAATCTGGATTCATGGCCACGTGGAGTCTGCGTCAAACTTGAACCTTACTATCAGCTTTTACCAACTGGAATCGTTCATCTGACCACGCAACCATTTGCCTGTCATTTAGCATCTAAATGATATGTTGACAACCGAGGAGAGGCGCTATAGACGATGTTGTTATGTCAGCATAGGCACTCGGGTTGGTCTTCTGCTGCAAAATTTCACGGTACTGTCCGCACAGACACATCTGTCGTACTTCCCACTTTGATGGTTGCTGATCTTTGACACACTGTTGCCTGTCTGTCAGCAATGACACCTCGACAAATGCGTCACTGGTTTCGGTCATTAAGTGGTCGGCTACTGTATTGTCCATGGCGGAAGGTAACGCTGGAAATTACATATTCGCTACACACTCTTGACACAGCGGATCAAAGAATATTGAATTCATTAAAAATTTCCGAAATGAAAGCCCCTAGCGTCTAGCGCGAACTGCCAGTCCGTTGTTCAAAGTCTGTTAATTCATGCTAGGCGGCCATAATCACGTCGGAAAACCTTTCAAACGATTGACTAGAGTTCAAATGAAAGCCCTGACAGTGCACAGCACATTTCTACCTTATTTCCGATTTGCTATCGCTATATTAATATTTTAATCTACCTAGCCCATTACCTTTGGTGTTTCAGTGTATACCGCAAAGTCTTTTGATGCCGAGACCTTGTTTAACGAGTTACCGCACTGCAAAGTGTTAACTGTTTCCTAAGCGAGTGGATGAGTGAGTTGTTGACGTCAGTGTTAACAATCTAAAATATTTTATATTTAGAAAACTCAACAAACCTGTCTTGTATGCGCAGCCAACTGAACCAACGACCCGGATTTTGTCTCTTAAGTGGTCAGTAATATATATTTATTCATGAATAATACATATAATGCAGTTTAGATACGGAGAATTTGTGGGAAAAATGTACTTGATGCCGAAAGTCACTAAAAACCTTGTCGAGAGAATTATTCTAGCAAAAACTTATGCCATCGTGCTAACAATGATGATTTCTCTTCATGTATTCTGACCTATAATGTTTAAGGAACTACAGTGCCAGGATTCTAATTGATGTAATTGATGTGCAGTACGTAGAACTTTTACAACTCGCACGAAATCTGGTGGGTTTTATGTGGCAAAGCGGCCACAGGAAAGATTTCAAATCGTTTTTTTAAGAATGTCAGTATTATTTGGTAAATACATGGGTGCTTGGTTGTAAGCACATGATATGATGGTAATGAGCAGAGTAATTTAATTATATTATCGAGCGAGGTGGGTAGGTGGATAACGCTCTGGCAGATCCGGACATCCAGATTTGGGTTTGCCCGTGGTTTCCCAATATCACTCCACGCGAGTGCCGGGATGTTTCCTTCAAAAGTTCATGGCCAAATTCCTTCCCCACATTCCCATCCCGCCACTAATGGCATCGACGTCGACGATGCGTAAAGCCATAAACTTAACTTAGTCCACAACCCGAAGGTTGGTTGGATCCTTCCGAAGAAGGCATACTAAACCAATGTGTCAGAGGTAGGACGGCCAGTTCCTTTCCTCTGGGACCTACAGTTTAACGTGGAATCCGAACCACGGAGCGTCCTGGCATAGCTCATATGATTAAACACACTCTCAAAATTCCTGCGCCTGCCCGCGGCAGGAGTAACGAACGTTTTGAAAGCAAGCGCCTTAGCCACTGAGCTACCAGAGCGCATCACTTAAAGCCATAAGTAAAAAATATAATTAGTTATCAAAGACTAGTACGAACGGCCCTTTTAAAGAGTTCTGTTGACGGCGGTATATTCGTCGATTTCTGGTGATACCCCACGTATGGGGATAACGTTGGCAACGCAGTACATACTGATAGCATGGGAAAATTGCTATAGTAAGTAGTCTTGTGTCGTTCGCGAACGAACTAGTTCGGAAGAGCGCTCCCACAGGTGAACTACAAGACCTAGTTCCCAGATCTCTCGCTCCTTAGTTCTTTAGTTAGTTTGATCCTTTCCGGAAGACCGACTTTATTATATAAAAGAAAAAAAAAGAAATATAATATTTCAACATTAATAATTATTGTAGAACTCACAAACGGAAATTGATCTTGGAATGTGAAAACAAAACACACTTTGAGCCCATTAACAATTAAAAGACAACCATCGATAACCACAACTACCATAACAAAGAAGAGAGTGCGTGCAGTAGCGCTAGCAAAGTAAGCGAACGAGCTGTGTTCCTTGAATTCCAGAGGGGAGCGACCTAGTTCACTAAGGAGCTGCGAACTAAATTGAGCGCCACCGGTCACGAACTTAACTGAGCGCTACCGGTCGCGAACTAAACTGAGCGCTACCGGTCGCGAACTAAACTGAGCATTCCCGGTCGCGAACTTGCACCATTCGCCGCTAGAGTTACCACCATTTTTCGGTTGGTGGTAGGATTTTTTTTTTTAAATAGCCTATAAAAATATAGTATACTTCAAAAATACAATATTTTACGAAAGAGTAGAAAAGGACAAAAGATATGTTTTTTACTAATTTATTTTTTAAGCTATATTTATTTACACTTCTTGCATATTTAACAATTTTTTGTCTACAGTAAAACTGTCATATGCTTTATCGTTTTCAGTTGTTAAATTAATGTCGATCAAAAGCTAATTTTTTATTAATGAAATACTGTTCTTACTTTTACCTAGTTTTTGTGTAATATTGTTATTTCAGAATAAAGTTCGTTCACTTTGATACTCATTTTTTTTCTCGTAAATTTAGTACTTCTAATATTGTCTCACAGTCATCAAATGAAACGTCGTTTTTTGAATTTAATTTTTGGATTTTGTATAGCCAATTGCTTTCATTAAAATATAACCATTTATTAACATACTCCAGACATTTATCAACGAATACTAGAACATTATTTTTAATATTATCACTTTCTGTAGAGAATTTGGCTTCTAAAAATTAGTATTCTATAAATGCATGTAAAGTAAAAAGTAAAAATAGAACAGTTATTCAATTTACCCATTTGTGCAAAGGACAGTGAGCACTTTATCGGCGGTCATTGATCATGTTAATGTCATTTTAAAGGGGTATTATTAAGTAATAACTTTTGTTATGAAGGTCATATTAAATACCACTTAGAAACGACAAAAAATGATTAAGTAATGTCCCAAGAAAACTGACGTAACAAACAAAATAGCAGCCGTAGTAGCGTTAGCAAGGCGAGCGAACGATCTGTTCCTCTGAATTCGAGACGCGAACTAACGAACTAAAAGAGCGAACTAGTTCGCGAGGGAGCTGCGAACTAAGCTGAGCGCTCCCCTTCGCAAACTATTATGCGCAAGTCTAGTAGTAAGTACTTCGATCTTGCCAACCGAGAGCATCTCGGTCTGACCATTTCCCATTCTTTTGTTGTTTTGGCTTGATGATACCTGATTCAGTGGAAAAATCAGACTGGGCTACATTTCAAGACATGTGGAAAATGAACAGATAAGTATGAAAGTAGTGTCGTTGGTGAGGTCCTCTCTTCGAAGCCCTGCATTGTTAGAATTTTTCACATGCCTGAATGTCGACATATACACGCCGCGAAAAGTTTCAAACAGATTCACAAGTAGCTTTGAATTTGGGTCGATGTACAGACTTGTGATTTTATACAAAGTAAGGCTCTGTAGAACGCACCACACTGGTGTCGTATGTTCGCAATCAACATCCGAAATTCTTGGCTCCGACCATGGACTCTAGCTGATAGGAGGCGTTGCCTCCGAGAGCTTTTTCCATGATCCTATGCAGAAGTATGTAAGGCTACTTTACGTATAAACAACTGTAACACTTCTGAATCTGTTAAATACTCATTGGTAATGTACGTCTCCCTGTCCTTAAGGGTCCCAATTAGTTTATCAATAGGAAAATAGTAAAAAACCCATAATACAACTAAAATACCTTTAATCGGTTTAAAACGGGAAACTGTAAGCCATATTGCTCTATGGAGAAGGAGATAGTTTGGACAACGCAAGGTTGGCCAATGAGTAATGTATGTCAGCCTTGGAGTCTCCCCTGAGTGCAAGATCTGGAAAATAAATATTTGTACTGCTGCAAGGAGCATGTGAAGCGTACCTATATAAGGAACACGCAAAACGTTCAGAATATCAAAAGCATGGTGCAGTTGCTTGGCTATATTGCCTTCGCCGTGGTACTGCACAAATTTATAAATCCTGCAGACGAAAGGGATCCTAAGGACCAGAGAGAGATGTGAACGGCAATGAACAAATTCTGTGAGTAGATACTCACAACCAAATATTATTAGTGAACTGTGAATCCCTTCTCAGACTTTACAATACTAAGGCAACAGTAGCTTCAACTTCCTTCTGTCCTGGAGTGAGCGGACGTGTCATGCTGTGCGCTCCGACTTAGCAGTGTATGTAGTGTTGTTGCAGTATTAGTTTTGGGTTTTTTGGATTCTGTGTTTCTACCAGTGCCCGGATACGCCTGCCATTGCAGCTTCAGCATTGTACAGGTACTGTGAATAATCGCTATATTGTGAGATAGATCCAGCGAGGCTTCGGCCTTGAGAATTGACCTGCAACTCCATGTTAACAAAATGAATTTAGTTTGTGATGAACCCACATATTAGGAGTCGCATATGGAACTCAGTAACGGAATGAATACGACAAGCGATACTAGTGACTGCATTCCAAATGCAATTTGGAGAGAGGTACGAGGAGCTAGTTAAATACCTAAATGAGATCCAGGACCAAAAATTATCAGCGCAAAATCTAAGAGAGCTAAAGAATAAATTTGCGTCCTGGGCAGTCACAGCATCTCATATGGAGGGTAGACTGAAAGAGTTAATCAACGAAAATTAAAGGCTAAGACAAGAAATTAAGGAAAGCGGTGGTGTGCGGCCCACACATAGCTATGCTACAGTTGCAGCTGCTGGTGGAAGGCACACACCAAAAAGTATGATAACCCCAACAGCGACTTGTGCAGTGTTCATTTCTTCTAAAAAAGGGGAGACACCTTAACAAGTAGCGGAGAAGGTCACTACGATACTAAGGCTGCAGAAAGATAAAATAAAAATAAACAGAGTCAAGACAACAAAGCAAGCTGTAATTGTTGAGACAAATACCGCGCAGGATGAAAAGAATATTCTAGATAACCAGACACTTAATACTGACATGAGATGCGAATTACCCAGGAAGCGGAAGCCGTTAGTTATTCTATATGATATAACAGTCTCCATCGATACAGAGAAATTGAGAGATATTGTTTATGAGCAAAATTTTGAAGACAAAGTAGCCAGAACTGATTTCGTAGAAGGTTTCAAACCAAGATTTAAAACAGGTCCGAGAAATAAGGCTACCGTCCATCATGTAGTGGAAGTTAGTGGAAAAGTTAGAACTATGTTGTTGGAACAGAAAAAATATTCATTGAATTTTCAGATGTGAAGGCTAAGGATTACATTAAAGTACCGAACTGTATCAGGTGCGGTGATTGGGGTCATGTCAGCAAGCACTGTCAGCAGGCAGACTCAACATGCTGCCACTGCGGTGCGCCTGGACACAAGAAAGACCAATGCGAAAAGAAAGACATTGCTCCTGTATGCATCCCATGCGCGAAGAGAGGTAAAACGTGCAAAAATAAAGGGAAATAGTGTCTAACCTATCAGATGCTCCTTCAGCGTATGATCAGCCGAATAGATTATGGATAAGCCAGTTAAAACAGCAAAAGGGATTGAAAAAAACCCTTATGTATGATAAACATAGGATGTTAATAACAAACAAGAGGAAAAATAAAAATCCGTCAAGGAAGCGCAGGGATGCAGAACGAGCGGCAAAGTTTAGAAGTGAAAAACAAGGCAGCCGAGATTTAGCACCAAAAATGATAGACTCGGCAGTACAGACGGAAGAATTCGCAGAGACACAAAACACAACGAAAGACGCTGCAGTTCAGACTGAAGAATACGTAGAGACGAAACACATAGCGAAAGACACTGCAGTTCCGACCGAAGAATACGCAAAAATAAAAACCAGACTGAAGGATACAATCACACAAACTATTACCAGCCCTCCTAACCAAGGAGAAGGGCAGGACTTGGTTGGTGTAAAGGGCCTAACTTGGTAGATGCAAGCCCGACGGCAGCGCAATCTACAAACCCTAAAATATCAATGCAAACAAAGTTTGAAAAAAAAAAGCTGCGTTAGATCCCACAAAAATATATATAGACCTTGAGAACATGGTAAAAATTAGCAGACTAGAACAAGAGAATGTGTTGGCAATGGCGCTTAGACATCTTACTAGGATGCTGCTCCCAGCAGGGAAAACAGTCACTTTTCCCCAACTTGCAGCAGTGTACAGAATACTGCTCAAGGCCAGCAACTTCCCCACGGAAGTTGTTGACGCTAGTTAAAAAATTATTCAACAACAGAAATGAGATTTTTGACCCGGACCAAAAATATAAACAATTTGTGGTGACTCATGGAAGGATAGTTTTCGACGCGAAACTTCCATGGCCTCAGAGTAATGTTTACACTAAACACCCATAGATGAAAGGTACAATCAAAATTGCACAAATCAATGCAAGATGGACAAATATGGTCCTGCATGAGCTAAAGAATCTTGCTGCGCAACATTACTGGGATGTTATCTGTGTGCAAGGGCCATACTCTAAAGGCGGACAAATACCACACATGCCAGTATGCTCACAACCATAGTAAGTGGACCTAAACCTATGACAGGAATCATTGTTTTAAACAAAGAACTAACTGTAACCAAAATATCGCAATACTGTGAAGAGCACACAGCATGTGCAGAGATCGATACCAGGTGGTGTAGCGTTACTTTGGTATCGATATACTACCAATATAAGGACCCTGTAGATACTTATCTAAATAAATTAAGAAAAATATGCACTGAGTTACATGATCAAAGGATAATTATAACAGCAGATATAAATGTATTCTCCCAGCTCTGGTACAGTGATACAACAGATGAACGAGGCTTAATGGTAGAGGAACTGTTAATGAGTTATGCCTGGAAATCAGGAACTGTCCTAATAATGCTCCAACCTTCAGTAATAGAGCCGGTGCAAAATCGAATACTGATGTAACGCTGACCAACCAGCTGGCAGGAAATCTAGCCAGAAACTGGAGGATGGTTGAAAACGAAACTACAAGTCACCACAATTTGATTCTGTTTAATCTGGCTAAAGGTAGGTTGCAAATCAATGAAATTAACGACACAAGGAAAAAATATAACTTATGTAGGGCAGATTGGGCAAAACTAAAAGATGAATTCCGTCTACCAGTGGATCTATTGGAAGGTAATGATGTAGATGTCATAGCAAGAGGGATCACGCGTGAAATTCAGCGCGTAATGAAAATGGCCATTCCCTTCAAAAGACCAGCGAATAATACAGATATACGGTGGAGCGGCCGACTGCAAAAACTACGATCGGAGATGAGGAAGGCGAGCAAATAGTACCAACGGTGCATGATTGCTGCCGATAGGTGCTTGATTCTCGATAGATACAAGGAAAGGAAGACTGCCTTTAAAGAGCTGCTAATAAAAACAAAGGAGCAGAGTTGGGAGGCTTTTGTAAACGCCAATTTACAGTCAGATCCCTGGGGCGTCCCCTACAAGATCGCAGCTAGAAAATTGACACCACCAACTACACTATCAACTGTAAGAAGAGCAGACGGCCAATTGGAGCGCAACAGCTGAGGAACTGTTAAAAGTACTATTACCCGACGATGAGGCAGTAGGTGAAAGTTTAGAGCAAGAAACTCTCCGAACAGGTCACAATGAAATTTATACCTCAGCTACATTAGCGGATGATGTGACACCGGACGAAGTAATTAAAGCGATTACCGCCATGTCATGGAAAAAGACACCTGGACTGGACGGAATCGCTGGTGACGTGCTCCAGGCTTTAGTGGTTCAGTTGGCTTCGCCACTATGCATACTATTTAATAAATGCCTTCAGCAAGGCAGGGTTCCAAATATCGGTAAGCAGAGTGAAGTGGTGATCTTAAAGAAGGGGAACGACAAGGATCCATTAAATCCTAAATCCTGCCTGCCGATCTGTTTTCTAAATGTGCTTGGAAAATTGCAGAAAAATTTTTAGTATGGAAACTACAGGAACACAGGAAAAAGTATGTTATGAGTGTACATCAGTTTGGTTTCAGAGCGGGTAGGTCGACCGAGGATGCCATAAATAAGGCCGGATATCTAGTGAAAAGTAGTAATAGCAAGTATGAAATAGCCATTTCTGTCGACATTTCTGGAGCATTCGATAACTTATGGTAGCCGGCACTTTTTAGCCTCCTACGAGAAATAGGAATTCTTAGTAACCTCTACGGAAGGCTACGCTTCTACTGTAAAAACCGAATTGCCAAACTGAGATGTCCACGAGTGACTATAGAGAAAAAATTAACTAAAGGCTGTCCGCAAGGATCAGTGTGTGGACCAGTGTTCTGGGATGTAACATTTGAAATGGCCATAGAAAGCATGATTGGGCACGAAGGACTCCTGGGGCTGGGTGCCTTCGTGGATGACCTTCTACTGCTGATACAAGGCGAAACAAGAGACGAACTAGAGTCTAGAAGCAGAATGGCATTAGGACATTTACAAAACTGATGCTCTAAAGTGAAATTAACCCTAGCACCACACAAGACTCAATTAATGGTTCTCAGTGGGCGCCCCAAGCGAAATCCAATAATAAAAGTTAACGACGTATCCATAAAAAGAGCTAGAACTGTAAATATCTGGGAGTCACGCTAGACGAGCGTTTAAACTTTACTGACCATATAACGGAGGTGTGCAGCCGTGCCAAAATAGTGATGAACAAACTGATCAGTATTAGGCAAAGAAGATTTCATCTTCCAACGTCCATAATAAGGAGGTATCACGACAGTATATTATCCTCGATTGTGGGATATGCTGCTAGCAGTTGGGTGCATAAGTTACGACAAATTAAACCTCGCCAGGCACTAAGAAGCGTACAAAGAAGCATACTGATAAGATTAAGTGGTGCATATAGCACAACAGCAACCGACTCTCTGCTAGTTGCATTGGGCGTTTGGCCACTTGACCTAGAAGTTAGAAGGAGAGGGGCACACTATTGGCTACAAACCGGTGACACCGAAAAAGTAGAACAAATTTTAGTAAGACCAGTTACAGAAGCACGGGAGATAAAAACAGTCTTGATGGAAGAATGGCAACAACAGTGGTCGCGTAGTATGACTGGCAGGAGAACCTACAATATTTGGCCAACAATTCAAGAGAGATTAAACCTTCGTTACCTAGATCCGTCTACTGGACTTGTTCATTACATCACTGGACACGGGCCATATCCCAGCCTACTACATAAAAGAGGACTAAAAGACAGAAGCTTGTGTGAGTGCGGGGAAGAGGGTACACCCGAACACATCGTCTGGGATTGCACACAAATGGCAGAAGCCAGAACCGAAGGATTTCATGAACTAAGAAACATGAAAACGGAAGACATACTAAAAAATGAGCAAGTATGGCGCAAACTAGACGAAGTGACGCAAAACGTATCCAAATTGCAAAAGGAGAGATTCATGCAAAATTTAGCGACAACAAGAGGAATGCCAAGTGAAGCCGACTATGAGGTCACAGAGTAACACCCGAGAGCAGCCACAAGCGAATGCGTGTCTAAGCGCTCGATCAGCGAGTCAAATTTCGTGCTGAAAACGCAACCAGCTGGTCCGCGGAGAGGAGTGCTTAAACAATATTAAAGGCTTTAAATGGACTGTTTCGCAGTAACACCACTGGAGATTCTATCTGCAAAAAGAACTTGCTAAAGCAACACTTATAAAAGTATAAGGTGTATGTATAAGTTCTTTACTAGTGCTCACATGAACTATGAAATATGTGGTCTGATATTTCAATAACACAAATAATGGATAATAGTTGCAGTCTCGAGCCGCTTCTGAATATTATGGCATAGATACATTTATGGACAGAAAATAAGTAAAACATTGTTATATCTTAAAATATGTAAAAATGTTAATAGTTAGTAATGAGTAAAAGTTGTAAATTATGTAGCCAATAATCTTAAAATAGGAATTTGTTCAAATATTGAAAATAACAAATACCGGCAGTAGATGTTAAACTAATCTAGTTCACTCACCTGTGAAAACGAACAACCTACTAGCGGGATATTAAAGACTTACTTCTGCAATTACATATATATCATTGAAAATTAGTTCTCACAACCAGTGTTGGAGGTGGCCAATCTCCCGATGGGCGGCCTTCTCGGTCACTTTGGCTGCCAGAGAGACTGAGAACGTGCGCTATTCCGGGAGATCTGGAATTCGGATTACAGCACCGATACCAATACTGGAAAATGTTTTCTTAGATGGTAGAGTAGTAGATAGTAGTAATAGTTTAGTAATAGTAGCAGTGGTAGATATACAAAGTGACATAGTGGAATATTAAAAATTCTACCCATAAAGTGGACAGGAAACTGCAGACACTATACAAAACTAGAAAACTGTATCAAATCAATTATGACAAAATGCAGCAAGTTTAGAAAGCTATAATATACGTTAAAAGCGAAAAAATCGTATGTATGGTGCCAACAAGAAAAGACTGTACAGATATTGCCAAAAACATACATAACAAAAATTGAAATTATTCATTGTGGAATTATCTGTTGAAGTATCACATTTAAATCTGTTGTCTTAAAGTAAGGCCTATTTTAGTTTCTAGATACTAGGCTGTAAAATTGTATTCTAAAAAAAAAAATGTCCTGTCTCTCATCTGCAAAACACGGGGAACGTTTTGAAAGTAAATTATGATTTGAATCGGAATAGGACCGTATTCGTACCTCTTGAACAGGGTGTGTCGTGTTGGTGGTTACAAACTACAGGGGTCTGATTTAATGCAAATCGCATACCACCTGTGTTGTCGCGGGTAGCATGCCTGTAAATATTAGTATGCTGCTAAGGTACAACATAGCAACAGATAATTTATATGAGTTAACTCCCTCCTAGCAGTATTCTTAGTGGAAGAAGATATATGAAATTGGTTGACGAAATAATATTTATAAAGTATATGAATAATAAACAGAACCCGCCAATGTGGCTAAATGCGCTGAGTCGCCGCAAATTGGATTGGTCATTTTCCATCAAGGTGAATGCCGGGATGGTTTTCAATCTCCCCCTTATTAACTACTCATTTCAAGAACAAAAAATACACTTGGCATTCCGAGTGAGGCCACGTCATGATTTGTAGTGCTGACGTTTCGACTGACATTCTGCAGTTTTCTTCCAGAGCAGAAACTGTTCCACGTACCTGCCTTTCTGACTATGGTTTCTAAGCGGGTTTCCGCCGCAATCGATGTGTATCCCCAATATCAGTGTCATAAACTACATGTTTCAGAAACTAAATTATTTTATATATATATAAAAGCATGGCCTTCTGTCTTTGCGACCATTTAGACACCTCCAATTTGTTTTTGTACTAACTGTTATACCAGGCTTTAATTATGATATTGTGGACACTACAATGAGGACAGCACAAGACGAACACAACTCTTAATTAGAACCACCCATGTCCGAGGCCGGATTCGAACCGGTTGTCCCTGCAATGCGAAGCCCCTACACTGCCAGGGCCGGCAGCTAAATTATGCATATCTCAGGCTGAACATATTTACAGGCTTCACAGAGAGATGGCAACACTTCACATCCTCCATTAGTACTTAGTACGAAGTGGCAATAGGTAATAAATGTGTGGCGTCAGCAGGGGCATGCGGCCGCAAAACTATAGCTCCAATTTTAATCATGCCAACGATGAGTGAAGCTCATTGAAGGCAATCGACCTCAAAAATACTTGTATGTTGCGAAAAATTCGCGGAGAACAGACTTGTATTAATGTCATATAATGTCTGCTTGTCTGGGAGCTCTAAAGCTATTGCATTTTCAATTATTCCTGTTGTGTTACATGGATTGGTAATAGAAATAAAAAGACCTTTAATAAATAAATTACGCCAAAGCAATTGACTTTTATGTATTTATTGGTCTCCCGTACGCATTTCACTTCTTTTGCCGAAGCATCTTCAGCGGGTTTTTTCTGTTAATTATGTACAAAAGTTGTAAGCAGGTTTTGTTGTGTTTGGTACAGTGGGATGAATTATTATCTAACTTATAATCTACTTACATTTTGTGGTCTATTGTATTTCTTTTAGCTCCATTCTCAGCATCAGTGCTTTTGCATTTTTGGTGAGAAGTGTCTTCATTATTTCGGATTCACAACACTACACTTTATTGCACTGCACTATATGTTTTTACTTGCGAATGGTCGTTCTGTTTTGTTTACTAAGCATCGAGTTTTTGTAGCTGTGCGGTGTTGTTTTGTTTTTTCAGTCTTCCATTATTTGGCTTTTTTTTTCAAATATAAATGATTTCAGTAGTTGTGGTTTTGTATGTCCTTATTACTGTTGTTTTTCTGTGTCGATGTTTCTATTTTATTTTAGCTTCAGTGTTTTGTATAGTGTTGGGTGTGTGAAGTTTGTGTATTCATTTATTACTCGTTTTCCTTCTGTTAGTGCTATTTGTATGTAATAGTTTTCTTGGAATATTAGTATTTGTGGTTTGTTGTTGTTTATGGTGAGTATTTGCATGTCTGAGTCAATATTTGTTGGGTGGTGGTTGTGTTCTTGTAAGTGTTCTGCAAATGTTGAATGGTTGTTATATTTAAAGCTCTTATATGTTCCTTGTATCTGATTTCGAATTTTCTGCATGTTTGTCCTATGTACTGTGCTTCATATTCATTGCATGTTAGCCTGTATATTCCTGAGTTGTGATATTTATTGGATTGTGTGTTGTTTTTAATGTTTTCATGTATTGTGTTGTCTGTTCTGAATGCTATTTTTAGTCCCCGTTTTATGAATATATTTGCAATTTTGTATGTGTCTTTGTTGATGTATGCCATCACATACCATTTCTTTCTATTTTGTAGTGTATGTGGTGTATTATCTGGAATTGATATATTGTGGTGTGATGATGGGGTTGTATTGTGTGAAGTTTTCTTTATCTGTCTTATAATTTTGTTGGTGTACCCTGCATTCCTTGTGTCCATTTTTGTTGGCTATATAGATGATCGTGTTAAGTTCTAATGTGTAGTTTTCTTTATTAAGTGGGATTTTGTTCAGTCTATGCAGCATGTGCCTTATTGCAGCTTCTTTATGAGTTTGTGGATGGTTTGAGTCATTTCCTATTATCATGTTTGTGGTGGTGAGTTTTCTGTAAATCTGAAATGAGTATTCGTGTTTGTGTCTTGTTATGGTTATGTCAAGGAAGTTTAGTGTAGCATTTATTTCTTTTCTCCATTGTGAATTTGATGTTTTTGTGTATAGTGTTGTTGTCAGTATATAATTCTTGCATTCTCTCTTCTGGTTCATTGACTAGGAAAATAATGTCATCAACAAAACGGTACCAATAGATAATGTTATATCCTTTGTTTTTTACAAATATTTTTTCAAATATTTGATTTTCTACATGGTTCATAAATATGTCTGCAATTATTCCTGATATTGGTGACCCCATGGGAATAATTTCAGACATATTTATGAACCATACTGAGAATGGAGCTAAAAGAAATACAATAGACCACAAAATGTAAGTAGATTATAAGTCAGATAATAATTCATCCCACTGTACCAAACACAACAAAACCTGCTTACAACTTTTGTACATAATTAACATAAAAAAACCCGCTGAAGATGCATCTGCAAAAGAAGTGAAACGCGTACGGGATACCATTAAATACATAAAAGTCAATTGCTTTGGCGTAATTTATTTATTAATATTATCAACAATTGAGGAAAATGATCCATAACATCCAGATATTAAAAAAGACCTTCCTCAGCAGATTTTTTTTGAAAAGTAAATTGCGAGACAGAACAATCAGTACTATTTGTTCTGAGACATTTCTTCTAAAAAAAGAATTGACGGATTAATTTACAAAATGGGATTGTTTAACAGCTTAGCAGACAGACTATTTATCAAACTGATGTGATTTACTGTGAGGCGTGTAATGTGACTAAAAATGAATACTTGCCATGTTTGATTATTATTATTTGGGAATTGACCCTATCGAATCTCGCAAAGCCTCGATTCTCATCATTGCATGTAATTATGAATTTGTCCAATGTTTTAACTGGGTATTAGAATCAGAGGATGTCAGTTCGTGTAGCAATTTGGGGAGGGAGGGGGTGCAAGTAATGGTGCTGTCATCTAACTCCGATTCGTGTGACTTATGTATAAGATACGTGTATTTTTGTTTGTGAAACGTGTTGTTTATGAGGCGGAGGTTGGGGATCGGCCCACCACTCGCCTAGTAGGTGATTTCAGAAAACAACATAAAAACAGTAATAAGTGGGTTGGTACGCGAGGGCCACGACTGGAACCTGATCCCACTGTATATCTGCGCTGGTTTTATTTAAAAACAGTGTGTGTATTTTTGTGGGTTTTCACTTTGATAGTAATGAATACCTTAAATGGTTAATACACAAATGATAATGATATAAATTCAAGACAGTGCCACCGGCTGTATGGCTTAGTCAGCTAAACATTATATTTTATTAAAATAAGAACCGATGGATGGCGCTTTATCGCGTGCAGCGACCCTGGCAAGTCATGTTCGATTATTTATTTATGTTATAGAATTAGATTTAAAAACAGAATTTTTAAAGGAAAAAGTTGTTTTTATGCGTAAGAGATTAATTTATATTTATAAAAAGTGTACCTAAAAAAAGATAGACAGGTTTAAATTAATGGAATTTTGCCAGCTAAAATATTGTTAACTGTTAGTTAATTCATAAATTGATTAAATAAAAGTTTTTTTTTTTTAAATTTAATGTTCTATTAATTCATTGAACAGGGTATAAATCTACGCAAGATCATGCGGAAACTCCGTACATTGACGCCAATCCTGCAAGTGTCCTGTGGGATTGAAAACACAGCAAGATTGCAATTCCCAGTGCAAATGCTAAATAAAGTGGCTGATTAATTTCCTTTAGAGGGCATATGTGGATTTAATTGAGGATAGTGTATGTCTTCTGTGGTTATTGACTTTGATAGTAATGAATACTTTAAATGTTGAGATTCAGGCCTTTTTTCTAGGGCACCGAAGATGATTGAATAAATCGAAACGCGTCTACCAAAAAAACGAAGTTTTTTATTTAGCTGCACTAGACGGATAAGTCACAGAAACCTTAATACTTTAAATGATTAATACTCAATGGTAATAATATAAATTAAAAAATACTGCAGCTGGTTGTATGGCTTAGTCAGAAAAACACGATATTTTCTTAAAAAATAAAAACAGGCTTACTACCCAGTGGGATCAGATAACGGAGTGGACGCAATGCCTTGTGGGTTTGTCTAGCTGGTTGGAACCAGCGCCTTGGTGTCAGACAGCAGACAGCAGTCACGAACGGAGTACCATAATGTTGCCATGGGTGATGCTTTTTGCCCGAGACTTTGACATCAATTTTCTCAAAGGTAGGTGGTTTTATGTTAACTAAGTGACTTTATAGGAAAATAGTGACTGTTTCGGATGAATAGAATAAAAAAAAAATTCTACTTTCTATTAGTGGTTAATGACAGATATCAGTAACGTGTCAAAGGACGTGAAATGAAACTGATTTTTAGGAAATTTTGAATTTCACAGTTTCCCCTGAAGTTTTTCATACTTCGTGTGGTAGGTAGTTTGTAATTCTTCGACCTTTTAGTTACCGTTTTAGTGTGGACTTTCTATTGAAAAGAGAGTAAATCGGTGTACGGTTACTATAACTGAAAAAGTATGAGGGTATTTTGTTTTGTGATTTCATTTATGAAGTTGTGTTCCGGGTACCGTCAGTTAGTGTCGATGAAATTATGACTTTTCAAATACAATTCCGATTCAGCTGCGATATGGTACATTCACGACTGGATACTGTGAACTTTTTTCTCAAAGTTAATGAGTTTGTATAAATAAAAAATATTACGCCTGTGTAAGATAATGTTTTATTTCTTTTTATTTTCTACCGTACACATTTCACTTCATTTTCCGGAACATCCTCCAAAAGGATCTATGTGACATTAATGTGTTTTTTTTTTTTAACTGCTTAACGTCTCTTAACAGCGAGGTCTTTAGAGACGGGAAAGGATGGGGGGGGGGGGCAAAGAATGGGAAGGAATTCGGCCATGTCCTTTTGAAGGAAGCATCCCGGCATTCACCTGGAGTGATTTGGGGAAACCATGGAAAACCCAAATCTGGATGTCCGGACGGGGATTCGAACCGCCGTCCTCGCGAATGCGAGGCCAGAACGCTAACCGATACACCACCACTATCGGTGATTTGAAATGTAATGAACATTACTTTTTACTTATGCGGATGTCTTTGTTATTTGTTTTACCTCAGTGCCAACCTTTGTTCTGCTCTGTTTTTTTTATTTGGAACGTGTTTAAATCCTTTCGAAGTATTAATTCAAATGATTATGAATATCGTTGCTCTAGACTGTCTTAATTTCACAGTATCCTTAACAAATTTCGATGTTTTTTGCGTGTTGAAAACTGTGTTTGAGTACTGCAACGCACTATTTATTTCATTAAAAGTTTGTCTTATTTACATTCATAAATAAAGAGATTTGCTTCTCCAGTAGTCTTTAAATTTCTTCCTTACCGTTTTCGTATGAATCATTATTTCATTCCTTTTTGGAGAATCTCTTGATACTTCTTGCTTCTTTCTTCTTTTTATCTATTGAAAATAAGAAATAACGCTTCTTTTTCATGTTACTATTGATTTGTTGTCTATGTATGTTTTACTAGTATGCATATAAGTGATCCAATCAAAGTTCTCTTTATTTTCGGTTTCGTTATTCGCGTTTTCGGTATTTGCGGATAAAATAATTGCAATAACTCTCTATATTCGAGGCTGAAATTTTCATTATTCGTGGATCCGAAACTAATGTAATTCTAATTTTAATAATTTTATTTATTTACTAGCAATCAAACCGCATTCGCATTCCTTTTGACTTATTGCCGTTTCTTAAATCACAAAACACCGCATTAGTTCTGTGAAAAGTTCAGCAACAGTAAGGTGTCCATTGAAACGCTTCTTATGAAACCTAAACCTCCTCAATACAGAAAGTCGCTGAAAGCACGTTTCCTTTCTATGCGCAGTTCTCCGAAGTTTATCCAGCAACGAGAATTTACTCAAAGCACGTCCGCCTGCGTGGAATTTTGGAGCAGTGGAAAATTATACCTCAGTAGTTTTATTCTCCAGGATTGTTAAAATTGGTTGAACTGTACAATATCTTCTCTTTTGACACCAAATGAAACGATACGCTAGTTATGAACGAGGTGTGGCCGTTTGCACTGTTGTTATTATATCCCTAATTATGAAGTAACAGTGTTTCTGATGATTACATTAAGTATTTAATTCTCAGTCTTTGCGGCGCAGAGATCTAAGCTAACGGTAAGTACTCATAAACAGAAAATAAATACTGTCGCCGTCATATATTCAAATATTTTGGGACAAAGCAGTGATCTATTTTTGTTAGCCTGTGTTGAAAAACCTTTTTTTATTTGTTTTTGTTTACCCAGAAGCTGTATTAAGGTAGAAAAGGCTGTTTTGAATTGGTAAAAAAAGAAGTAGCAGAAATCTATTCCTGAATGTATCAAATTTTAATTTATTCATTAAATGACATTATTTAACATAAATTAGAGTATCATATTTCTCGAAATTTCAAGCGCAAGTTAATGATGCCATTCCTTACCTTGGCCAATACCACAGTTGTAGTTTTCGCTGTTACATATTTTTTAGATGCTCGGATTCGCCTTCTTAATCATCTTCATCAGCAAAACTTTTATACACTGCCAGATTTAGGACATACAGTTAAAGTTCTACATATATTTCAACCACTGTTATCGATTTTGCTATCAGCCGCAAAACAATGTGATAACAGTAATGTTTTCCGTTTCGCACCCAATGGAAGAAAAATGCGGCGCTTTTGCTCTCTTGTATGGTTTTCACAGTAGGTGTGATCCATGTTTTAGGAGATATAAACGAGTCATTACACTTCTTTTTTCATCATCGTCAACATAATCTGGAATTTCTTCTTCAACATCTTCTTCGTCTCCTGCAGTTTTCTATTTTCCTGCGGTATAAAAGACTTCAAATATTCCATGGTGTTTATGTGATGGTATTCTGATTCATCTATATCGATGTTATTCATCATCATAAGAAGTAGCATCGAAACACGCTGCCACAAGCAACGAAGCATCGAAATCCGACCTTTCTACAAACACAATTAGCAGACCTTTGTTACAGTTGCAGAGTCCATCCACCCAAGGCCATTACGAGCCCCAAAAACCATTGTTAAATTTCCATTTTGCGATAGAGGTTCTACGGCGCTATTGATTTTTTTTCTCTTTCTTTTGTTGGTTTTTTCGCCGGAAAATTAATAGAGCGTTCGACATTCGAAACGACTCTGCCCATTTTATACGGATAGCAACAGGGAGCAATTGGTTTTTCTTCGTTTCAACATATATTAAGTGCTGTACTGCTGCTTTTTCAGTTACAGTATTTCATTCATTCTAAATTGGTAATAACGGAACTGACATAATACCCCAACCACCTGTTTTAACTTGTGTATCAGTGCCGGGTCTTAGTGTGGCAACTTCATGGAGGCGACAAAATGGTAAAATCATATTTGAATAGGCGGTAAATTCGTGTGATGGTAATCATTTTTTTTAAAAATAAAAAGCTCTAGCGACCCGGATTGCAACCAGTATTCACTATTTAACTTGCAATTTTGGGATTATATCGTTCAAAAGAACACACCAGAGTTCAGCAAAAAATTATTCTATATTGAATTTAAAATGAGACAAAATACTAGTGTTGTGTTTCCTTCAGAAATTGACGAATGTAATACTGGAGTACAGTACCGTCGATCCAAATGTTACTGGGGATCTTCTATTTCTACTTCAGTTTTCTAGATGTGATTAATTCTGTATGAAATATGATGTATAGGTACTATATATGACTTCTTGTTGAGTGTTAAATACCTGGCCGCACTCCATGCAACCGTTGTTATTTCATGGTAGCCGTTACAGTTGACACCTTTCATTATTTGCTGCATGTAATACTACTTCCGTCATCCATTCCAATACTGTTTTCATCAAGTTCTCATGGCATAGATATTATTATTCAGATGTCATTTCTTTTTCATGCGCTCTGAAAGACTTCTTGTTATTTTGGCTTTCCAGCTCATCTTTTTCTCTTGTAAGACTAGTGTTCAAATGAGATTTGTCTACTTCTCGGTTTATATATCACTCCCACACACCCCACTATAATTACACACAAAACTCGAAACAATGGTATATATTTATCTTTCTTTTTTATCTCCGACTAAATTTATTTGTAGATAGGAAAATTTTCTTGTTAATGCATTCTTTGCGCCGCTGATGGTACTTATCTTTCTTTTGTGATAGTGCTTACCACATAAGCAAATTGCTTTACATTTTAGATTGTTTTGGTATTCATTACTATTTTAACATTAGAATTTTATTCTCTGTCATTTTCTATTTCATTTACTGTAGCTTTGTTGACTTTCAGATTAAAAAAATCCTATCATCCGCCCCTTAAATCATATTTATTTTTCACATTGTATCTTTATACCAACATCCAGGTTTTCTGTAACCCTATTCACAGAGTGTTGAATACATGGATTAAAGATTATAGGACGCAGAGCATACCCTTGGCTAACTCCTCCTTTCTTTATTACTGATTCTTCCAGTTCATTCCCTACTCTAATTATTTCAGATTATCTTTTTCAAAACTTCCAAGTCACTTTTTATTTGTGTACTGTACTGCTATTTTTCTGAGAATTTCTAAAATCTTTATACATTTGACATTATAAAATCTCTATATTCTACCATAAAAGAGAATACACCTTGAAACATACTTTAGGCGTCTTGCCTCAGAATTTCCAGAAATATATAAGAATTTTTCAGCAGTGAATTTTTTCTTTCGTACTAGACTCCAACCAGTCCTAAAATGCCACGACATCAAAACCGGCGAATGCAGCGTGAGTCAGGGCTAACAACCGCAGATAAAAGACAAAATTCCTTTAAACCTATTGCGTTATCGGCAAATCACAAGATCCCATTCTCATAAAACACCGGAGGTTTTCCCGATCATTGGTGAAAGAAAATGGAGAAAAATAAGAAGTAACAGACATTTGTTTTTTTTTTAATTACTTTTATTTTACTGATGAGGAAACCAATTACAAATTGTTATTTTCGTAATATCGTCTTGTAACAAAGCGCAGTATTCCTGGGTTTTGATTTCACGATAAAAAATAGCGTCATCGGCAAATAATCTTTTCATCCCCCTTATTATGTCACACAAATCATTAATGTATATGAGAAACAACAGAGGTCCTATCACGCTTCCCTGGGGAACCACGGACCTCACCTCGGTAAGTGATGAGCTCTCGCCGTCGAGAACTACACACTGTGTTCTGCCCTTCTTCTTTCGATTTTGATCAAATAAATGAAACAAACGTATTCATCTTCTTGTTTGTAATATTTATTTCAAATAGTTCTTCATCTTTTCCTCTTTTCCTTTTCCTGAAAACTCTTGAAATGTTGCATCAACCTTTTCTGAAAATTATTTTGTCCTTATTATGGGTTCCGTAATCTTCATCTCAGAGATATGTTTCTTTGTGTCCTACATTCACTGGATTCCATTCTTACTCTTGTAGATATGAATAAAAAAATCGTTTTGTGAGTTTATTACTGTCTATTCACGTTACTCAAAAGATATCCAAAGTCTCCGTTTTCTGTTTATTGTAGTCTCCATATTCCTTTTAAAATCTGTTTTTCATTTTTTCTCTTATATTTCTACAGTATTTATGAAGGCGTAGAGGCTCTGCTTGATTGCTGTATTGTATCCATAATACTAGGAATAAATATAATATTCACAAGGATTACAAATCACTGTCAATTGTACAGAAAGGGTTGGCATTTACTGGAGCTTCCTTATTCAATGTCTTACCAACAGAATTAAATGTTATCTACAAAAACCCAACAACTTTCAGTCTACACTGAAAGAGTTTATGCTTCAGAACCCATTTTACTCTGTGAAAGAATTTTCTTCTTGGAATTTGGTAACTAAGAATGACTGATAAAATAGTATATATGGTGTATGGAAGGGGAAGGTGACAAAGTTTTCCACAATTACCAAAATGATATATGGTTTTTTTTTTCTTTCTGTTGAAACTTTTGACAAATGAAGTAATTACACTGTTTACAAAATTTCACTCGTATATAGTAACTAACATGGGATAGCATGCACTCAAAAACTGCTGTGAAAAATTATCATACTAACATGTTTTTAAGTAATTGACAGCTTATAAATTGTTGGTAATATAATTGATATTGTTAGTAGGCGCGTGTACTGTTTCACATAAATAGCAACTAACATAATATAATATGTAGTCGCTAATTACAGTGAAACTTATCATGGTAACTGGTTGGTAAGAAAATAACTGGTTATTATGTAGTCGCTAATTACAGTGAAACTTATCATGGTAACTGGTTGGTAAGAAAATAACTGGTTATTAGATGCTGGTAACAAGTGTATACACTATTCCACATAATAAGTATTAATTAACTTGGGATTGTATGTGTAGATTACAGGAGATATTGGTTATACTAATGTGTTATAGCTAACTTGTCAATATATAATAATATTATCAATTATATAGTAATATTGACATTAAAAATAGGTGTATGTACTGTTCCACATCCCTGAGATTATTCTCACATAGGATCAAAGTGAACATATCTATCTATCTATCTAGTGCTTGATTTTTTGTTGTTGAGAGATTGTTTTTGATGTATATTCATTGATGTGTATTCATTTGGTTAGTTATTCCAGTTTTCTTGTTCTAATTTTATTTGCTTCCTTATAGAACCCGTTGATTTGAATTATTTCACCAAGATTCTTAAAATAAACTACCTAGACGATTTTCCATACACAGTTGTTAATACTAAAGGCAAATTTCCAGCGTCGGTCATGATTTTTGTCTTCTCAAAAAATATTTGAAGTCCAACTTTCAATGCAACATCTGTCAGAAGGATATTCTTTCTGAGATAACTATGTACGTTCTCGCGGCGGCAATGCTTTATAAAAACTTCCCGGGTTTCAAGCCGTGTCAAAATTGAGCCGTCAGGCGACGTTTTGGAAGCATGCAATGCTTCCATTGTCAACTTGAAATCCGAGAAGTTTTTATAAAGATATTCTTTCTACCGCTTATTTCAAGGAACACTCAATTACAATAATGAATTCACTGTTACAAACGTAAAAAGTGACTTATACATTGTCTGTTTCAAAGGTTTATTTTATGCTATAGATCAAACTAATATTAGTCTGGAAATAGATGAAATGCCCGAATAGTATATTGTCTGCCGTTTTGTAAACATTTTTCTTTTTGCCAACAGTTTTGCTGTTGCTTGTGTGGTACTGGAGAGTTACTGGGGCGACAACACATTTTAGTCCCGCCATCTGCTACATTTCATACACCCTGGAATTTGTATGGTTTTTGGTAGAAATCATGGATATTGGAAATTAGAGGATTGAAAGTATAGAACACCAGGATCAGCAGGAGGAGTAACTGCATTTCAACAGCCCAAACCGCCAACTATACGAAGCTGGATATCGCACGCGAATGGTGCAACAAATAAAAAGCTCCTCACAAACCGATGTACAATGAGCATTGTATCATGAAATAAAAAAAAATAACTTTTTATAACATATGTCTCAATTCCCTGGATAATTTAACAAATTTATCTCCTAAAGCAAATATTGTTACAAAACACTATTATCTACCATTTTTTTCATGTTGTTACTGTTATGATCCTCGTAAGCTATAAATCTGATTAGTTTGCATAGTGGTTCAAAAACTGTATCATGTGGACGAGGAAAAATGTCTCATCGTATCGCAAATTATTCTTCATATTGTACGTATTGAAATCTTTCGGAAACATATCCATTCGGCCTGAGAGGTTGGTCGCTTCATTTAGTTATGCATCTTATCCAACCCTACAAAATACAACTGCAGCAAAAAAATTTGCGTTCCCTTAAGTCCACATTTTTTGTTACTGTATGGCTGAAGTTAACCACTCTAGGCATCTCGGCCCAGATACTCGTACACTGGATAGTGTAGCGTTATTTGCTGAGTTGTGACGTCTGTCCTGTCAGCCAACTCACCACATTATAATAGGAAATGTGGTCGTCCTCATAGCAGTTGCCGCAGAACGTAACATACTGGCAAATATTCTATCAGTTTCGTGAGCTGATAATAACGCGACGTAACGGGGCTGCCCTATCAATTCTGTATCGTGGATTAATCAACGATTGTGAAAGGGATAGTGCTATTACGGGTCACATCATAATATATATGATACTATCAAATCATTGCATTCAAATGAAATTGTTATATTTGTTTGTTTTTTCTATAAATAATTCCCACCATATTTCCGCGATAAATTCAAAATAACTTTATAATCACTTTCCAGTCGTTCGATATACTTAAACAATCACTTTGAAGCAATTCTATACGATAACTGTAATCTTTTTATCATATACAAACACTAAACATATTACCACAAACAAACACAAATTTTTTATATTTATATTTGATCTGCAACAATACCCACCGTTGAAGGAGAAGATATGCTAAGGAATTTGTATTTTACCAAGTTGTGGATACCATAGGGAAAAATAAAATGTTTAGTTTTATAATTTCTTGTTTAGTGCTAAGATCTTTAGAGGTCCCTAGTGAAACTGCATACGTGGGATACTTAAAAGAACTAAGGATAATATTCTCTGACTTCCTTGTAAAAATCCTGGGAACACGTGAAGTGACAACAGAACAATACCAGAATGTGGGCAGTGACAAGCAGTAAATTCTTCTTTTTTTTTTAACTGCTTTACGTCTCTCAACAGCGAGGTCTATAGAGACGGGAAAGGATGGGGGCAAGGAATGGGAAGGAATTCGACCATGGCCTTTTTAAGGAAGCATCCAGGCATTTGCCTAGAGTGATTTGGGAAACCATGGAAAACCCAAATCTGGATGCCCGGACGGGGATTCGAACCGCCGTCCTCCCGAATGCGAGGCCAGAAAAATTCTTCTCCACGCTTTGAGAAAATCTTGGATATTAACCAAAGTCAAGTTACATTGAAGAGGGGGAAATTCTGGGTACTTGGCGGTAGTGAGGACTAGAGGGTTGACAGCAGTAAACCATACGATTTTACTATAATTATTATTAATAACTAGATACAACTAGGTACTAGCAGTGTGAAACAAAACAAAGTTAAAAGAACGACCATTTCAAAAACGGTGAATTAGTGACCTCCACAAAATAATCGGAGCAATGTTGAACCATGACAACAAGTTAAGTTCTATAAAAGTGCAAATATAGCAGTTCCCAACCAACATGCAACTGATTCTGCCAAAATTCGTAAGTAGAGTAAACTTCGTTAATAGTTAGTTAATTATACAGCTAATGCCAATTTCTTAACAATACCATGTATGTACATTTGCAGTCACTGATGATGACTCATTCAATATGGGCGAAATGCTCCTGAGAATATTTTAATTAAAAATGAATCATTAAAAGACTGTTTTTTCATTTACAAATGTTCAACAAGCAATTGCGTAAAAATGGCAAATAACCAATTTTACATTCTTACTTTTGTCACTGTTTCATCCTTGCTACACATTTAAGAACAAACTATTTTTTAAATTCCTCTGTCCAACTGTTTTCAGACCCATGATAGTCATCGTTTTAGTTCTTAACCGCTATGGTTGGATAACAGGTTGTTTCTCAATAGAAGTTCCTGAGAACCAAGTTGCGATATGTCGGTTCTTTACCAAGAAGAAGGGCGGCTGTTTTGAGGGAGCTTACTGCTTGGTGCGTCTGTGAGTAGAGTTGCCAACTTTTTCAACAAAAAAACTATGTTTATCTTTGAAAGAGGGAAATAAATAGTTTATGAGAGGAAAAAAAGTATTTTAAAATAGATATTTATGGCCCTAAACATATATATTTTCGTACTACTATTTTATGGTTTCATTTCAATGTGTTATAAGCTGGTACCACATCCTAAAACTAAAATTATTAATACATAAATAAAAGAACAACTCATTTTTAATTAATAGACGCTCTGTTTCTCTCCTTCCACCAGTTTGCTTCAATAAGTCTCTTGGTAGGATACGGGAGTCGGTTCGATTGTTTTTATATTTGGTAAATTATATCTTTCGATCCTCTCAGAAAAAAACTATTCCAGAGTGTGAATTTCGTTTCGTTATAAGCACTAATATGACGTTTGGAAATTAAAACGCACTAGAGAGTTTTGTTACACGAAATGTACAGTTTACCACAGCTAAAGTATTTCCGCATACTTTACGGTTAAATTAAAGTATAACGACCGAAAATTATGTATTATATTTTAGTACAAAATATTATTAGTAACCTTATGCTCCGGGCCAGTGAGGCATAATTTCACATTAAATTACAATTCATTCAACAAAAGATCTTCACAATATTCTGGAAATAAATGAAAATGTACAGTACGTTGAATGTCTTACTTGTCCAATGCCAGCGCAGATACTAATTTCGCAAAGAATTTATTTTGAGAATCTCTTCTTATTCTCTCACAAATTTTCATATTTTGGTAATTGTTTAAGTTTCTTCACTTTTGATTTCTTTGAATTACTGCTGTATCAGTATAACAAACAGAATTTGAATTACTTGCCATTTTTTGAACAATGTAAAAGAAAAATAATGCAGTTGAAAACTTCAACCCCACAACAACTAGGAACAGAAGAATTCTCCGCATATCGGTCACATCATTGACGTCCACGCCTCGTCGACGTCGAGGTCATTAGAGGCGGGATGGGACTGGGGACAAGGAACTGGAAGGAATACGGCCATGGCCTTTTTGAAGGAAGCATCCCGGCATTCACCTGGAGTGATTTGGGGAAACCATGGAAAACCCAAATCTGGATGTGCGGACGAGGATTCGAACCGCCGTCCTCCCGAATGCGAGGCCAGAGCTTTCGACCACAATATGGATGGTATGCTCTATTTGCCTCGGCTACCAAGTGGCAAGTACATAGATCAGAGCATGTACATCCAATCCATGATTGATATCCACTAGAGTGTGCGTTCCATTTCATATATTGTATACTTTACTCGAAATAAAGAATTTTGGTATACTTTATTGGTATGAAAAAGTGTAAAGTATAACAACCAAAAATAAAGCATGATACTTTATTATATATTGGCAACCCTATCTCTGAGGCCAATGTTATCAATAAAATGATCGATAAAGGGGCTATTATTTGCAATATTAAGGACATAATATAATTCTTTTTTGATAAAATTATTTCCAATTTTTGTATTTCCGTTTGATTCTGAATGTGCAGTAATTTCCACAGAAAATAACAAAAGTTACTCTCATGAAAAAACGTATCTTCCAAAAGCAAGTATTAGTAAAAATATCTAGCCTTAACGACCCTTTGGTTACATTACGCTCCTGTTGCCTTTAAAATTCATACTAATTGTGTTTACATAGCTGATCTGAATACAATCTGAGTCTAGTTGGTGAATTTCAGAACCCTTGAAGGTAAGTAGTATCCCCACCTGCCAATTTGAACAAAAATTAAATTAGGCAGCATATCTGAAGGGTGGATCGATTGCCTTGTGGATAGACCACCTTTCCGAATCAGACTCCTGAAATGGTTATCAGTTATCTGTATTCAGAGAGAATAGACAGACTCAGTCAGTTGCGTTAGGGATCCTGCTAGGGGCAATCTGTAAAGCACCAGGTTTCTCCGGTCATGGGAGGCGTCTGTGGATGGTCGAAACGATACTTATGACTTAGTAAACAATTAATTGTGAAGATCCAAACCGAATGTTAATTATTAGTCATGGATATTGTTATACCCACTTTTAACGTATGTATCTCTGATGAAAAACCCTGTTTCCAGCTTAATGTTATGTTGCTTTTAACCTATGTATACGAGATATAAAACTTTGTTCCCCAGTTTTAATGTCATGCTGCTTTTAAGCTATGAATCTATTGAATTTAATTAAATCTTGTGTCCTTTTAATGTACTGTATGGATTAAATCCGAGTGCCACTAAAAACAATTAACTGCAGTTCTAACAGAAAACTTACTTCAAAATTTCTTACAGTTCGTGGTTTAGTTAAGGAGTTATAAGTGTTATACAGTCAGCAACTCTCATGCCATACTTTACTCAGTCCTTTTTTTTTATCACAGGTTCATTGATCAATATTTGCAAAATTCTAATCAGAAGATCCACCGCACACAATGTTAATAACACCACTTCGAAAAATTTTCATTCATCTGGTGATTCAATATTTCGGTTCAAAATTTTATACGCTGGTTACATAAACACTATGAAGAAGTTCTTTATAAATATTCACATTGATGAAGCCCTAATTAAGTCTCCATGGATAGCTGCAATTTCATACAAAGTTACCCATCTGATTGTCTTCATTCTTCTGCATAAACCAATGTCATTTCCTTTAGCAATAACGAACAATTTAAATACTTTACTGTAAAATGATGCTCCGTTTTACAATCTTAACTTTACTTTCTAACGGAATCGATCTTTCTGGAGTGATAAGTAACCATTTAAATCTGAAATGAAGCTGTGATTAATCGCATATAAATACTGATAAAGTCAATTGGCCCTCAAACCTCACACTACATGTCGTCGACCTTCCGGACACAGAAATTAACGCTGGGTATCAGACAATACTCCGAGTCCTCAAGAATTATAAAATAAATTACGACGAAACAAATCAACAATGGACCTCATTTCACCTGTCTCTGGCTCACTGCCTTCAAGTGACCAAAACTAGCTCCCTCAAAAACGACGAATGCAAATCACTATTCACTTCCAGTAAAGACTTCAGTCCACTCCTTCTCAATACTATTGGAGCGACCGTAAATACTCTCTGATTAATATAGGATGAAAGGCTTTCATTTTGGTCGCGATCCCTATTTATACGTAAAATTTCCCGATCTGGTGCAAATTATCTGACGTGTCTGTAGGGGGCGGTCGTTCCACTAAAACCATCTTATGCAATAATTTCCCCTTGCGATGTATCAAAACATTGAGCCATGCGCTAAATACCACAAAAATTACTCAAAAATCCTCAAATAGAGGCTTAAAATAAGCCCAAGTAACCTTACACAACGTAGCTTGCATAGTGATTCTATTATATTACAGTTTTATTTCATTTTTAATGGAATTTGACTACTAGACCATACGACCAGCTCCAGCATTGTGCACTAATTTTCTAACGCAGAAAAGAATGAGTTCCCTTAGTATATTGCTTCGGTTAAGTACAGACAACACAGGATGGACACAAAATTTAGCGGAAAACGTCCTTGTCCGAGGCCGGACTCGAACTGGTAACCCCTTCAATACGAGGCCAGTCTGTTAATCTCTACACTACCAATAACGACAGTACTATACAAGTACACATCAGAGAAAATGGTAAAGCTTATCTGGATTGGCTTAAGCAGGGATTTTTTAAAATAATTTTCAAAACCATTTGGCAAAATTAACAGTGTTAATGTACTATGTCCGTTTCGTATATTCAGAAGGATACGTCGACGATTGCGGAAAGATTTTTTTTTTTTTTTTTTTTTTTTTTTTTTTAAATATCCCATCGAACTATCAGAGACAAGTGGCGGTTGCTATCCGTCTACATTACTTATTGTAAAAATTGAAACACTCAGATGGAATGGTTTTAATCACTCCATAATCGATGGATGTGTAAAACAGTAGAACCATAATAAGCAATTAAGATTGCAGAGAGATGGCGAGCACGTAGGGCAAGCAGCGCCCTCTTTTGTGTGACCTGTCAGGTCAGTGTTAAGCCACACAGAGTGTTCAAACGAAGTGGAAACGTATAATCAAGTGCCGTTAAGCATCGTCGGCGTCAAAGAGCGCAATACCAGCATGTGAGTGAACTCGAAAGCAGCAAAATAATTGCTCTCTGGAAAACGGATTTATCGTACCGTTACATTTCGGCTAGTAAAGAGCACGCTGCTACGAGAGTTGTTCATATGTGGGGATAGAATAGGGCCGTACTGAACGACTAGCGGGTACTGGACCACACAATGTGACCACAGTGCGGGATGACCACCTTCTCTTTTTTGTTTTGTTTTTAACTGCTTATCGTCTCTTAACAGCGAGGTCTTCAGAGACGGGAAAGGATGGGGGGGCAAGGAATGGGAAGCAATTCGGCCATGGCCTTTTGAAGGAAGCATCCCGGCATTTGCCTGGAGTGATTTGGGAAACAATTGAAAACCCAAATCTGGATGCCCGGACGGGGATTCGAACCGGCGTCCTCCCGAATGCGAGACGAGAACACTAACCGTTACATCACCACTCTCGGTACCACCATCTTGTCTGCATGGCCGTAACCGACAGAACAGATTCGTCCACAGTGTCAGCTCGACGTCGGAGCACTGCAGCGGGTGCGGATATGTCTGCGTCGTTGATTCGACGCCGTCTGTTGAACGTTAACCTGGTGGCAAGCATGCAATTGCAACAGCTTTCATTCACCAGAAAGCACAAACGCCTCAGACTGCAATAAGAACGTTAAACCGAGCGTGGTGGTGTAATGGCTAGCGTTCTGGCCTCGCATTTGGGAGGACGGCGGTTTGAATCCCCGTCCGGGCATCCAGATTTGGGTTTTCCATGGTTTTCCAAATCACTCAAGGCAAATGCCGCGATGCTTCCTTCAAAAGGCCAATGCCGAATTCCTTCCCATTCCTTGCCCCCCATCCTTTCCCGTATCTAAAGACCTCGTTGTTAGAGAGACGTTAAGCATATATATATATAAAAAAAGAACTTAAAGGGGTCGTCCATTAATTACGTGCGCACAAGTAGGAGGGGATCCGTCTAAATCTCACCAAAGTGGGGGGATGGTTCCGAAGAAAGCTCAAGTCATCATTTGAATGTTGAAGAACAGTGGACCTAAAAAAAGGTCTACAGAATTACGAGGTCGATCTCGTGGGGGAGGGGGGTTAGCTGCGCATATCTCACGAAATGCTCACCAATTCGGGGGGGGGGGAAGATTTTCCACCAGACCTGCACGCGGTAATTACATTTTTTTTTTTTTTGCTTGTATCAAGTCTCTCGACTGGTTTGATGCAATCCTATCTTGAACTAAGCTCTTCATCTCAATATACGCCGTACAACCTACTTCTTCAATTATCTGCTTCATAAATTCTAATCTTTGTCAACCACTACAATTTTTTCCTTCGAATGTTCCCCCGATTAACAAATTAACCAATCCTGTATGTCTTAAAACGTGACCCACCATCATGTCTCTTCTTTCTGTAAGATTCTTCCACAACCCTCTTTTCTCACACATTGCTTCCAAAGTCCGTTTATTTCATTTTGAGTCTGTTCATTAAATTTACAACATCCTTCTATTGCACCACATTTCAAATGCTTCAATTTTCGTTTTTTCTGGTGTTCTTAAAGTCCATGCTTTCCTACCATAAAGAGCTGTGCTCCTCACATAGAATTTTTTAAAAGTTTTTTCAACATTAAAAACTAAAAGATTCCTCTTTTTCTTGAAAGCTCTTTTAGCTAATGCTATTCTGCTATCAACATCATTCTTACTTCAGCCATCAGTTGTAATTTTACTTCCTAAGTAAGAGAAATAATCTACTTCTCCTGTTGCATCCTATTTTATACAGTATTTAATCCACTATTACTCTTATCTTTTCTACTACATTTCATCACCTTTGTCTTGCTTTGGTTTATATTTAGTTCAAAATCTTCCTTCAGTAACTTGTTCATGCCATTCAGTAATATTTCAATATCTTCAGTCTGTTCTGCTAACAGGACAATGTCATCAGCAGATCGTAGCATACTGATTTTTCCCCATGAACACTTATGCCACGTTCAAATTTTAACGTGGCGTCAGAGCTCATCACCCCCTCCCAGAAATTTACGGGTATTAGGTGACTTTTGTGTGCAGATGTGGTGCCAACAAGGCATTGAGGTCTCATTGCTTCCATGCCAAGACGCGTCGCCGATGTTATCCGTGCCAAAGGCGAACATACCGGCTATTAGGTAGGTGGTCATAATGTTCTGGCTGATCAGTGTAATTTTTACAAATAAGCCAACTTTACCTGGCCACTAAGTATTCTTAATTCGGTATTAAATAATTTTGCTTCGGATTTTACAAAAGCTCCGTAACTTCATCTTGGTGTTCAAATAAACTTGCCAACATATTTCCTTTTGAGAACCAGCGCATTTCCGTACGAAATAACAATGTTTTGTGACCTGTTCTCAAATCTTTACAAAGCTTTGAGAAAAGTCAAATATTTAATTTTTTGATGTAGTAATCATTTTAGTGCGCAATTTTAAAATCTCATGGAGTTTGTTTGTAAGTGTCTCAGCCACCAAGTCGTGACACTGTATGAAACGATGGATCGCAGTTACAGTGGTTTTTTTTTTTTTTTTTTTTTTTTTTTTTGCCTAACATTGATTGTTTAGTTGTCAATATATGGAACGTATGCTAATAATTGTGAACACTGTGCAACATTTGCACTCTCGTCCAACCAGATTACACAAAAGTATGAATTTTTAAATGCATTTACGACTTTAATGTGATGACCATATCACTAATGTGACGTTTTACAGTGCTGTCAGAATAGATTTACTCTACTCTATGTTGCAACAACAATTTCGGCTGCTTTCAATAGGCGCTATGTAACAAGAGTCTCTCCAAAAGTAGTAAAGTTTTGTACCGTTGGCGACAATAAGTGATAATTCATATTAAATCTTCAAGCACATCTTCTGGTAACTGGTTTACTGATTTTGCAGCAAAAAAAAAAAAAAAAAATCTTTTGTTGAGATATGTTTTGTTGACAAGTGTCACTCCACATTGCTAGGATTCATGGCATCACTGCTGAATATAACTTACATAATGTCACAGGTCGACGAAATGACGCACACACACACACACAAAATCTCGCATCAAAAGTTAACATGTATTTTGCTTTGACACTTGTACCCCATTTAACCGAGATAGGGAGGCAAGCGTCACTGCGATACTCTGCTAAAAGCTACACGAAGGCGAGGGTCGGCTCGTGTTGCCTCTCTTCGGTCCGCCAGTGATCTTCCCACCACATTCTCGTTAGAGAATGTACATAGACCAGTGATTCCTAAAATGGGTCTCGTGGACCAGTCACCAGGGTTCCCCGAATCAGTTACATTCTTCATTGAATCCTTGAATTAGTTTGGCTGCTAAATAATACCACAGTTACAAAAAGCATAAAAATTCAATGGTAATAACCGATTACTGTAGTTAGCGAGAATTCGACACCAACATAAAGCGTGCGCGCGGCAGCGCAGTGTGAGGAACGGCTATAACAGGTACATACCCGCCCGCGCCCTGTTTCAATTCATTTCATTCGTTCGTTTGCGTTTGGCAACGATAGGTTGGTGCATCGTTTAACCGTGATGCAAAAGATTTGGATCATACATCACAGTGAAAGTCAGTTTAATTAAGCTGTGAGGTATTTATTAATAAACCTATGTTTTTACGGGGACATGTGTCTTTATCACTAATACTATTATTAAAATCACTAATAGTTACTAACGTGTAGCTATTTGTTTTGTTTGGTATAAAGTTGTTTCCGTGTTAGTTGGTATTTGAAGTTGTATTATTTTTTAGCTTGTCACCGATAACTGGCTAAGGACTTGACTGCTATCACATGATACTTCGAGATCAAACGAATTGGCTGAAAATGGTATAGAGATCTAAGAAAATATTCCAGAGAATGTTGTCGCTGGTTGTTCCGTATGATTTATTACATTCATAAAAGTGTGTGCGTATTTAAAAAAATACAATTAAAAATTAACCATTTCTTCTAATTCGCATCACCGTTAAAAAGAGTAGGCATCTAGGTGCCTTAACTATAAAAAAATTAACTTTAAATTAATAGTTACCAGCAACTTAATTTTAGGGTGCGGAAAACACAATCTAAAAGCCATCAAGATACAGAAAAAACGAAGGAGCAAAATCTTAATAAAAGCCATTTTAAGCCACAGGGTCAAATATGCATAAATTTTCAAAAACCGACACTAAAAATGCTACTGAATTAACTTTCCTCCTACATTACAGGATAGCTAAATCTGAAAAACCACATATAATTGCAGAGAAATTAATTAAATCATGTATGCTAGAAACAGTTGGCCGGATACTCGGAGAAGTCGTAAAGAAAGTTGCAACAGTGAAATGTTCTAACAACACTGTGTCTGATCGGATTCACAACATATCCGACCACATTGAAGATAACTCATACACCGATTGAATGCTTCTGATAAGTTTGCAGTGCAAGTTGATGAAAGTACAGATGTTGCTGATCTATCAGTATTACTGGTATTCCTAAGGTACACCTTCGGCATATTTATCAAAAATGTTTTGTTGCTCTGCACTAGAAGTGGGCAAAAGAATCGTGAATCGATCAAAGAGTCGACTCGTCTAAAAGAATCGTTTGCGGAATCGACTCACTTGGAAGAGTCACGGTTCACTCAAGAGTTGTTAAGAGGGAGCTCCGGAGCTGAGCCGTTGTTGCGCAATCGCTCACCGACTCGTCCAGGTTCTGAGTCGACTCCGAGTCGTTAACTCGATAATGTTTACGACTCTCGGCTCACTCGCTCTCGGCTCACTTCTGTCTTAATGACTCTTCCATGGATTCGGCTCTTTTTAACTCTTGATATCTGCGTAACTCGTGATTCCTTTCGATTCACAATCTTAGTTCCCACGGCGTGTTTCTTGGTTTGGCTACTTATTTGTAAGGAAATAAAGAATATTTATCTTTGGAACAGGAAAATTAAAAATATATTACAGAAATAAAAAGTATTTTTAAATTTAGGAATTTACTTTCTTAAATACACATTTTTCTAGTGTTTTTGGAACTAGTTATAAGTTTTTGGTTTCCTTCCAGACTGTTATAGATGCTACCACAACACAGATTTAGATTTACAAATAAATTATCAATGAATTATACGTCCTATAACTTTTATATTTTACCACAAATAAAGTGTTTCCCGATTATTTGAGGACAGGGAAAAGTATACCGATTTCAGAGCCATCTGCTATTCCCATGTTGCGTGGGTTTTTCAAATTGCGAATGCATCAAGTACTGAATTTAATTGCGATGGAGCGCGTCCGGTTATTATCATACGAACTTCATCAGTGTTTTAGTTGTTCTTCAGTTCTTAATTTTGTGGATAATGCAAACATTTTACAATAGAAATGAACGAAGTTTATGAATTGGACCATTACAAAAATTAGCAGGTGCTGAAGCGGCATATATACTGTTCCAGCTGGTGAGGTTTCTACGAGGAAAAAGGTTAAACGAAAAGACGTTGGGGAACAGTGCCGTCGATGAATATAGGGGAGCGTTCAGAAATTACGTGAGACTTTTTAGGGGGGGAAGGGGTCCGGAAAATCTCACGAAATCTCACCAAGGGGGGGCGGGGGTCGACGGATATCTCACGTGAAATTTTGAACTTGAACGAGTGTAGAACTAAAAAAAGCGTAAAAAATACCAGTTTACAGGGCCAAAAACCGGCTTTTGAGGGGGTATCATTCTTTCGGGGAGCACGACAGCTAAAAAAAGTCTCGAAACTTCTCCTGGTCGAACAACTGGGGGGAGGGGGTTCCGTGAAAATCTCATGAAATATCACCAACGGGGAGGGGGGGGGGCGGCAAAATCTCACCAAGTCTCACGGAGGGGGGAAGGGGGTCTAGATTTCCGGAAAATAGCCTCACGTAATTTCTGGACGTCCCCCAAAATACTAATACTGAAACCATGAAAATAAATATAAAATTTAAATTATGCCATTTAAACAAACACTGATTTATTGGTTTGTAGGTAAAATGCTAGTGATACGCTGTTTAACTTAAGAAAAGCACCATCCGGCAAATTCAAAAAGTTGCCAAATTTATGGAGTAAAATTGGAGCATATGTAAGGGGCGTCCATAAACCATGTAGCTCCATTTTGGCTTCTTGTGAACCCTCCGTCCACCCAAGTAACTCGACGTGGCTTATGTCCCTAACCCCCCTCTCCCCACGTAGTTTATTCCATGACGGAAATAAATATTTACATGGTGTTGAGTGTTCTGTATCTCATTTTAAGTGTGACAAATAATATGAATGAAAAGCTATTTGGCCTGGCTCGGAATCCCACCTTCCAACCCCCTCCACCCACCTCTCAAGACCGATCTACGTGGTTTATGGACGCCCTCTAGCGAGACGTGTAACAAACATGCCACCTACAAAATCAACAATCTAAATCAACAATCTCAATCGACAATTACAATATGCAACAAGGCTTAGAATCAGTAATGAGGTTTGACAACATTTAGCTGGAAGCCTTGAAAATTTCACAGTGTGGCAATCTCACATTTTGTTGACCCGGTTCGGAAAATTCCCAGATCCACCACTGGTTGTAGTTAGACAGGGGGCGGCGTAATCGGTATTGCGCAAGGGCGCTCAAATAGTTAGTGGAGAGCCTGCTCGAAGGCTGGACAGTTAATGACTGAAAAGAGAAGTCGGCTCACATCACAAAAACTAACGAAAATGCTTTTTGTAAATAGCAATAAAAAACTTGTGTAGTTTTCATAAGTAAATTGAATCATTTTTATTGTAAAATTAGTGTTTTCATTTGTTTAAATAATAAAATAAATTGTTTTTGCAATAAATAACTTACAATTTAACTATCAAAAACAAATGTTATTATTTTAGTTAGAATTTGTTAATCATTTCCTTCTTGTTGGTTAATAACTCGTTATCTATTTTCGTCATTCAAAATATCATGTGAAAAGAATCGAAGAGTCGTTTAAAAGAATCGATTCTCAGCGAGGAGTGAATCGATTCCAAACGATTCATCAAAAAGAATCGGTTTGCCCATCACTACTCTGCACACTTAACGCCTCGTCGACGGCTAAGGTCATTAGAGGCGGGATGAGACTGGGGACAAGGAACGGGAAGGAATTTGGCCATGGCCTTTTTGAAGGAAGCATCCCGGCATTCACCTGGAGTGATTTGGGGAAACCATGGAAAACCAAAATCTGGATGCCCGGAAGGGGATTCGAACCCGCGTCCTCCCGAATGCGTGGCCAGAACGGAATAAGCACAACATTGATTGGAAAAATGTTTTCACGTTTGCTGTGACGATCCCGTAGCAATGGAAGGAAAAATAAAAGGTAACACATCAAAAATTAAAAACATTGCACTGGGTTGCAACTGCAGTCATTGAATTTTCCAGGGTTTTACCCTTGTAACAAAGAAATTACCATCTGATTTAGAGGAAGATCTTGGTGGTGCTATGACGAGCTTTAATTACGTGAAAAGTCGTCCCCTCTAGACAAGATTGTTCAAACAAGCGTGCAAAGAAATGTGTAGTGAACATGAATCATTGCTCCTTCACACTGAAATCCGAAGGCTTTCCAAAGGTAAAGTTTTAGCAAGGTTTTAAACAAGGGCAGGAGGCGGGGGCAGCTGTCCCCCCCCCCTCCAAGCAGGACGCCGGTATGCACTCGATCAAAGTTCTGCCGAACCGAAGAGTAAACAATGTTAAACAACTTTCAAAAATTAATTCAGTTCACGTGATTTAAGCCTGCTTGCTACTGCTATCTGTGGAAAACAGACGTCAGCGAGGGCAAGGCGGCACAACGTGCCACGCACGGTGCTGCTTAAGTTGCGTATCGACTATGTGCAGTTCCAGCGCGAGGCAAGTTCGATCTCTCCAAACCGGTTATTTGCCGCGCGAACCATTTCTGTTGACAGCGCGTGGCAACGCAACCCAGCCCGGATTGCGCGGTAAACTTTCCAGCCACTGTCTTTTCGTGAAACCACCGTGGACATTTCAAGTGATCGAGTAGCTGCAACTTTCATTGTGATGCATCACACTGTATACTAGAAACCTAAATGAAAAGTGATTTGGTGTTTATCGAAATTGAATTTAGTCCGGTCAAATAGAGAGCGGGCAGCGTGCGCGTGCGAGACAAGGGATGTCCGCCGCGTTCTGACGATGTCAAACACAGCGCGGGCAATACAAGGCGATCCAGTGTGAAGAACAAACGTCACGCGAAACGATTGGGTGTTTGGACGGAGGTGACTCGCACCAAACTATGGCTTTTTCATTCGCGGTCATCATACAACTGTCTCCAGCAAAGTGAAGGAAGTAACTGGGACTTTTTACAGCCTTCGTATTTACCTGTTCCGACCAAATTACCCGATTTGTCGCCCCCCTGGAAGTGCCGCCCGCGTGCGGTGCACGCCTTGCATGCCCGCTGACGGCGGGCCTATACCGACCGATTGATGTGTGAAAAACTCTGAGGAGAGTTCAGAGAACCTTGGCACTTTCCGAATTGCATTGGAAGTGTGAACGGAAATCACGTGAAAATAAAATGTCCTAACAACGTTGGCTCAAGCTATCTCTGTTACATTTTTCCCATTCTACTGGCAGTTGTTGACCCAGATTTAAAGTTCCTTGTAGTTGATATTGACAGCTACGGCCGGCATAGCGACACTAACATCATTCAAAATTCCTCCATTTATTATGAATTCGTTCACTGTGAAACCATTCTGTCTTCGAAACCATTGCCTAGTATGGATACCCCGTCCCTCAAGTTTTTGTAGGCGACGAATGTTTCGCACTGCAGACTTATTTAATGCGCCCTTTCCCGACAGACGATGAAACAATATATTTTATAAATGGCTTAGTAGGGCATCACATGTCGTTGAAAATGATATTGGCATATTAGCCCAGAAGTGGAGTTTTTTTTATTTTCTTTTTATTATTTGTAAAAGCATTATGTTGCTTGCCCAGTTATCTTCGATGTTATAATGCTGCAGATATCACAAGTGATGAAATATCAGATAGTCCAAACCTGTCCAGAACGGCGTTCTCAAATACAACGCCGAAAAAAACGGAGATCAAGTTCAAGTGACCGATCAGTTCGTCGTTTATTTTAATTTTCTAATTGATATTTAAACGTATCGTAAACATACATGATTACTACTTTCCTCCTTACTTAAATAAACAGAATTATATGTTCTATGTCAAAAGTGCAAGTAATAATAATAAGTTGCAACAAAATAAATGTAACAAATAAATAATGATAAATGAAATAAAATGCTTTTAAATAAATAAAGAGTAATTCAATTACCTATTGCAGGTTTCTTTCCTTTTCGCCCAAAATCTCAATCCAAGCTTCACTTTTCCTGTTGTTTTTTTTAGTCAGGATGGCGTGTATGAAATAAATTTTTTCGCTCATCAAATTAATTAATTTCTCTATTTCGACATGATCGCGCGATAACTGTGTGCACTCACAACCTGATCGCTGACCGCTGTGACAGGATTGATTCAATACAACGTAATACAGTTCCCGCTACGTGCAGACTTCCCCGCACGCGCCCGTTGCCAACGCTCTGTCTGACCGGCCCTTACAGTATGGTGAGAAACTCATGGAAGCCGGTCCTGGCAGTGTAGTGGCTAGCTCGCTGGCCTCGCATTGCAAGGGCCGCCAGTTCGAGTCAGGCCTCGGGCACGGGTGGTTTTAATTAAGTGTTGTCCTCACTATGATGTCCACAATATCATAGTGAAATTCTGATACAGCAGTTGCAACGTAAGCAAATTGGAGCTGGCCAAATGGTCAAAAAGACCGAAAGCTATTAAAAAAAAAACCTTAATGGAAGACATAGCTATGAAGTCATCGAGGATACAATAAACAAATGTTACGAGAATGACAACGGTAGAGTTCCTAAAATCATTAATTGAGTCAGTGCACATTCAATTTCGGGAGGCGATTTCAATTACTGAAAGATGCTGTGTCTTCAAGATTTCTAGCAATTTTTGATTCGTCTACTATCCTGCAATATCTTTTTCGAGTTTCAAAAACAATTATTTTTTTGAACAGTTCCAGATGTTTTTGACGCATTATGCGAGGCTCTGAAAGAATCGGCACCCATTTTATACTAAATTTTTTATTGCTATTCAATGTTTTGTTGCCATTCGTAACGAGAACTTGCTCCCTACTTAGGTATGATGTATTGAGTTAACCATGTCATTTGGCGATTCTATAGATTTGTTGACTGGAGTTTAAAGTAATGATTGTTGGGGGTGATGGAGGTGATACAATTGGAATCTGATTGAGCTGCACCATATAATTGTATTACAAGGCGACAGTTTTCGCTGTCCCGCTGTGCCGCATGAGCCAACTCGAACAAAGACACCTCAGTCTTAACTGTGCTCGAGCCAAGTAGTGAGGACCTTTGCCGCGTGCCTAAATAACGTTAGACTGCAGGCTGACCCGATACGACCACAACGCATTGTATCGTTTATACTGTGACATCGCCGGAGCGCACGTTAGTAATTTATTTTTTATAACAGTGGATATAAGGAAGATTATTTTAAAAAAGTAATTAATTTGTATTTACCGTAAGGTTAACGACGGCTCTTAATAGTATTACATACAGTACCTCCAAAAAGTAAGACTTTTATTTGATAACTATAGTTAGTTGCATTCGTTTGTATTTTATTTATTTTTATTACCACTAAGAGATTATGAAAAAGTCGGTAGTATAAGAGCTAATTTTGTGATAAAATATTCATTACTCTTGAATTTACAGTATATTTGTCCTAAGTGCCCGGATTCACTTGGGTAATAGTTGGGTCGGTCCAACAGTCAAGTTGTTTCACATATTCTATGCTCGTATCTATATACGATGTTACAGCCCACAGGCCCAGCTTCATATTAACTTCAATCATGAATTAAGTACAATGGTGTTGGAGAGAGATGCTGAAACACTGCTGGGTACTTTCCTGAAAATTAAAACTTTTCTGTAGATGCTAAAGCCACTAATTTTAAATGAAAATTAAATAATTGTTGCTTTCAGAATTGCTTGCCTCTGCTAGTAGATTCTAATTAATTTGTTACTCGAACTCTCTGTCGCTAAAAATATCTATGAACACAGCAAAACATGTTTCATCACATTATCATCAATCAGCAGCTTAAAATGCTAAGATCTTCTCAGAAAAAAAAAAAAAAAAAAAAATCCAGTCGTTTCCGTCAGAAGGAAGTAGAAGACAATCGATAAATCGTGTCATCTATAATATCTTAGATTATTTTCTGTGGTACACCATACAAATGACTTGCCTTTAAGAAGAGCAACATCAAGATGTTCATGAAGACCTGTTGAAACTAAGAATTGATTCAAGTGTCCTTGTTTTGAAACAGCAGTTTGAAAAATGGGGATGAAGGTAAATCCAAAGAAGGACCAGATTAATAGGTACACAGTTAAAAAGCTAAAGGTTAATTATGAGTTTAAAGCGGGGAAGGAGCTACTTATTGAAGACTCGAAATGAAATACCTTGGCGTAACTTTTTATACGAGATTTAACTTTGAAGGACACATTGGACAGGTAATAGGAAAGTGGTTCAAAATCCTTCACCTGTTGGAAAGAATGTTGATGGGATGCACTAAAGAAGTAAGGGAATCGGGTTACAAAACTCTGGCCAGACCACTGCTGGAATAAGTTGGCGTAGTTTGGGACCCACATTTTGGGTATCAAATACAGGAATTGGTGCAGAGGAGGGCTGCCAGATTTATCTTTGGAAATTATTGCAAAACACAATCGGTAATTAATATGATAAAGGAACTAGAGTGGGATTCATTGGAGGATAGACGGAGGGTTAAGAAAGTCATCGGAGTGTACAAGGCCTATACTGGAGATGAAGCATGGAAAGATATTGGTGGGAAAATTAAGAGAGTTGCTTGGCATTGCAAGGTTGACCATTACCACAAGCTGGCACTTTATTTCAGGGATAAGGGTGTGGTAAAATTTTCTTTCGTAGGAAATGGTGTAAGGGCTAGAAGTGATGAATAATTTACCAGAAGCACTGAAAGAATTTGAAGTAAAAATTAGTAGAGGGTAAAAATAGGTTGGAAGAGGAAAGAAGAAAGACGGGTGTGCAGGGAGGGCCGCTCCATCGCAATTTTATCAATTATTATTATTAGGTTAAGAAAAATGTGATGTAGTTATATCTCCCCACAGATTCAAAACGAAACCATTGCTCTGTGCGGCTTAGTTATTAAAAGTGAAATTATGCAGGCCACAAAGAACACTTATATTGTATTGGCAGATGAGACGTGTGACATAGCTGGTAACGAATAGCTTTCCATAAAAATCAGATTTTATGACGTAGATAAAAATACAATCCGCAAAAAATTTCTCGAATTCGTAGAACTGATGGCGTTGATTGACAAATCATAGCATCAAAAAGTGACAGGTTTTTAAAAAACGAAGGACATGGACCTGCTAGGTGTGTAAGCCAAGGATATGAATGGTGTTCTATATTAGCGTATGATATTGGTGGGATTCAATTTTTTTTTTGAAGAGAAATATAAAAAAAATGCCTTGTATTTTCATTGAGTAATCCACAGACTTAACCTGGTTGTAAATAATTTAAATCAAATTACAGAAATATGGAACACAATTAGTATCATATAGTACATTATAAACTTTTTACAAGAAACCTTTTTATGGAGAAAGTAGGTGCCAAATATTTTAGCTTTTATATGGGGCCCGCTGCTCTCAATAATATACCGGTACATATTTTGCAATTTTAACGGGCATTTTGAAGACATTGTCAAAGGACTTTCGAATGTTTCTAGAGAAGGGAAAGATGCGGCAAGGAACGGTGCTCACCAGTTACAGCGTGTTGCTATGAAGTCAGAATTCATTAAATGCGTTGGATTGAATACTCAGGATTACGGGAACCTGTTGCCACTGCATTACAACCAGAGACAATCGATATGTATACATGTATGGATCATATTAATAGAATAATGTCTGTCATAAACAATGATCGCAGCAACACAGACATGGAGAGCTAAAATATTTTAAACACATGTACCAGAACTGCAGCTGCCATTGGAACCGATTTGAAAGCTGGACGCATTGTATCTGTCCAACAACGTAGTTGAAATCACCCTGCTGAGTCTATACGATGTTTGAAAGAGATCTGTTTTCATACCTTGTATAAACTCCTTGATAGCGTCTCTGGAGCAGTGTTTTGGGATTATATATTGCGCTTTTCACGTTTTCTTTTAAATTTAACTCTATTTAGTAAATAATCAATTAAGATGAGTATTCAGTTTCAAATCGTATTACATGCCTTACAGTAAATCATGTCAATTTGAAAATAATCTACTTATCTAAAATGCACTGAAACTATTACTTTAATTGCAAAAAATTACATATACAGCCAGCAGCCGAGAAAACCCTTTCTACCTCCTCGTTTTCAAAAAAATTAAATTTCTGTACTTTTTTTTGAGATCATTAAATCTGGGAATCACCTCAGTATGTGGATGAACCAGTGTTACGGTCACGCTTGTGCTTCAATTGTGGCGTCCAGGTCTTCGTGGTCTACGTCCGAGTCAAAGTTGATTCTGGGCGTTCAATTTCTTTCAGTAGTTTTCTTTTTTTGAGTGGGAGGGGTACAAAACGTCGACAACTGCCAATTGTGTGCTGTGTGAAAAGTACAATTACAGATACCAAGGCAGAACGTTTTCCTGACGCTTGTCCCATCAGGTCTTTTGCCGATAAAATCAGTTTCAACAGCAACACCAACGCTTGTCAGTCGTTCTTTTATCAAACTGATGCAATGATCCATGATTCAGGAACCTCGTATTCTAAGCAAGCTGATATTAAAATGTGTTTCTTTGCTATGAACATAAACGTTTAAATATAGATGATTTTTTGGGACGTCCACTCATCAAATACTCAACGAAATTCTTTGACATTGTTTCTTAAAATATTTAAACTGAACAATTATGTCAACATGTACGGAATTTGAAAACTTTGTTATAATAGATCTTACAGCATTAGCAAATTAGGAAACTAAAATCCACTTTTTGAAAAGAAATCTTAAATATAATGAAGTACAGTTTAAAACAAAATAATTTTAACACATCATTTATTCAATCGATTTTGAAATAGCTGTCAGTAGTTGTAACCTTCTTTTTGTATAGTTTCTGCTTCACCCCATTTTACGGATTGCGGATCGGCTTAATTAGGTGCTGGATTCGCCAGACTGCCAAATGATGCGGGATCCTGCATTGTTGGATTGAAATCCACAGTTACATTCTAGTAAAGTTTAAGTATGTTATTGGTTGATTTAAAAATACTATAACTTAAATTTTTTTGATTATGAAGTCAATCTATGGGATAAACTATGGAAGGAAAAGGGTATGACAACAGAAAATCTTGGACAATTAGACCTTATGAAAGAGTTAAAGGATACGGTAATATCCTTTTGTGCGAAAAAAAAAAAAAAAAAAAAAAAACGCAATCCTAATTTCCTTGGCTCAGGATTGTACAACAAGCAACATACAGAGTCCTTCTCTATACTGCGCCTTGTTAAAACATGGCTGATGTCAACGATGCTAGAGAACTACCTAAACTGTCTGTGTATGCTTGGTGTACACAGAAATTTTTTAGAAGAAAATTATTATAAAATTGCATATGAAGTTGTTAAAAAAATTACTATTAGAGTAATTGTAATATTTATTAATTATATTAATTAATTAATTAATATAAACGTATTACATTAATAAATACTTTTTTCACATCCATATTATCAGTTTTCTCTTGCCTGCCCCCCCCCCCCCCCGAACAAAATCCTGGCTACGCCCTTGGTTTTATATATATATATATGTATGTATTCTAAATGGCATTCGACAACATACAGTCAGCTCAATGTGATTATCATAACTCTTCGAGTGTACCAGTTTCTCCAGTACATGGTTGCTCTTAAGTATGGACACTACGCTACCGAGGCCAGCTTGCAATGTTATATGAACTTCAAGACGAGTGGAAGGTTTTTCAAAAAAGGCAAAACATGTCTGCGTCTGCATATCTTTTCGGCGTATTGCATGGAATTTTTTTGGAGTGGTCAAGGAAATTACAACAATTTTGCAGGGAAAATCAACAACAATATTTTTCATCAGACACAAATCATCAGCCTTTTTTCAGAAAGAAATAAATTTTTGGATTACCTGCGTATAAGATTTTCTGTAACAAAATATGTTTGAAAGGAAAATCAAAATATCACTTGACATATGTTAACCCTGCGGAAATTTTTTTTGTCCGATTACTTTTTGGGTATTGATACTGACATTGAGTGGAAACAAAATCCATTTATCATTCGAGGTCAACCTGCGATGCTAATTGTCCTTAGAAATGAATCACTCATACATCTTTAGAGATCAACTGCATTACAATACACAAATGAATACGTGTCACTGGACATGTTTTGGTTTTACATTAGAAGTGAATACACTGAAGTCACCAAAAAAACTACCTTACCATTGCTCCGTTATGTCACAATGGATAGTTGTGAAATATACTTTTTAACTTATACCTATACAAAAAAAAAAACAACAAAAACAAATCTATATCGAGATTGGATGCTTCCCCAGATATACGCATACAACTGTCGGACATGACATTAAACATTAAAACAGTTATTAATAAAACAATAATGCAGTTTCATTCTTCATATCAACTTCGTTTGAAAAATTTCTATTGTTTCTTTTTATACTCTTATTTTAAATTGCAGTATCTTTCATTTGTTATCATTTGATGTAGGGTTCCATAAAATAAAAAGAATTTGTTGAATGTTTTGCAACCTAAAAGTTTAGGAACCGGCCATAGCGGAATCGCTCACCCATCACGCTCGGTGCTACCATTTTAGTGACAAAGAGTGAATATAGGAGCATATAACAACAGGGGTACTTAGGGAGTCCAAAGATGATATTTACAGGATGAACGTGTCACCATCTATTTATGACTCGAGTGAACTTTATTATCTGTACATTTCACTTCAATCTCTTTGTGAAACGGGGATGTTAGAGACTGTTCTTTTCGTATAAACACACCACACACACATACGGTATATATATATATATATATATATATATATATATATATATATATATATATATATATATATACAAAAGTTTTTTTAATGAAGAAGATATCTTTTTGCTTACATAGGCCCTAATATTTTTACTCGTTGTTCCTAATACTTAAAAACAAATTAATAGATTTTTAATGAACTTATTACAGAATGGTGAAAATGTTTGCTAATGTGATTAATGAAATCCGTGGACAGGACTGATAATGGCAGTGTGCCGAATTTGCCTCTTCGTCGGTAGTTTCTCGACCCCTGGTCTAGATGATTACATGCGTAATCAGGACTGTAGACATAGACATAAATTCTTTACCATTCTTTCTGGAAGTAATAGGGGTGGTTGGTATTTGTAAGCGTCGGTTCCATGTAGTGATTCTCCAATTTGTCTATCCCTTTTATTTTTCCTTGTATAAATACGTCTGGTTGTAAAAATATGAACTTTATGTGCTTGAGACTTTCATTTAAGGCTGTTATGACATATTTCCACCAACATATTTTCCTATAAATAAGTAGCATTAAAACCTGAAAAAAGTCATATTAAGTGTGTGAACTAGCATCAGCAAGTTTAAGTTTTTTCGCAAAAAAATAAAAAATAAACAAATAAAAAAATATATATATTTTTTTTGTTAAATACATTTCTGTACTTATCCAGAAATTGTGTATATAGAAGACAGAAACAAAGTTGTTCTTTTGTGTTATACTGAAATAAAGGTTGTTAATCAAGTTAAGGGCTTCTTAAAAAGGAAATAATATGCAGCTCGCAATAATTGAATTTATTAAATAGAAAATGAATTAATAATCTGCGCAACTTGGATTTAAGTTTACCTTTCGTATCTATATTTTTGCATTAAACTGATCGATTTTTTTATGGTGACTTTCATGATGTGGGAAATGCTAGGTCAGTAAGTGTTATCAAGGATTCCTTGCAATAATTTTGTACACTATTATCTCAGTTTTGTTAAGCTGTAGATTTGGGGGCCAGTAATGTAGTATAGTTGATATTGCAATATATAGCATCACACACAATAGGCCATGTCCAAGCACTTTATTATTCCTTTTATAACAGAACAAATACTATTTTCTCTTCAAATTACCAGACCAACATACCATCCATGTTGATAACATGTAGCTGAAATGTTTTTTTGTGGTTTATTATAAAGTCATCTTTTAAACCCAAGTTAATAGTATTTGATTTCTACTCCACATACATTCTTACCATTTAACTGCATGTCTTTTAACATTTTGATTTTTCCAATAGGCAGTGTATTAAGTTCTTTATTTGACTCAGATTTAATCAACATATTCTGAAAATTTCAATCACCATATTCATACAGATCCATTATCAGACTAGAATTAAATGATTTGGGTTCTTTTATATTTTAGCAAGCCTGATATATTTCTCAGAAGTGTGATTTTCTAAATGCTAATGAAAACGATTTTCAATTGCATTTCATACATTTAAACTTATCAAACTAATTAAATTTCAACTTTGTATATCAAAAAATAATAATGAGTAGTTTATTTTTGGTTGAAATCAGGAACTTCAGTGGTAGTTATCATTTATGATATTCCCGGTCCATTACCATTTTCTTCATTAAAAAATTGAACACAACATATTTGGTTTAATACTTTTGATATTTCGACTGTTAAAAGATATTGAAAACTTTGGATGAAGAGTATGTATGTGGTTCAGTGTTATAAATAACGAAAACTTCAGATTTGGAGCATGTTACATAAGATTGAAGTGGTCTGGTAGCTCAGTGATTAAGCTGCTTGCTTCCAAAAGTTCATGGTCCAAAGCCGGATTCAAATCCCAGTGGGGCCTGGAATTTTTAAGAGTTGTGTTTGATAATTTTTTGTTGTAAATTTTTAAATGTTTATTCAGGCCAATGCATTTTTTGCTCTTCAGGATAATCTGTGGCCCATATTGTAACATTTCATATAGTTTCTCTGAATAGCAGTTTTTTTAACTACAACAACACTTTTTTATAAAAATATTACCTTTTCATCATGAAACAGCTAATACACTATTCTTTTCTTCTTCGCCACCTTACATTGATGAATTTTACTCATCATTGGCATGATCAGTTTTGGATGTTTGGTTTTACAGCTCCATGTCCTTGCTGATGCCAAGCATTTTATTCCTACTGTCTGGTAGTACTACATCCTATTGGACAGTAGCATATCCAGGAATTTGGTATGGAGGGGGGCTAGGATTTTGGTTTGTGGGGGGGGGGGAGTTACTCAGGTGAAGTTGCAGCACTTACAAGAAAATTAGAGCTAAAAAAAGGATACCCAAAGTTCCAAAATTATGATGTAGTCGGGGATGACCTAGATGCTTTTTGGGGGAGGGGGGTGCTCAAGCCCCTTAGTCACCCCCTGTATCCGCCACTGCTATTTGAGGAAGTGAAGTGTTTCCATATGACTGTAAAATCTGTAATTTCTTTCCAAGCTTGGTAACTGTATTAATTGTTTATTAAATCAGTAGTTTATGAGGCAGAGATAGGGAACCATCATGGAATTTGCTTTGATGGATGCATAAACTCACTGAGGCACACTGGCAGATAGTTACTACACTAGCATTTGTAAACACTGCTACACCAAGAAGGGATGGTCTGCTTTGTTTATTTACTTATGGCTTCACACCTTATTGATATCGAGGTCATTTGAGGTGAGATGGGATTTGGGACAAGGAATGGGAAATGGTTTGGCCATGGTCTTTTGAAGAAGCATCCTGGCATTTACATTTAGTGATTTGGGGAAACCATGGAAAACCCAAATCTCAATGCCTGGATTGAGATTCAAACCTGCGTCATCCTGAAAGTGAAGTAAGAACGTTAATCGTTCACTCACCATGGTCGGTAGGAATGGTCTTGATCATTCCAAAACTGAGGGGTTTGTAGAACAGTTGAACCGTAGTAACTGTTTAAGATGGCATCCAAGTTAGTCCATTTGCTCCCTCTTTTGTGTTAGTGCACAGGTTAGTGTTTTGCCATACTCAGTCAGTGCAGAGCCATCAAACGAAGAGAAAACATGCAAAAAGTAATGGTATTCCCTGTCAATGTCAAAAGGCTCAATGTGATCATGGCTTTATGCCTCATTGACGTTGAGGTCTTTAGAGGTGGAATAGGAGTGGGGACAAGGAATGGGAAGGAATTCGGCCAAGGTCTTTTTGAAGGAAGCATCCAGGCATTCACCTGGTGTGATTTGGGGAAACCATGGAAAACCCAAATCTGGATGCCCGGATGGGGATTCTAACCGCCGTCCTCCCGAATGCGAGGCCAGAGTGTTAACCACTTATCCACCATGCTCGGTCAATGTGAACATGTGGGTGAGTTCAAACGTGACAGAGTGATTGGTCTGTGTGAAGCAGACTTATCGTACATTGATATTGTGACTTGTACATGGCATGCTGCTATTGCAATGCTACATGTGTAGAACCAGTGGATAGACGAGGGCCGTACATAGCAACAAGAGGGTACTGGACCACACAATGTGACTGCAAAGTCGTATGAAACCATCTTGTGGACATGGCCATAACCAACAAAACAACCTTGTCCATAGTGTTGGTTTCATATTGGGGCACCATAATGGGAGGGGACATGTCTGTGTCGACAGTTCAACACCATCTGCTGAGGGTTGGAATGGTGGTACACAAGCCATTACATTAGCTTCCATTGACCAGAGACCACCAACATCTCAGAATACAATTGAACATGGCATCGCTGGCATGCTTAGTGGCAAAGTGTAGTGTTTTTCTACTAGTTTAACTTCAGCTTGTCTTGCATTGATGGGTGTACATGTGTTAGATGTTAACATGGTTAACACAATTGTGTAAACTGAAAACCTTAGCAGTATAGCAGACAAATGCCAAGTGGAATTGTTTGGGGGGTCACTGGCTATAATTTGCCATTTCACCTCCAATGTACAGAGGGCAATCAGAACAGAAACCACTACAAAAGGGGGGTTCTAGAGCCTGAGGCACTGCCCCTCCTCCAGGTGGGTCTACATCTTATATTTTAACTGGACAATATTTGGCAACTTGTGAAGATTGAAATGTACCAATGCTTCTCTGAACTGTATGTTTGCCTGCCATGTTCCCCATTGTTTATGTCAGGGATATGGTTGGTATGCAACTTGGTCATGCTGCCAATGCTTCAATGCTTTGTGGATGCACCGACAAAATGCTTGGCAATGTGTTGGCCAACAGAATATTTGGGCTTTCTTTGATTCCAGGCCATAATGTCTAGAGGCTCTATTTGCAGCATGTGGCCTTTTCACAATAATGAATTCTCATTATTATGATGCATGTAATTCTACACAATGTTTTGTTATACAGTTAATCTGCAGAGTAAATTTCATTGTAATCACATGTCCCCTTCTTGGTGTTGCAATATCCACAAGTATTGTAGAAACAAAAGGGTAAAAGATTTCCTTAATTATGATTTTTTTCTTCTAAAGTAAATGAAGACAAAATATTTTTAGTAGTACTTATTATTACCTGTGTCGTATTGGTTATATATCCAAGTTCATACCAGTTCTTTTACTCTGATGAAATACGCAGAGCATATTGCCTTTAGGTCTAGATTTTTCAGTGGCTAACCATCCTGTCAGTTTGGCAAAGTCTTTGTTCATTTAAAAGGTTAACAGGCACTGAAACATTATGTCCATTGGTGTGGACCATTAAATACATTTATGTTTTATGAGAAGCATACCATGTTGTTCAACCTATTTAAGTAAGGATACAGTGTAACTAACAAGTTAGCAGTTTTTAGGCTGAACCCTTCATCAGCAGTAGATTATAAAGTTTAGAGTGTAGGTCTGCTTTACAGCTACCACTTTCTGTACTCCATTTTCCAGCACTGGTGATAGGGAAGGCAATATAAAACATTAATTTTTCTAGAAAGATAAATTAATAACTTCACAGGCCACTATCATCTTTTGACTAAAATTACCTTTACCATTTGGTGCCTGAAGAGAAGTTGAATGCCAGTAATTCAAACATTAATTGCATCTCGAACTAAAAATTTGATTATGCTGGTGTGATTAGTGTGATAATGTACTCGTGGTCACATTTGCTACATTGGGAATTGTGGAGAAGGTTTAGTCCTCTGTAACGATCATAACTCCACTAAGCTGGTGGTAAGCTTGGGGCCCTATTTCTCAAGAAATGGGGAAAGAGAAGTCCGTGGAGTAACACCTCATTAAAAAAAACTTTGTGTCAACTGGCTCCAGGGCCCCATGCCAGGGTAATGGTTAAGACCTCAACAGCAGCAACAGTGGAGAATAAGACCTTCTGAATGGTGAAGCTGGTGGAACAGGCACTTGTCCACTCAGGGTGAAAATAAGGAGTTTACGCTGTTGCTGTACCACAGAGGTGCAGCTACAAACAGTGCCTGACTCAGAGTGAACAGATGAATTTATACTGGGTTACCTACTACCCACTTGGAAAGGAACAAGATGCTACCACATTATATTCCCCAAATAGTATCGCTCTGCACACAGAATAATCCAGAGATAAGACCTCGCTTCACTTGGTTCTCTGTGAGGGAATACATTAAGAGATACAGTAATGATCATGTGTTCCATGAAACAAGTCACTTTCTTGCATTTAAATTCTTAAAGATCTATGTCATCCAAGGCTGTATTCTCAATAATGTGAGACGTAAGTCTGTTAGAGATATATTAAGGAAACTGTTAGTATTGGTGGATAAAGAACATTTAACTGTACTTGTGCTACTCTTCCATTTAATAAAATTATCCCTGAAATATTTTTTCAGTTCCAAAATTTGTGCCTTTTTATAATTGTATCTATTTCCCCCTTCAGTTTTGGCCACTAGTTTACTGAATCCCCTTATATCCATCATCCTTGTGATCACATATCTTTGGTTACTAGACACCCAATAAGGTTATCATCGGGCTTTATTAGGATGATATCCAACATGTTTGGTCCCTTTGTTTTCTGCTCAGTCACCTGTGTAAAGCCTCCTTCCCTTTCTAAGGTATTTGTTCCTTTGTGTTATTTACCTTATTTCCTATCAAGTTGATACCTGGTAAGTTCAGATCCACACCAATAACGACCATACTATGTTCACTTTTGAATATGAATTTAACTTCTCCCTTAGTGCCTCATCGGTATCATTAATTTTTTCCCCTGTGGAATGTAGCCAATACCCTGACATATTCTTTTTTATTTCCCCTGAAGTCAATCCCAAGCAGCTTATGGACATGAACTCTGAACCCCAATGACCTTATCCCACAATAAAAGACATGTCAGAGATAAAATATTTTGATGATAATAGTTTCACTAAATATCAGTAAAAATATGATTTTATAAATGTTTACAGCTAAAATGTTGCAAAATTTGAAAAAGTGTAATAATGTATAATTATCAAGGGAAATTAATCTTTTATATACCTGAATTTGGTAACAATTGGTGGATTGCTAACCAGTATAAATACCCATCCCCAAGTTGCTCTTCTAGCTCTGCAGTATACTCTGTAGCAATCAGGAAAGACCTCATTGTCTAGAACTCCACCATTAATTGGTGAGAATTAAGTGACTGTTGAAACATGTTGGGATTGGAATTCACAAGTACTCATGGTGCAGCTTGGAATAGTCTGTAGTTCCATGGGGGTGAAACTATAAAAAGTGAATAGCTGCCTCCATCTAGGCAGTCAGCTGGCAGATTTTATAGAATGTAGGCAGATCTGTATGGCTCGTGGTGTGAAACGGTAGTGCAATTTCTGACTATGAATAATTTTCGTTGAACCAGTTTCAATGGTAGTATTTTATTTTTGCATCATTGAGAAATATCCAAATGATTGCTTATCTGTACTTACAGAATTTTTCTGATGTGTGAAGACACCATTTAACCAATTTGCTTTTTTAACTGTGTCGGTGGTTACTTTTCTGAACTTTTATAAATAATGACTTTTGTAGTTGTGAATGTATTGTCTTGAAGATGCTTACCTGAATCATCCTATTGGCATGGAGACAATAAACAATTGGTTACTCATTCTGTAACTTTTGATATCAGTTTTAAAAATATATTGTGACTTGAACATTCTCAGTTTTGTTATTCCAATCTCCTTACAACATTTATTTCGAGAACTGTTTTGAATTCCAAGTTCTGAGTAGTGACCAGCATAAGAAAGAACTTAAAATATTTCAGTAGTTTACTTGAGTCACTGGTCATAGCTCACAGGCAATGAACAATTTAATTAAACCAACCACCCATTAATTAATCTATGACACATGGTGTTTCTTTAGTGATTTCTGAGCAATACAACATTTATTTACATTCTGACATTAGATTTTATGCAGTTTTGAATAATTTTCTAAGAAACTACTGGAATGGTGTTTTTTTCACTGCTTATATTTTCAAGCATTTTTTTGTAATTACCTAAGGCACACACAATAATTAAAAAAAAAAAAAAAAAAACCAAAAGGGTAGATAAATTATATTTTGGAATTTATGCTTAGGGGCCCATATGGTCATATTAGATATCCTCACTATCTTGTCTATTCTTTCATCTGCCTCATGCTTATTATATCTTAATGCACCTCATTCCTCAATATCATCAAGACATATAGATGGTTGATACACAGTCAAGCATTATTTTTGACTACTGTCTGTTATTCTTACTAGATGGCAATCCATGTTATAACCAACTCTTAACAACACTTTCAGTTTTTGCATCACTGTCCATTACTGCAAACTCATGAGTGTACCTAATACTATATTCTCTGGTCATCTGAGTTTTTATTGAATAAATAATTTCTGAAGTATTTTCCTCCAGCACCATGATCTTGTGTATATTCTTTCCAGGCATTCGAATTATTACATCAGTACTGGGTTAAAGTTTTTCTAGATCCCTATGTTGTTAGAGCTACATGTTCCTAGGCAGGTTATATGACCTGAGTAGTGGGACTATTCATTTGGTACCACATTCCCATCTTATCTTATTTAATAACTTCTGAAGTAAGGTACATTTTTTTCTGAAATAACTGTAACTTCTTGGAAAAATTAATTCATAAACTGCTGTAAATATGCTTGGGTGTGTCATAAAATAAAATAACAGATTCTTACCCTAAGTGTATTGTAATTCATACTATGTATGTTGAAATTTGAATCACTTCATTCAAATAACAGCCACCAAGTAGCTATATTATAGACTCAAATTTTTAGGCAATATAAATAACAAAGGATATTGAAAAATAATCCATCACTCACCAAAGCACCAAGTCTATATCCCGAAAAAGAAAGAAATGCAATGGTTTGTGTGAGTGCTTCAGGCTATGATGTTGACTCAAACACTGCTCAGACAAAATGTGATTTTGTGAAAGTCAACTTTCAAAAAGTAATTTTCTTGTGAGTATAGATTTTAAGTAACTAGGCATTCTCTCCCTTTCATATCTAATAATTTAACAAATTTACTAAAAAAAAATGGTAGTGAGAGACCAGAGTACCATAAAAGCGTTAGTTTATTTTGATAAAGAGTTCACTGAATATTTAAAGCATCATTGTTTAAATGTATAAAACTATAAAGGTGATCAGAAAATCTTTAGACTCTTTGAAGTCTTGTAAGTGGTATTAAAATATATGTATTCCTTGTAGTGTTTGTGTAGAAAAAAATGATTGTTTATAGCAGAAGGTGGCACAGGACACAAGAGACTAGAAGAGTAAGATAAATGACGAAAAGTTTATTGTTACTTGATCCTTTTAATTCTAAAGAAATAGCATTTCCCTATAGTACAGTTAAACGATTACTGATTTATTTATGAAAAAATTCTTTACTTCACTAAACACCATATTTATTAGTTCTGCCACAAGTTCAACATCCTCATCTTCATCATCATCCTCATCTTCCTCTTCTTCATTATACTCATCTTCATCATCCTTATCTTCAATCTCCTCTGCTGAACTAAAAGGTATGTCACATGCCATGTCTCCTTCTCTAGCCTCTTTATTCTGCAGCTTAGTTTCCTTTAGCATCCTAAAGAATAATTCTCGGTCATTTGCTCTTGATTCTGCGACACAGCTATATCCTGCTTGCTCCTTACCATATACACAGGTGACCCAAAACTGTAGAAAGAAAAACAATAAATTGTAAGTAATAAACAACCAGCAAATTTTTTAATTTTAGTATTATGCTGATTATCAGTGTCAGTACCAAGTACGATGTAAGATTAAATATAATGGTAAACAAAATAAGTTTGTGATTGTCCAAGGGCGTAGCCAAGTATAGCCATGGGGGGGGGGGAGGGGGGCACGATTCTGGTATGCACCATATCGGAGTTCTACCGAACCAAAGAGTAAACAGTCTTAAGCAACTTTAAATAATTAATTCGGTTCGCGCGATTTAAACCTGCTTGCTACTGTTATCTGCGGAAAACAACGCGCCACGCACGGTGCGGTTGACGACTCGTAAGTTGCGTATCGACTATGTGCGGTTGCCACGCGAACCATGTTCAAGCGTGCCAAACCGGTTATTTGTCACGTGAACCATATCTGTTGACGATGCATTCTAATTAATTTACGGCGCATTGTCGTGAAGCAGAGTCCAGTTGGCGGAGATGAATGGTCGGACGCGATTTACTCGGTCTCGCAGGCGGGCTGGTACTTCCCAGGGAAAACGAACTCCTTATGAATCACCCCGCGACGGTCAAAAAACACGATCAGCATTGTCTTGATCTTTGATTTGCTCATGCGAGCCTTCGTTGGACGGGAGTACGTGGAAGACAACTGTTGGCCCGATTCGGCGTTGCCACGTTGCTGCACGCCGCCTACAGTCCCAATTTGACTCCAACTGACCTTTTTTTTATTCCCATGACCCTTTCAATTGGCGGGTGATATTGGTGGGGTTCAAATTTTTTTAAAGAGAAATATTAAAAAGCCTTGTATTTTCATTGCGTAAGCCACAGACTTAACCAAGTTGTAAACGATTTAAACCAAATTACAGAAACACGGAATACAATTAGCACCAGAGGGTACACCATACACTTTTTACGAGAAACCTTTTTACGGAGAAAGTATGTGCCCTAAAATTTCAGCTTTATATGGTCTAAAAATTTATGTGTTTTGCTATTTTTAACGAGAATTTTGAAGACATTGTCAATGGACTTTCATATGTTTCTAGAGAAGGGAAAGGAGCGGCGAGGAAAGGTACTTACCAGTTATAGTGCGCTGCTACTTAGTCAGAATTCATTATATGCAGTTGATTGAATACTCAGGATTATTGGAATCTGTTGCCACTGCGTTACTATCAAAGACTATCAACATGTATACATGCATGGATCATATTAATAGAGTAATGTATAAAAGATCATCGCAGCAATGCGGACACGGAGAGCTAAAATAGTTTAAACACATCTACCAGAATTGCAGATGACATTGAAACCGATTCGAAAGTCCGGCGCATTGTACCTGTCCAACAAGGTCGTTCCAATCACCTTGCTGGGTCTCTATACGATTTTTGAAAGGGGTCTATTTTCATACCTTATGTAAATTCCTTGATAGTGTCTCTGGAGCAATGTTTTGGGATTGTACATTGTGGTTTTGTTTTAATCAAACACTAGTAAATAATCAATTATGGTAAGTATTCAGGTTTAGATCACATTACATGCCATACAGTAAATCACATGAGCTTGAAAAAAATATATTTATCTAAAAAGCACTGAAATTATCACTTTATTTACTAAGAATTTCATATAAAGCCCTTTCTGCCTCCTTGTTCGTTGATTAGATTGAAATGATCATATACAAAAAACTTTTTGAAAAACTTAACAACTTTCTGCTCTTTTTTAAGATCATTATATCTCAGAATCACATCACTGTGTGGATGAACCAGTGTTACGGTCATGCTTTGTGCTTCAATTGTGGCGTGCAGGTCTTCGTGTTCTACGTCCGAGTCAACGTTATTTCTATGCGTTCAATTTATTTCAGTAGATTTCTTTCTTTTTGGGGGAGGGGGTGTATAAAACGTCGAGAACTACCAATTGTGTGCTACGTGAAAAGTACAATTGCAGGTACCAAGACAGATTGTTTTCCATGACGCCTGTTCCGTCAAATCTTTTGTCGATAATGTCAGTTTCAAAAGCAACAGCAAGGCTTGTCAGTGGTTCTTTGACCAAACTGATGCAATACTCCATGGTGCACGAACCCCGTATTCTAAGCTAGCTGATATTAAAATGTGTTTCTTTGCGGTGAACATAAACGTTCCAATATGGGTGAATTTTTGGGACGCCCACTCTTCAAACACTCATCGAAAATCTTTGCCATTGTTTCTTGAAATATTCGAACTGAACAATTATGTCAACTTTTACGGTTCTTTTTTTTTTTTTTAATGGCATTTGGATATTCTCCTTACAGCAAGCATCATATCATTATAGTACTTTCATCAGTGAATACATGGATCTATAGCAGCATAAGACTGAATAGGAATACAATTATTTTCACCATTGATAACACATCCAAAGCCAGCGCCAAACTGTAATATGATATGATACACAATATAAAAACACAATTACATATACAGTATATAAAAGCAATTCAATCCCATTAAACATAATTTCACCACTCAAAGATACGGCATTCATGTTTCAACACTCGGTACCACTGCACAGACATACCGCAGCCATGCCGCAACATAGTATAATATGTAATACAACAATGCAATCTCACACACAGCATACACAATACAATTAGAGTATAATGTTTACAACCTGTTTACACAAAAATGCGACACTCACATTTCAACACAGAGCGTCACTCCACAGTCATACCGCTTCTAGACCACAATACAATATAACAACGCAATCGCATTCACTCTGTACACAACTTGATTAAAATACAATATAATATAATATAATATAAAATTTAATATATACAATGTGATTACAGAATTACAAGATCAAAACAATAACATTAAATCTTGATGTTGTTCTCTTCCAGGAACCTCGTTATTCTTTTGTAGATGGTAACATCTTCCAGAGCCAGGAGGTGGGTAACGTTTATTGGTAATTGTATTCCTAATCCCACAAGTTCTTGTATAAGCTGTGTGCTCTCCCGCCATTTTTCCTTGCAGGTAAATAGGAGGTGGTTGGGTTCGCATATGCTGCTTCCATCGCATGTGCAGGTTGGAGTGTTCAGTAAATTAATCCGGTGTAAGTGTTTTGGGAAGAAGCCATGATTGAATTTTAGTCTGCTAATGGTGACAATTGTTTTCCTTGGTACGTAATTCGTTTGATGCCACTGCGATTTAGGGATTGTTTGATGTATGGTGCCGTAATGTTTTCCTTTTGTTTTTATTGTTTCTTCCCACGATATTTCCCACATTTTTTTTGCCTTGGCACGCAGGGTGGACAGGAGATCAGTCGTCTTGATATATGGGTATGTTATACCGTCGGAGGCTGCCGACTTAGCCAACTGATACGCTCTTTCGTTGCCGTAAATTCCCGTGTGCGCTTTTATCCAGATAAAGATGGTCCGTTTTCCTATTTCTTCTAGTTCCCTGACACTTTCCAGGATCTGGTACGTTAAGGGGCATCTCCACGCATTGTTATTAAGATGATGTAGAGATTCAAGGACACTTCAAGAGTCAGATAGTATGATCACTGTCTTGGAGCTGGTGCTCTTGGCATATTCTAATCCCTTGAGTATGGCAACCATTTCGGCGGTATATATCGTTGCTTCGCTGTGGAGTTTATACATCTATTCGACTCGTGCGTGCATATCCACGAAGGCACAGCCTACCGTGCTGCCAATCTTTGAACCATCGGTGTAAATGTGTACACTATTTTCGTATTGCGCAAGAGTCTCCAATAAAAGGCTTGTGTTCCGTGCTGTATTTTCTGTGAATGGTATGTCCAAGTTCATCTCTATTTTGATTACAGTTGATTAGTATGAGCCTTCGAAGCAAGGCATTTTCCTTGAGGAAATGATTATAGCTTGGTATTGAACTAAGTCGATGTATGTTGTAGACAGCAGTGGTATTTATTTCCTACGCCAGAAACTGTCCACAGTGGTTCTGTGCGCCAGTGTCTCTAATGCATCTATTAAGGGATTGATTCGGAACTGCATAATCTTTGAGATGAATTTCCCACATAGGTAGTATCGTCGGATGTTCAGTGGAGGTTCCATGGCTTCTACCAAGAGTGCGTTTGTGGGTGTAGAGCGCATTGCGCCGAAACATATGCGCACTGCTTTGTATTGAACCTTAGAACCTTATCTATTTTGTTAAGCAGAGTTTCAGCTGCAGGGCTATAGCAGAGGCACCCAAAGTCAATTATCGGACGCACCAAAGCTCTGTAGAGGAGTAAGAGTACTTTCGGGTCAGCTCCCCACCAGCAGCCACTAGTTGCAAGCAGCAGATTGATAGCCTTCTCACATGTGTCTATCATGTATGTCGTAATATACACGAGACACCGATTACAACAAATGGAAATTGTACGACTTGGGCCGTACCTATTTCCAAACAAAAAGGTAATCAAATACCTGGGCATGCAAATAGACTCCAAACTTAGCTGGGGTCCACAAATAACATAGGTGATGTCCTTTAAATGACCAACCATTCTTCCAGCCTTGCGCTAAAGCTGTTGAACACCTGCTCTAACATTGCACGAAGCAGGCTGGCGATTTCTTGGCGTATGGCTTCTTTAAGTTCGTCCAGAGTGCGGGGTTTGTTTGTGTAAACTCTTGCTTTAAGCAGCCCCCATAAGAAAAAATCACAAACGCTAAGGTCTGGAGAGCGAGCTGGCCATTCAATGTCCCCAAAGTGCGACATCACACGACCACGAAACTTTCTTCTCAAAACGTCCATAACCTCGTTGGCTGTATGGGCAGTTGCTCCATCCTGCTGGAACCATATCCTCCTGCGCACTAAACGATTTCTCTTAAGTTCAGAGATCAAGAACTTTTCAACATCAACAAATAACGTTGCGAATTGACCGTAATGGTTCGACCACCCTCTTCAAAGAAGTATGGCCCAATAACACACCTTTTCGTTACACCACACCACACGTTAACCTTTGGACTACGCAGAGGACGTTTATGCAGTTGTTCCGGATTTGTAGCCGATCAATAACTAAAGTTCTGTTTGTTTACATAACCAACCAGATGTAAATGTGCCTGGTCACTCATCATTAACATTTTTTCATCAGTCAACATAGCAATCATTTCTTCTAGTCATCAGGCTTTAACTGCTGGACAATAGCCAATTTTTACGTGTGGAAGTGCAAATCGAAACGCAAAATTTGTCTTACCGAGCGGTCAGTCATGTGGAAAGCAGCAGCTCGATTACGGGCCGACCGAAGAGGACTGGCTTCCACAGCTTCTCTTACTCGATCGATATTCTCTGGCATCCTGGATGACCTTGGTCGACCTGTCGACTTCTTTTTTAATACTGAAGGTGCTCACCCATAACATAATGGTGTTACGAGTTGGGACTCTTCCTCTTGGACCCACATTAAAACGTCTACGGAACTGCCGCTGAACAGCAACGCAGGAATCGCCACTTTTAAAAAACGCCTCGACAACAAACGCACGGTGCTCACCCGACCACTGCTCCATGGCAACTACAAATGTCCATATGTGGGCCCTGGAATGCGACTATCCCCACCACCCTCCACCATCTACTAGCTCGGCAATACGGCGGCGAAAACCGTCAGATCATTTTGCCGCACCCTGTATAACTAGATTTTCTTCTTCTGTTATCTCTATTATTATTCGGCCAAGATGATTTGTTTTTTCGCTCCCCCAAGCACTGTTGTGCGCATTCAGATCACCGGTGATAATATATGGGTTGGGTAGTTTTTGTAATAGCCTTAATATTTGAGGTATTGTGAGAGCCGTGTTGGGCGGTCGATATATCGTCGCTATTGTCAGCCAGGTATTTTTAACTCTTAAGGAAACGGCGCAGGCTTCAATCGGTAGTCCTATGGTGTCAAGTTGCACAGTGTTGTACGTCATTCCCTGTCTGACGAAGACAGCAGTTCCTCCATATCCGTAATCACGATCACAACGAATGATGCTGTAGCTTTTAATACTCATGCTGTCAGTTGGTTTCAGCCATGTTTCGGCGACTGTGGCAATATCTGCGTCGTGTGCTCTTAATGCCTGTTCAAGACTTTCCTTATTAGATTTTAGTGAACGGTCGTTCCATTGTAGCATTGTAATCTGTCGTCCTTGGGTCAAAGATTTCCTGGGAGAGGTTTAGTTCAAACCAATTACAAGATGTCGCCAACATAGGTTCAGTAGTGAGGCTTTCTCTGTTTGGCAATAGCCACCAGGAATTCCATTGCGGTATTTTTATTCGATGTGCGATTTTAATGTTACATAAGTTATTTTCCATTGTTGAAGCATTTAAGCTCCGATGGTAGTTAATAGTTCCTGTAGTTTAGTGCCAATGAGTGTCGGGTCTATTATACCACTGGTTTTGGTTTCTTCTAGTATAGAGATAATGAAGATCAAGAGCTTTTCAACCAGTGGGGAGGATTTATTGGAGGGTGGGATAGTTTCTGTGCTCTCTTTGCCATAGGTTGACTCTAAAGGTGTTTGTTGAATTGTAGTTTCATGGTGGTTGTTTATTATTGGGCTTAAAGGACCATCACTTCTCCAAAATAAATGTCTGGCAATTGTTATTCTATTTCCTGCTACATTTGATGGGTCGAGTTTCCTTTTAGGCGGCTGCGTGGAGCTGTTTGGCCGAAATCATAGCGACTTCCGACTTCACGTGCTTGAGAGCTGCTACTATCATAGGCTACGATGGAGCTTGGAGGCAAGGTTTGCGGAACGACTTGTTTGGCAGCTATAGGAATAGGAATTTGCTCCGGTGGTTGCTGACCCATTTTTACAAGTTGAGGATTGGATGCTGCTATGTTGGCGTATGAACGCGGGTATGTCAATTGTGGCCAGTATTGGGGACTATTGGCTACAAAAGTTTGTTTCCTTTCAGCTCGCTGTCTATATTCCGGACAAGAACGGTCAGTGGACAAGTGGTGTCCTTGACAGTAAATGCAACTTAGCTGGTTTTCTGAGGTGCAATCTTTGAGATTGTGAGGGCCTGCACATCTGCTACAACGATGTTGGCTTTTGCACTGTGATTGACTGTGATTATATCTAAGACAAACGGTAACACTGTAATACAGGTGGCACATAGGGTTGGACTTCGCAACGCATGCCATATAAGTGAACGTATTGCGGTAATACTTGGGACTGGAAGGTTAACACACATACAGGTAGGGGGCGGTACTGAGTGCCACTATCCGATGGGACTTTTTTTTGTGAATCTTCTGACTTTCAGTACGGGGAAGGGAGAAACTATTTCACTAATTATTTCGTCTGTGGACAGTGAGGTGTCAATGTTTCGAATCACTCCCTCCTTCCTCGTCATGTAGTACGGGATGTACACCTCTAAGTTGTTGTTTTTAAGTGATTTTAGTTCCACCAAGGAGTTTGTGGAGTCACTAGATTTAGCTTCAATTAAAATTCTGTTGCGCCCTGCTGAAGTTATGTTACTGATTTCTGATCTTAGGTGGTTGTTCTGGCAGAAAAGTATTTTTCCAACAGACATAGGATGGAGTCTGCCTATGTTGTGTTAGTGCTTTCGACCATCACATAGTAAGGGCCATTGTCAGTATGTGAATATCTATTGTCTTGGCTACTTTGATTTGAGGAGTAGTCAGATTTGTCGTAGTTACTGGATGAGTCCAGGTATGGCTGCGATGTTGACATAGGGGTTAAGTTTGTCACGTTCGGGGATATCTTTTCATTAACTAATGAATCATTTACATTGATAGGTTGCGGGACTTTTGCAGTAAGTTCTAGGTTATGTTGACACTGGTCTTTTTGCTTCGCGCGTTTACTCACTGGTGATGACTGGTTAATCTTCTGAGGTGAGCGTGATCTTGGGCGGGATCGCGATGCCACTTTTTGAGTCTGGCGAGGCTGCTGTTGCTCTGTTAGATCTCCGACCTGGTCGTACTGCATCTCTTCCGCTGCCATATGTGGGAGTCGTTCGGCGTATGACGGTTCTTGTACAGGCTGCATCTGGATGCCAAGATTTTTTCCGGTGTCTTGAAATGTAGGAGGTGTCTGAGGATCTTCGATGTCGAAGAGAGGATCGAAAGTTGGGTTTTGCATCGTATAGTACGTGTGTAATGCTGCGCCCACTGCCTGGCTGGTCGACGGAATCGTTCCAGAGGCCTCAGCCATAGCGTTCCGAGACTACGTCTCTGGAGCACTACGGTGTTGGCTACCGTGTATTAACGTCTTTCTTCGCGTTAGTTGACCACTATTGTTTTAACACTTAAAATAGACAGTCGATAAATACACTAACACACACTGTACCGATTAGTGAAATCCAATCACTTGGTAAACACCACTCGACACTGCTCGCGGGTAAACACGGAAGTGAAATCTTCTTTTTGAAAATAAATATCTGAAATATGTTGAAGTACAGTTTATGAAAGTTACATTTAACACATCGTTTATTCAATAGAAATAGCTGCCAATAGTTGTAGCCTCCTTTTTGTATTGTTTCTGCTCCCTCCTCAGAAACAACTCTAATTGTATCGTTTGTGTGTGTACAGACTGGAGCTAGTTTTGCAATAGGACGACATAACTCACATTGCTGTAACGCACACAACAAAAACAAACTGGAGTTCTTATTAAACATAAAATTGAATCTAGTTATTATCACGGACTACATAAGCATACATTTGTTGCCGTGAGTCCAATGTCAACTTGACGGGTACAGGTAAACAGTGCGATACAACAGGTGGAGAAAGAGTCAGACCGGAAAGTGACAACAGGGAGGCAAGGTGATGAAGACTTGTGGTGGACTGGCAAATCTTTTTGCTTTCACTCTGCCACTTCCCAAGAGGTATATTAACTTGCGTGTAAGACTCTATGTCAAGTGAGTAGTAGTAATCGTAAATTATACGCTCAGTAAGGACATAGACACACTTAAAACTTTATTTACACCAAGATTATATACCAAATTAATCATTCCTATTCTCCTTGCTCTCTTCAGCATGTAAGTCTTCCAGTGCTTGTTCCTATCGCATGACATCCCAGATATGATTCTCTAATGGTTTCATCCCACCTATTAGAATCACTGTTGCTGGCATAGGCTCCTGGCTGTGCCCATTGTTGACTCGGCTGGCGTCGAAGGCTGTCGTCCGCTGCTAACACCTGAGCTTAGCTGACCTGAGTGACATGATCGACCTGAGCGACATGATCGACCTGTTCCTGATCTATCTGAGTGAGCCCTCTCCTCCTCAGTGCACCCGGGTTTTGAACCTGGCCTCCCACCATAGGACAAGTGGTAGGGCGGATTCTCCACCAATCGTGGCTCCTGCTCCGCTCCCATCCTTTGCCAAATCACGTCGTGCTTCAGCATATTTTTGCTGACACCTGACCTGCTTCCTTGGTCACATTCGATCACCTGCAATTGTTTTCTGTCGCTGTTAAACTGGTCTGCTTTGGCTGGCAGTGTTCGAAATCATAACTACTGCCCAGCTTTACCCAAAAATCCCAAGGGCTACTACAGACTGAAACAGTTTTCACCAACATTCTACGGATTGCGGATCTGCTTAATTTTGTGCTGGATCCGCCAGACTGCCAAATGATGCGGGATCCCGCATTGCTGGATTGCGATTCCTAGCTACTTCCCGGTTAAAGTTTAAGTATGTGATTGACTGATTAAATTTAAAAAATCGTAAAGTCTCTGCCAATACTACAACTTAAAATTTTTTGGATAATAAAGTCGAACGGTGGTATAAACTATGGAAGGACAAGGGTATGACAACAGAAAATCTCAAAGAACTAGACCCTACGAATGAGTTAAGTGAGGCGGAAATATCCTTTTCTGCGACAAAAATCTCAATCCTAATTTCCTTGGCTCAGCCTTGTACAAAAAGCAACATAGAGAGTCCTTCTCTAAACTGCGCTGTGTTAAAACATGGCAGAGGCCAACGATGCTAGAGAACCATCTAAACTGTCTGCGTTTGCTTAGTGTACACAGAAAATTTTTACAAGAAAATTGTGATAAAATTGCAGATGAAGTAGCTCGAAAATTTCTATTCCGTTCTTACAAGGTTCTGAGCTGTTATCACTATGAAGGATAATTTCTCATTTTACTTTACGATAAAAGGAAGAGAATTAATGAAGTTTTTAATTGTATTTTTAATGAGTCTGAAACTCGTGTATACGAGGATCTTGATAGAATATCCAAAGTTAGGCCTTTGATGGAGTCCTAAAGGTACCTAGAGTGCCAAATTTCTCTTTGTATCTATGTTATAGGTACGGTAAATGTGGTCAACATGCAACCTAACAGGCTACCGAAGAGAAATCCACAGCGGACAAAGCATACGGCGATATTAATGCTGATGGCGGCTTTCGATCTTACGTTATTCTTTTTTTCTTCCATCAACGATCGGAAAGTTAAATTATGTGATCAGTACTCGCAAGACTGTTAGGAAAACTGTTGTTCCGATCTAATTTAGAGTATGAAGGATTCAATTAGCGACGAAGGGGCATCTGCCATACTTTTTTCTATTTTCTCAATTACCCTACAGGAATGAGAGAGTAGGATATGACTGAAAATGATGAGTTGGGAAATATTGGAGTAAACAGCTGAATCTGAAACTGAAGCTGTCTTTAGGGAAGATTTTTAGGGCCTTAAAGGAATTAAGTACATTCACAGTTAATACAGATATTGCATTAACTCGTGTCTGACGTAGCACAAACGAATTTTAATTCTACAAGCGTTTGATTGAAACAACCAGGTACACAATGTGTGCCCACCCGGTTTACACAGATGTGGCAACGCGATAGTGTTCGGCACTGACACGGGGTGGTGTTCTGGTAGTGGAAGAAATTTTCACTATCATAACTTTGCCGGCAAGGAGGAAAGACACGGGTGCACAATTCCTAATCACCAGATGGTGCACCAAATTCCTGGCGTAAATCCCAAACCTCTCTGCAGTGCGTATGAAGAGAGGGCATACGATACTGATGTTGATTCATCCGTCAGATAGGGACGACAAGCCTGGCGGCCCCCGAGGTTTCTTTCGGAAAAATGGGCCTGAATGGGCCGGCACCGTGTTTTGCACTCTCCCTTCTTTCAGATCCCATCCATAACATAAACAACACTCCACGCTTAACGCATACTCTATCAATATCATCCACACTTACGAACTCTGTCCCACTTGAGAAAGCAACGAGTTCATCCTCTCAAACGTTGACTTGGAGGCGTAAACACCCGCCATGGTAACTGTCTACGCCCGGACAAGCGCAAGGCGTTCATAATAATATACAATATGTGGTTGAATAACAACCATGCTAACAACAGAACCGAACCACATTTAAATTCCCAACCTTAAAGTAGTATTCGCCGTTTGAAGGCTACAGCGTTACATACGCGCGAAATCGTTTCGCATCCGAAATCAGAACATTTCAAACAAATAGAAAAACCTTTAAATCACGAAATTTTGTTATGATTATTTGTATTATCTAGGCTGACCTGACTGTGGTGATAGCTACACTAAATAAAATGAACTATTAATAAAATGATGCAAAAAACTTTCCGACATAAGATATGCAGTTAGTTTATTATTTGCCGTTGCAAAGTCAAAAGCCCGGCGGTGCGCTTGTGCCCTTAACCTTCTGATCCTGTGGAAAACAGTAGAATTTATTTGCAAAACAATAATCCAGCGCGTTCAGAATCTTTACAACCATCAAAAAAGAGCGAGAAGCTCTGAAATCAGTACCTTTGAAGTGAACTACACTTAATGGTTCCTTGAGGTTTATTACTATGTACACAAAACACTGGTAAACAATAACAAATGTGGTACAGTTAGCGGATGACCGTCGAGAAATTTAGCCTGGTCCTGATCCGGGGTAGAGAGAGACGGCTTCTACTTCTCGCGAACTTCCGGTGGTCTTCTGTAGTTGAAGCTGGTTCCGCGGTCAGGCCGGAACTGGCGGTGGAGCGGCCGGCTACGCTTATATAGGCGGCCTGGCGCAGGAATTCCGTTGTGTGGTAGTACGGCGACCTCTGTAAGAAATAGTCCCACTTAGATGATTCTATTTGTTTTCCTGGTTTGTTTTGATGTCTCTGCGCCTGTTTGGAGTCGTATATGTATCCCGGCGTGCAGGCGCGTTGTGTGTGAGGTCTGCCTGGCAGGGGCCTTTACTGGCAGACTGAACATACCTCCCTCCCGGGGGGGGGGGGGAGCGATGTCTGCGACGTCTGCGAGGTCGTCTGCCGCGGCGCCCTGGAGCAGACTATGAAGGCTACCTCCAGGGGAGTACGGAGCTGTTCCCCTGGCGATGCGTGCCGACCTGCGTCGTGGTGCAGGTTGTGGTGGAGGTACTTGTGGAGCTAACGGCATCGGTTCGTCGGCGTCGATGGCCGGGGGCTGTACGGGGGGCGCTGAAGATGGTCCCCGCAGGTGGTCGAGAGGCTGCGGCTGAAGGGTGTCGGAGCGACCGACAGGTTGTGGCGTCGTTGGTGGCGCTGTAACTGTCCCTGAGCAACGGTTAGACGGCAGGAGTGGTGGAGGTGGCAGGGAAGGAGAGGAAGAAGTGGATGGCCGTGCCGTGGTGGAAGAGGACGGTGCCGTGGGGTAGCGGGGACGTAGTTGGTTTCGATGGCGTCGCACTATCCGGCCATCCAGGCTGACGTCGAACAGTTGGCGGCCCCGGGGCCGCTGGATGACCCCCGGAAGCCAACCGGCCCGGGAGCCAAACCCGCGGGCCCAGACTAGGGAGCCCGGGGTGAAACGGAATGGGCCCGAAGGTACCTGTACTTTGGGCGGGGGTAAGAGGAGATGGAGGAGAGTGCGAGGTTGGCGGCCATGCAGCAATTCCGCCGGGCTTTTGGCCCCCACTGGAGTGGTTCGATAGGAACTGAGGAAGAGTGTCAATGCCTCTTCGAGTTTGTGACTTGTGGTGTATTTGGTCATTTGGGTTTTGAATGTTCTGACTAGCCGTTCCGCCTCCCCGTTAGATTGGGGGTGGAAGGGCGGGGTGAGGAGGTGTTGGATATTGTTGGCGGTACAGAAGGATAGGAATTCCCGACTTCGAAATTGCGGTCCGTTATCTGTGACGATAGCGTATGGTAATCCTTCGATGGAAAAGATCTTCGTGAGGGCTGAAATGGTGACCTCTGTGGTGATTGTGGAGCAACGGACGACATATGGGAAGTGGGAAAAGGCATCCGTCACTAGGAGCCACTGGTGGCCTAGGAATGGGCCAGCGAAGTCGAGGTGAATGCGTTCCCAGGGTCCGGACGGTGCCGGCCAGGAAAGGAACTTTTGAGGGGGGCGGGGCAGTTGTTGGGCACAGATGGTACAGCGCCGCACCATCTTCGTGACATCCGTGGTAAGGCCGATCCAGAATACATGGCGTCTGGCAAGGGATTTGGTGCGGGCAATTCCCCAGTGTCCTTGGTGGAGAGTTTGGAGGATTGTCGGTTGTAGGGATCTCGGAACGACGACCCTCGGGGTGGAATTTGGTTCTGTGCGGAGGAGCACTCCCTCTACTACTGAGAGCTGGTGGCGGATGGAGTAGTAGAACTTGAGGTCTTGATGATGGCGTGGAGGGGAACGTGTTTGCCACCCGTGTTGGATGTGGTGTCGGATGACACGGAGGAGGGGGTCCTCCCCTGTGGCTGCCGCGACTTTTGAGGCCGTGACTGGAAATGTCTTCAGTGCTTCTTGTATGTCATCGTCGATCTGGAACACCAGAAGTTCCGACTTGTCGAAGGCAAGGTCTGGTCCCTGCGGTAGTCTGGATAAGGCGTCTGCATTGGCATGCCTGGAGGTGGTACGGAAATGCATGGTATATCTGAACTGGGACAGGAATAGTGCCCAACGCTGGATGCGGTGGGATGTTTTGGTAGGCAGACGTGTGGACGGATCAAATAGTGATAGGAGTGGCTTGTGGTCGGTAATGAGATGAAAAGAAATCCCATATAAAAGGGAATAGAATTTGGAGCAGGCAAAAACAATAGCTAGCGCCTCTTTCTCGATTTGAGAATATTTAAGCTGAGCAGCCGATAGGGCTTTGGAGATGTAAGCTACGGGGCGTTCCGTGCCATCTGGTAATTTATGAGACAGAACTGCCCCCACACCGTAATCGGATGCATCTGTGGCAAGTATCAAGGGGAGGTTTGGAGTGTATGGCATGAGGCATGCTGCGGACTTGAGCTGCTGTTTAAGGGTGTGGAATGCGGTCTCGCAAGCTGGGGTCCAACGGAACGGGACATTCTTGCGACAGAGGTGGTACAGGGGTGCTGCCACTTGTGCTGCTGAGGGTATAAATTTTCTGTAGTATGAAATCTTGCCTAAAAAAGATTTCAACTGATGTAGATCCTGAGGCCGAGGTAAGTTGGAAATAGCGTCCACATAGGAAAATGCTGGGGAAATGCCTTCCTGAGCGATGATGTGACCCAGGTAGGAAATGGATTGTTGAAAAAATTGACACTTGGAAAGGTTGCATTTCAATCCTGCTGCCCGGAGGCGGAGGAAGAGTAGGCGGAGGTTGGTCATGTGTTCGGCAGCGGAGGGTCCCGTGACGACTATGTCGTCGAGATAGTTGATGCATCCCGGAATATCCTGGAGAAGTTGTTCGAGATACCGTTGAAAAATCGCTGGAGCACTGGCCAAGCCGAACATGAGCCGGTTGAGTTGGAAGAGGCCAGAGGGAGTGTTGATGACTGTGTATTGTCGGGACTGGATATCCAAAGGGATTTGAAGGTATGCTTCTGCCAGGTCAATTTTTGTAAAGTAGGTACCTCCTGCTAGTTTACGGAAGAGGTCGTCCGGTCTCGGAAGTGGATAGTCGTCTACCAGCAGATGCGGGTTGACGGTGGTCTTAAAGTCACCACAGAGACGTAAGCGGCGTCCTGGCTTCTGAACTATGACCAACGGCGTGGCCCAGGGGCTGAACCGCACCGGCTGGAGGATCCCTTCGTCTTGGAGACGTTGAAGTTCTTCCTGAAGTGGTTGTTGAAGCGCTACGGGTACCTGGCGTGCCCGGAAGTATCGAGGCCGTACGTCCGGCCGGAGTTGGAGTGATGCTTCGAAGTCCTTTGCACAGCCGACGCCTGGTGAGAACAGGTCCTGAAACTCGGTGCAAAGGGCGTCCACTTCAGGAAAAGGAACATGCTGAGATACGAGGTGTATGTTATCCTCAATTGAAAATCCGAATAAGCGGAAAGCGTCCAGTCCAAATAAGTCTGCTGTGAGAGAACTGTTAACTACTAAAAAGGGGACTGAACGATGTACAGACTTATACATGACGTTTGCTGTGAATTGTCCCAGGAGTGCTATTTCCTGTTTGTTGTATGTCAGGAGGCGCTTGGGGGCCGGCGAGAGGGGGGGCGAGCCAATTTGCACATAAGTAGTATAATTAAGCAATGAGACTGCTGCTCCTGTGTCGACTTGTAGGCGCAGGGGCTTGCCATTGACCGTAACGTCAATAAAAAGTTTGGATGCTGTGGAAGTGTCTACCTGATTGATATCCATAGGTGCGCCGCTCAACCTGTCTTGGTAAGACCCTGGGCGGCGAGAGCCGGGATTGGCATTGGTGGTGTTGGTGCGGCAGACGGACGCCAGGTGTCCTTCCTTGCCGCAACGTGAGCATTCAGCCCAACGATCCGGACAATTTTCCCTCTCATGTGCTGAATAACAGGCGGGGCAGGAGGGTAGGCGGAGCGGGCTGCGGCGTCGGCGCTGCGGGATCCGCTGCTGCTGCCGAGACTTGGTGCCCCTGCTGGAACGGGCCGGTTCGATGTCCTTCTGAGGAGCGGTCCCCGGTTGTGGTGTCGGGAGGAGCGCGACTGGGAGCTCTGGATGGCGGCGACGTCCTGTGTGTCCTCTACGTCGGTTCGGATTGCGGCCACATCCGCCCAGGACTCCAGGCGGCGATCTGCGGCCGTAGATATTTCGAATTTGTAGGCAAGTTCGATGACCTGCTCCAGGGATGGGTCCTCTAACTTGAGGGCGTCATGCCGGAGTGCGGCATCTGGTGCAGCCTGTATGATGTGATCACGCACCATGTCGTCGGCGTAGGATTCGTGGGAACAACGAGTTTGAAACTTACATTTTCTGCTAAGGCCTTGGAGTTCGGCCGCCCACTGGCGATACGTCTGATCGGGCTTCTTCCGGCATTGATAGAATTCGACGCGGGCCGCGACGACATGGTACCGGCGTCTGTAGTATGCATTCAGTGTCGTACAGATGGTCGTGAAGGTGAGGGTGTCGGGGTCTTGTGGCTGAAGTTTGGTGAGCAAGACATACATCTTCGATTGGTTCCAGGAAAGGAAATATGCACGCTGGTCTTCTTCTTTTTATATGTGATGAATTGCGAAGTGTTGTTTTATGCGCTTCTCGTAGGTCTCCCATTCTTCGACGTCGTCGTTGAATGCTGGGAACGGAGGCGGGGCCGTGGGTTGGCGGAGATTCCTGATTTCCGCAATCAGTTGTCTCTGAGATTCGAAGAACTGATGTAGAAGTCCTTGGAGGAACTGTTGCCATTCCGTAGGTGCTGCTGGCGTAGCCATGATGGTCGAGAGTTCTTATCCCAACCTTGTCGCCACTGAAGTGAACTACACTTAATGGTTCCTTGAGGTTTATTACTATGTACACAAAACACTGATGAACAATAACAAATGTGGTACAGTTAGCGGATGACCGTCGAGAAATTTAGCCTGGTCCTGATCCGGGGTAGAGAGAGACGGCTTCCACTTCTCGCGAACTTCCGGTGGTCTTCTGTAGTTGAAGCTGGTTCCGCGGTCAGGCCGGAACTGGCGGTGGAGCGGCCGGCTACGCTTATATAGGCGGCCTGGCGCAGGAATTCCGTTGTGTGGTAGTACGGCGACCTCTGTAAGAAATAGTCCCACTTAGCTTCTAGATGATTCTATTTGTTTTCCTGGTTTGTTTTGATGTCTCTGCGCCTGTTTGGAGTCGTATATGTATCCCGGCGTGCAGGCGCGTTGTGTGTGAGGTCTGCCTGGCAGGGGCCTTTACTGGCAGACTGAACAACCTTCTATGTAAATAACCAAACCAGATGGGAGAGCGATAATTCTCTGACCTGCACCCGTCCTGCCATCCAGATTTAGGTTTTCCATGGTTTCCCGAAAACACTCCTAGCGAATGCTGAAATTGTTCCTTCAAAAGGCCATGGCACAATTCCTTCCGCTACTTGCCACTAATCCTCTTACCAAAAATAACTTCGACGCCGACGAGACGCAAAGTGAAAAAAAAAAAAAAATTAAATGTGAGAATCGTGAACCGAAGAGTTCGGGGAAAATGAAACGGCAGACTTCTTTTTTTTTTTTTTTTTTTTTTTAAAAAAAAAGAACAATAAACCTATTGGTTATTTTTTCATTACTTTGATTCGAAAAAGCAGTGTCTTGGGTGGGAATAAACACTGTCGCCAACAAGGCAGAGATTTATAGTAGATAGTTTCGAGTTGCTGAGAACATTTGGACACAGTTTTCTGACGCAAAACGTTTACTGTTAAGGGAATTTCTGACACAGACATCAACAAATGACCCTAGTAGCGGATCTAGAAATTTTCTGAACGGAGGCAAAAACTGTGAGATTGCCGACCATTCGAACATCATTTTGCCACCCCATTGTTGCCACTCCCAGTCGCCACTACTATCACTCTGCCATTGTGGTCGCCAAGAATAGAAGCAGAGAAAAAAATAGGTAAAATAGGTCACCGCGACTTAAATGTCACCCTTTAAAACACGATTTTTCCGCCCGTGGCAAGCGCCCCGGTTTGCATCCCCTAGATCCGGCACTGCGCAGTGCAAGATATCTTCACTTTGTTTGGCTTGGAATGCTTAGATCAACTTCCTAAAGGGTAAACTTCTAGTGATTTTCATGTGATCCTGCTTCTGAATATGCTTAGTGGTTCTATGGTGTCGTCAAGGTGAAAAGAAGCTTATGAAAGTCATTTATATGCTCGATTAAATTCAAAACATGCTGGTGTCTAAATAGTTGTGGACATTGTTTTCAGAGATGACGTTTGAAAATAACAGCGTATCATCTTAGTTTAAATATATTTTAATCAGTTTTTATAACATTATTATGGTTATGTATTTCTACTTATCCTCTAAGACAGTTGATGACTGGAATGAAATACCATTTGTTGGTGGTTATCAAAATAGGACAGTAGCAGTGTAAGATGACTGCAATCAAAGTGCATTATATTAGAGGTAATAGACACGCTATAGTTATAGAGTTTTACTCAGAGAACTGTTGATACAGAGCTGTCTTTCAAAGTTTTATATGAATATCTAACAGCAAGAAGCTTCTGAAGCATTATGCTGCGACAGCTTTTTCAAACTTCGAAATAAACAAAACCAAATAGCTACATTAAGAGATGGAATTGGAGAAATGCAGGAATTAACTTACCAGAATTACTACGACCATTAAACAGAACTTCACCATTGTGGATTCTCGTCGACTCGTTCTGTCTGTAGATAAAAGTAAAACACACTATTTCACAATATTTAATGATATCAAAATAGCTCAATATTACGCTCCTAACTGAACAACAGTTACAATAATAGGTGTAATGTAGTTCATAGCAGATGGCTGATTAATTATTTGCATGTATTTTCAAGACTAATTTATTCTGGGTACTGTTTGTTAGACAGTTTTAAATAGGTAAGTGGGACAAAAGTAAACATTTTTCTTTTGAAAACCAAACATTTAATTTTCGATTAGGATTAATATATCAATGTACACCTGATGTTTAATTCCACGAGACTAGTGACTTTAGCTGCAGATTAAGGAATAACAGCAGACAGTACAAAAATTTGCTTAATTATATCAATGAACTGGAGAGAGACCCTCCCCGGAGAATTTTATCTGACGTTAGATGAGCGCAGGCGATAAATTCACAATATTCATCAGAAACTCAGTTTCGGTTATAAACTACTTCTCTCAGACTAAAATATATCTTAGTACAGACAAAGAAAATGCAAGGAAAATTCAGGAGTACGCGAAAACCAATCGAATACTTCATATTTCTAATGCTAATTATTTAATACGACGGCGTAAGAAGTTTCTTCTTTAGTACGAACTACAACACCAAGAATCTGGTTCTTCGAGGTGGCGACGTCCACAATGAAGCAAAAAATATCAATATTGAAACTTATGAAATGCGAATTCAATATGGACAGCAAGAGTTCCGCTATAAAAACTCTTGAAGAACGATCGTAAGTCTGACTTCACCACGGGTACGATACCCACAACGTAGAATGATGATGGATGACCACCAATAAATTTGCTTGGTTAAGAATAGTTATAAAAATCATTTATTTCACCATTCAAAGTTGTATCCACGATATTAGTTTTGAATTTCAAAAAGACACCGATTACTTATTTTTACATACTTCCGAAAATAAAATATTTTTGGTATGGCACATAATTTCCTATGACATTTGAGTAAAGTATGCTTTGGTAAACATAGCAAAAGTTTGAAGTGCCAGCGCCGCACTGGACTTTTTTTTTTTTTGCTTATTGTTTTACGCCTTGTCGACGTCGAGGTCGGACAGGGGGCAAGGAACGGAAAGGAATTCAGCCATGGCCTTTTGAAGGAAGCATCCGGGCATTCACCTGTAGTGATTTTGGGAAACGATGGAAAACCCAAATCTGAATGCCCAGACGGGGATTCGAACCCACGTCCTCCCCAACACGAGGTAGTTGCTCCTTTAAGGCATTGTCTTGGGAAGTTTAACTGAGCTGGTTTCGCGTTGCAATCACCAGTGTTGGAAGTGTACGAATGTAAGTGTACCGTTTGTGTGGATCACTGTGATGCGTTTGCCTTGTGAATAAATAAAATACGAACGAAGAGAGAGGTTAAAACAAGATGCTGGCTAATTCAGGAAGACATCAAGAGGATCATTATGTTTAACGTCGCAATTAGACTGAAAAATCCCCATCAACAGTACGGTATGCTTTCACTCAATACGCACTGCGGAGAAATTTGGGATTTAACCCAGGACTTTGGAGCACAGTCTGGTGATCAGGAAGAATACGCCACCACCTTTCCCATCCTGCGGGCCAAGTCCTGATGATGAAAAGTTATTCCTCCACCAAAACTCGGTGAGTAGTGTATGCAGTGGTACGTTATTTAGAAGAAAAAATGCAATGTATGTGGTTTTACCTGGATGCCTTTGGAATTTTGGAATTACTTATACGAAAAAAAAAGAGATAATATGTCTCGCATTCGACTACATCAGCATTCACGGTGACAATGTTAAGGTCATCAACAAATTCGAATAAACTAAGTTCATAATGGATCCATAATACAGTGTAAAGGTGGGGCGATAGTGTCACGTAAAATTGTCTGAAAATGTTGGCTTGGCCACAGCTGTGGAAATATTCTAACTTTTCTCCCACCTCTTATCTCGTTCTTTGTAGGTATTGATAGGTATTACCGGATTCTTGGTGAGGCGCTCGTTCCTGCCGTGTACGATTTTGGTCATTCAACTAGGTTTTTTTACGAAAATGGGTAGACATTCTGTTTTATTTTTGACATCAGTCGATTACAACTTCACTTAATCTCTCGATATTAGCTTTTCATACACAAAGCCCATAAATCCTGACGAAAGTTTTCATTGGGACAACATCGGACATTGTAGCTTCACAGAGTCAGAAGTTACATTACCGACAAGTTTTCAGTTGTAGCGAAACGAAGGCAAATTGGTGACGCGTCCCCCTGCGTAAGAAATTCTTTGATCCTCTGCCCATCGAGGGGAGAAATTGAACTTTGAACGGAAAAGATAGATCAGGAGGTGCAACGTTAAACTGTATACTTGTAACTACGGAGTTTTTCTGGCTTTCCCCAATTTTTTAGCAAATTAAAAGACGTATCACGACTTTACTTGTAACATCACCTCATTACCGTCTATAACACATTCAAGACATTTCACTGCCAGTCGGCAGGTTGCAGATTCGATCCTCATTCCGGGTGTCTCCAGTTCTATTTTTCATGGATTTCCGAAATCACACAAGACGATCGTCAGCCCAAGCATGATGGGTGAGCGAAAAGCTTTGGCCTGTTATTCGGGAGGACGTGGGTTCGAATCTCTCTCCGGTTTTTCAATTATTGGTTTTCCATGGTTCCTTAAAAGGGCCATGACTGAACTCTTTCCCGTTTCTTGCCCCAAGCCCTTTCCTGTCTTTAACGACCCCGACGCCGGGGTTCATGCTAGACCTTTATTTCTCTATCAGCATACTTGATAAAATGGTTCTTTTTTGCGATTTACCTGCATTTCGGGTTGACATACCTAACTACTGGGTGGTTATAATTAAACTTTCCCTATTTAACAAGTTAAAACATGGAAACTAATTACCATACGAGTACCAAACTTGGTAGCATTAATGTACAGAGTATGAAGTATATGTTTTCCATGCATCACATCACCACCATCCAGTTCTAACTATGGCCACCAGGTGCCTTGATCATCAACTGTTTCTCCGAAACACATTTGGAAACTATCGTATTATCAGCCGATCGTTTCCAAATGCTTGACCGCCACGATCACCTGACCTCACTCCCTTTGATTTCTGATTGTTGGCTACCTGAATGACAGTATTTACCAGGGAAACATTCACACATGTGCTGATCTGAGGCGCAGCATATCAAGAGAGCTAGCCAGCATACCTACGGACATGCTTCTTTCTGCTGTGCAGAATTGAATCCTGCGCTTTCAGACTCTTCTGGACACTGATTGGCACCTTATTTAGCACCTTTTGTAGCAGTAATTTTACCTTTATGTAATGGAATGATGTACCGTAGCAGCACATTAAAAGTGTTTCAATTGAATTGATTCTACATTATTTCTCTTCCACATATCCTTAACATTAATGCTACTAGCTTTGGTATTCGTACGGTAATTAGTTTCCATTTTATAACGTATTAAATCTGGAAAGTTTAATTATAACCACCAGGTAGTTATCCTATATAAAACAGTTCGTAGCTTTTGAGAGTCAACTCTCGTTTAAATCTTTTTCAAGATTTACATCTAAATCTTCGCAATTCATAGAAATATGTGGATGAAATAGTGTGGTTTGCAGCAAAAGTAATCATAATTCTGTACATACCAATCTCTAACGGCACGAGGGAGAAAAGTGTTTATATTGGCATCAGTACGGTAAGTGATTTCTATAATCTTATATGTCTTATCATTGCGACGCAAGTAGGCGAATGAAGAATTTCATGGGATTCGTAAATAACTTAGTTGTTGTGTGAGTGGAGACTTTCCCGACGTATCGATGCAACAAAATCTTCTCGGGTGTCCCGCCGGATGGTGATATAAAAACACGACGTTTAGACAGCTGACTCTGCTGTCTTCATCAGGTATCTGACAGTTGTTCTCAGCTGACTGTCTCTGTCGAGGCAGAGACATTCAGCTGAGAACAACTGCCAGATACCTGATGAAGACAGCAGAGTCAGCTGTCTAAACGTCCTGTTTTTATACCACCATCCGGCGGGACACCCGAGAAGATTTTGTTGCAACTTAGTTGTTCTTATGTTATTCCATAAATTTAAGGTTAGAGCTCCTATTGTCGATGCATTAAGGATTTTCCAATTTCGAAGCCTCTGATCGAGTTGTTTAATAACTATGCATGCCAAAGTCATTTTATGTATCCTGAATATTTTTATTCCATTATATACACCAGTTTCAGATAATTTTTAAGTGTAAACGTATAAAATTGAAAAACAAAGCTCTTCATTTGCACCAACAGACGACAATTAGAAGTAAATGTGCTCCTAAATTCTACACACTTTGTACCTATAGTTTAAACCCTTTCCAAAACACTAAAATATCATTAGGGTCAGAAAAAAACAAGAGCTGGTGAATTGAAATCGATAGAAGTTGAAAGAAGGGGCCTCTCACAAGTGGAAGGAAATTAGTCTCAGCTGGAGCCCCATAGGTGCAAACCAGGCCCCACAATCATGAGCCCCAGGAGAAAATCTCTTCATATATGTAAAAAATAAAAAAAATCTTCTAAAATTTTCCTTTGCAGTACATGCCGGTTTTACATGAAGTACATAGCTATTGATGGAATTCATTATTTGTCTACGACAAAGTACAGTCTTTGACATTACTTCTGGCCGCTGCTGAAATACTCTTATTTTGCACAATCTGGCATCAATGTCATCCCAGGCAACAGGAACGCAATACTGGCTCCGCCTCCTCGCAATTTCATTGGTGGATATTTTATTCAGAGCCATCTAAATTGCAGATTTTTCATTTCCTTAAGTCAATGCAGGAAACAATTGGCTAACAGGTAGGAATTAAGCTCCTCCCACTGACGATTCTTATTGGCAGAACAGTTCATCAACCTTCCATTACATTTCTATAATACTTTACCAAAATTCAGATCTTAAAACGTATCCCACAAGTTGTAATTAACGGGATTGCATTAAAGTGAGGCAGGAAACAGGCTCAATGCTATATATTACTACGGTTGATTAGCATAAAACTATAACGATAAGATTGTTATACTCATTTTGATAATTCCTTGGGATAATATTTCACTCATATATCTAGTCAGTCCACAAACCAAGGGATAATCATGTTCCATGAGGTAGAATTTTTAGTACTACGAAACTACAGAAACAAGAAATTACTTCGGAAGTGTCTCTCTCCAAGATGGATTGAATGAAACAGTCTTCCTTCGCAGCGTTGTATACACCTATATGAGGAAAGTAGCACCGAGCGTCCAGTGGTCCTATGGTTAGCGTTCCGGGCTGCCAAGCGAGCGGTTCCGAGTTCAAATCCAAGTAGTTCTTTTTTTTTCTTTTTTTTTTTAATTTTGAAATTTATCATTACTTGTATTTTCTTTTTAAGCATATCAAAAAAAAAAAATATAACTATCTGATAGCAAAAAATTTATCACCCATAACATGGTTCTAACACCGCATGGATAGAGTCCAGGGCTTCACAGAAATGAACCTTCAAATAAAAACAGTCAAAACTTTTCAAACGTGGCGTTGTAGAAGATATTTACATTTATGCTGGGCGATGAAGTCTAAAAAAAAAAAACACTTGTTTTGGAAATCGTGGCCTAAGAAAGAATTTGTAGGAAGATATATTCACAGAAATACGCTGGATATACAGGATAACAGTTTTAAGAGTCCTTATTTTCATTAAAATCCACATACAGAACTATTGATTTCTGCGACAAGTCACTTCACATTTCGTAATTACGAAATTCTTCAGTTCTGCTTTTCATTTCTGTTTTAATGTTTCTTCATTCCACATACCACGATGCTATCATAATACATTCAGGTAAAATGAAATCTGAATTATAAATTACTTCGGCAGCCTAGTGAAAGTCTCTTTGCTGTGTATTAGGCTTGAGTCGTGGCTATACCATGGGATCCGAACAACTGATCGTCCTTGACTACTGACATGAACAAAGTAAATTCAGTAAAAATTCATTTAGACCAAGTGATTTGAGAACCCATGATACTGCCATTTCTTTCCATCTGCCATAACCATTAAGCTCCCAGACTGCTGCCCATAACTGTTAGAACAAAGGAATTATTATATCTCATTACATTTGATAAATAAAGAAGACACACTTCTAGAAGGTAGTACTGAAACCGACACTGATGGTGATATACAAAAGAATTCATATACAATAATGACAAAGAGTCCATTCATTTAGTAAACTGGAAGGAAAGATCGAAAGCAAGGCCAGTGCTTACCAAAATTTCCGCCTACTTATGCGGAAACAGGAAATTATGAACGTCCGTCTTCTATAAATAACCTGTGTTTCACTTTCCTGATACTCTGCTATCAAGCATTAAGAGACACTTTATTTCACTCCAATATTCAACTGTATTCTTAAATGAGAAGCAAGTGCTGTAATGCTCTCACTCGTAGATTTTTTAAGACTGTCGTATAGATTATTTATAAAATTCATCCATTCATTCTATACGAATATTCATTGTGTTAGAGAAAATAAAAATGCACCCAAATTTCTTTTAATCTAGACACAAACGTCAATTCTGCTGTGAATCCGAGCGAACGATGGACTGATAAAAGCTATAGTAGTTAAACCGAACCGTCAGAATTTAATTATTCGAAGCGTTAAAGATCCTTGTAATTATTAGTTTACAGTGATATGGGTGGGCCGCGATCTGCAGCCAATGAATTCCAAACAAATCGGAGGATCTACCCAATAACGAGTCTTCTGAAGTGGCTCTAGATAGTGCTAACTTCATCTATCAGCTGACACGTAATTTTTACTTAACAACATAGTAGTTTATCTGTTACCAAAACGTTACGCAAAATAAGTGTCACTATTTCTATCTGTTATTTTATGATTTTTATCTCGGGACAAAATCTTCCAGAAATTTAGAAACTGATAGCTTTTAGCTTAGAATAAATGAAACGTAGGATATTTACAAAAACCACTCCTCTTCCTTGTGGATGTTACGACGTCCATATCCTGGCTATCGTTCTTCTACAACTATGAGGAAACAAACTACTTGCTTGAAACTTTGGCTAAATGAATTTACATCCAGTATCCTGATTTGTACTGTAAGACTGGATTGTTACTCATTTCAGTATTCTGAAATGGATTGTGTTTGACTTTAGCATCACTTCAGCGTACAACAGGTTAATATGTCAATACATACAGATACCAGTAGTTCTAAATTAAATCTTGTTTGCGTTACTATTCAGCAAACGAATAGGAAATTAATCCAATAATATTTTGGTTGAATGATGGATTGTTTCATTGATTGAATTATACGGATGTTTGACTGATCTATTAATATCAAAAAATTTTGAGCCTCACTTTTAAAAATGTTTGTCAGTAATGTTTAGACTCAATTACAAATCATATATTTACATTAATTCATAGCCGAACGAATTGGATGAAGGGTAAAGTTTAGCAGTGACATTAGACAGTACTCAATTCACATTCACGATCCAGTCATCAAAATTTCGTTTTAAATAAAAAAAATACGAAATGTGAAATTTCCCCTTCTCAAAGACAGAGGCCGGTTTTTTTTTTTTTTTTTTTTTTTACATTACTTAAAAACTAATTTTTTCCGAGCCATTGCATTAATAATTACGTTACTAAAGAATAACAACGAAAATGCAGACATATGTAGCTTTTGCCTCTCATTAAGTGTATAATATGTTTTCACTGTCCCGTGTACAAGCAACACCAGAAAACCATAACGCTCATGAAACCACTTTTGCCCGCGGCCTGACACGAACCGTGGAACCGCGAGACAACGCACTAGATTCCGGGATCAGCATGGCTCCGCGAATCTGAGCCACTTACAGTACCGTCCTCACTGGATTACCAGAGACAGAAGTTAAGGTAATATCAACTTATAACCAGCCTGGCATTATCTTTCCTCCTTCCTCAAATTTCCTGTTTTTTTCTTGCAATTTCAGATTTCGGAAATAAGGTTATCATGTCATTATATTGAGGATATACATCAATTATATCATTACTGATCACTAGTAGGAGCATCATTTTTTTAAATACGGAACCTCGCATTAGCATGTTATTCGTCAATGATGATTTTTTGTTTTCGTAATAATAACTACTCACATTTTTTCAATTCTGATTTGCTTGCTAATACCACTGTGTCCAACAGGAACATTAGCTACAAAAACCGCACATTAGTTTGATTTAGGTCCTTGTTATTTTTAAACAGCCATCATTACCCCAATCATCAATCTCCCGCCTTTGCCATCAGAACTAGAAAAAAATTGGTAAAGTTGAGTGGCACAAATCGTAATGGTTAAATTAAATTTATCGGAAAACTGGCTTACAGTTCCTATTGGCGCAAGATGCGTTGACACTTTCTCATTTCAGCCAAAACATTAATTTTATGATTCTTTTCAACTGTTCCAATTGACCACGAAACATATATAAACTTACTTAAATGATATGTATTTTGCAACAAGTGAAAAGGAGATAAAGAATGAAAAAAAAAAATTACAGCACCTGGGCTTGAACCGAGAACCAGCACGTTGACAGCCCAGCGCGTTACCACTCAGACACCTAAACTTACAGAAGCTGGTGCTTCATCAATTATATGACCAAAGAAAATATATACATATAGATACAACATTCCGTGATTGAATAGTAATCTGTATAAAGAATCGAACTGTTACAAGAGAAGTAATCAGTTAAATGAAAATATTCTAGATGAGACTGGAACATAAATAATTTTTCATTTCGCCGATGTGTGTGTCCAGCTATGAGACACTATTTCTTGTATAGGGAAATTGCTACAGCTCTACTACTACGCAGAACATCGTGGCAACATCGCAGAAAGTAAATATGACAACGCTTACCAGGAAGTAGTCTTAAGTTTCCTACTTCCTTCGGCAAGGAAGAATACCTTTATAACGCGTAAATAATATCTACACGTAATAATTCAACACGAGCAGAACATTTGGCAAAAGTTTTTGTTGGTTTCACAATTATCCAACATACAGCTAGTAATTGAATAAACGGTGGGAATCCATGTTAATTGCATGAGGGCAATACAAAAAGTAACGTCTCCCAAGCATTCATAGATAAAGAATCAAATTATTTTATTTTATTTATTTACCGTTTTAGAGGTTGAACAAATATCTATTTTTCTACATCTTTACCATTTCGGAACACGCGTTTGTCGGTGCTGTGACGGCTTGTGAATGACTAGGCGTCGTCTGAAAATCGTTTACGTTCTGATCTCTTATTCGGGAGGACATAGGTTCGAATCCAAGTTCGGCGATACAGATTTGTGGTTTCCAAGGTTTCCCCAAATCACTCCATATGAATACCGGAATGGGTTCTTTACAAGGGCATGGCCGAAATCCTTGCCACTACTCCTATCCAGCCAATAATCACCTCTATGTCGACGAGGCGTAAAATCATAGAAAAATAGATCTGGCTAAATTTATTGAGGAGGTCGCAGCTGGCTTGTAATCTATTAACAATACCTCCTCCCTATCCTTATTTTTTTTTGTTTATTGCTTTACGTTTCATCGATGTTGAATTTATTAAAGAAGGGAACGGCCATGGCCTTCTATAAGAATCATCCCAGCATTTGCCTGGAGCCAGAGCGTTACCGCTCACACGCCACGCTCGGTCTTCCGGTCTTTAGTCATTATCAACCTTACTTTACCGGTAGACTGTGTTTGTTTGAATCCTTGAGACCTAGGCGATTATGGAGTCGATTATGACGGCTGACGGGTGACAAAACTTGAGCGTTCCACTTTATACAGGAGACTAAAGAACAATCACGCGAACGGCGACATCCTCATTCGCCAAATGCTTGAATTTATTTATGTTATTCCAAACAAAGAATAACGCAGGTAATTTCACGCCTTGTTAAATAATGCGCATTTATCCCCAGTATTTAATAAATCCCAATGCTGTAAAGATCATGAAGTAATAGTGTCAAAAACAACTAACAGCATTGTAGAAAACGGGAAAAACGGTACTTTAAGAACTCCCTGTCTTTAAGCCCAAATCTAAATTAACTTTAATTACTTATACCAGTTATAAAAGAATTTATTTTTGTCCTACGATAATAATCTGGATGTAAATTTTTTAGTGACAATGGTCATTTAATTTGTTGCGGTGCTATTATTTAGTTCTACGCGATTAACTCTCATTTATTTATATAGTGCATAATCATTATCGTCCACCTACAAAGAGAGCAAAAATTCCTCTTGTAAAAAATTTCTTTCTGAAACGCGATGATCGTTCTACTGTGAAATAATTATTTTGGACACATGTGTGTCTTTTGAAAAGGGACAGATGATATGATTTCGGCGCGGCTTGAAACCTGTGTAGATTTTCGTCAGTTCTGCCGCCGCAAATCTTTCATGCTTACGTTGGCTATTAGTTACGAAACATTGGGTAGTTTCGCAGATCTTTTTCGTATTTCCTGACGCAGTTAGGAAAGAATCATGGATACCTTATACTCATAAGCAATGTGCAGTTTTGATACGCTTAAAAAGAAAATACAAGTAATGATAAATTTCAAAATTAAAAAAAAAAAAAAAATAAGAACTACTTGGATTTGAACTCGGAACCGCTCGCTCAGCAGCCCGGAACGCTAACCATAGGACCACTGGACGCTCGGTGCTACTTTCCTCGTATAGGTGTATACAACGCAGCGAAGTAAGACTGTTTCATTCAATCCATCTTGGAGAGAGACAGTTCCGAAATAATTTCTTGTTTCTGTTTTTCGTAGTACTAAAAATTCTACCTAATGGAACATGATTATCCCTTGGTTTGTGGACTGACCAGATATATGAGTGAAATATTATCCGAAGGAATTATCAAAATGAGTATAACAATCTTATCGTTATAGTTTTATGGTAATCAACCGTAGTAATATATAGCATTGAGCCTGTTTCCTGCCTCACTTTAATGCAATCCCCTTAATTACAACTTGTGGGATACGTTTCAAGATCTGAATTTTGGTAAAGTATTATAGAAATATAATGGAAGGTTGATGAACTGTTCTGCCAATAAGAATCGTCAGTGGGAGGAGCTTAATTCCTACCTGTTAGCCAATTGTTTCCTGCATTGACTTAAGGAAATGAAAAATCTGCAGTATAGATGGCTCTGAATAAAATATCCACCAATGAAATTGCGAGGAGGCGGAGCCAGTATTGCGTTCCTGTTGCCTGGGATGACATTGATGCCAGATTGTGCAAAATAAGAGTGATAGAATATTTCAGCAGCGGCCAAAAGTAATGTCAAAGACTGTACGTAACTACAGGCTCCTAAATATGACATAGCATGTATGGAAGACCGACACCATGAGTCAATTTTAGGTTTCTAGAGCCTTATTATTGTAAAAGGCAGGAAGATTCGTTCAGTTTATGATTGAAACTCACCTCTGTCGATTTAAGGAGCATGTAAGTATTTAGGTATCTATATTCGACAAAGGTTATCAGTAATAGAAATATTCTTTTCATTTAAATTACGAATGCATACGCTTCGTTTCATAGTGATCTCATTTATATCTTCACATACAGTAGAAAATATAGCAAACTTACATTAACTGAAATTTCATGTACTTCCCTACGTTGCGATTTTGCTACCAAGATTCACGCTTCCGGCTATGGAAGACACACGCCCTACAAAAATTTTCACCATCGACAAACAAGACCATAACCGAACAAGTGAAACCATTCACATTGACGAGTGTAACTTATTGTATTGCTGGTTTTATGCACAGTCAGTTACATTTTTGAAATTATTAATCGTAAGATAATTTAATGACCTGTTCTGTCGAAAATAAATTTTTTGTTTAATTATTTTTAACACACTAAATAATAATTTCTTAAGTTTTTAAAAGTAAATAGTCTGTTAGTTATTTTCCACATTAGCACTAAGTAGTATAGAAATGTTAAATTCCCTCTCAAGTTTAATTTTGAAGTTCATATGCATAAGTTTTATTTATTGTCTTTTAAGTATTTCAGTCCATTTATTACGTTCAGTTGCTCGAGGCGTAAATCTTTAATCATTTTTTTTTAATTCAGTTAAAGTCATGTTAAAACTTTTTTTGTTTTATTAGATTAGTCCCCTGGTTGCACCTGATCAGCAAAATACCACCTCCAGAGATAAGACGCCAAGAAGCAACAGCACGTGAGTGGATAAAACTACAACATCCTAATCATCCACAGAACCTCCCAATCCACGAGGTTCTAAATAACTTACCACCCACTCGTCTTTAATCCAGAAATCCAGTATGGCAAGATGTATTTGACTTTGATGTTATGGAAAAATGGCGACAAAGCTGGAACTCCGCATCTGTAAAACATTCAGATATTAAAGATCCCACAACTGGACTTCCAGGATTCCATCTAACTAGAGACCAGTGGGTCAAACTAAATCGCCTAAGAACAGGCCATACGAAATGCAACGCCATGCTGTATAAGTGGGGTCTTCAGGATTCTCCTGCATGTGACTGCTGTGCTCCTTCCCAGAGTGTGGAGCATATTATCAGGGAATGCCCTCTACGGAAGTATGATGGACCATATGAAGATGTTTTTGGAGTTACAAGTTCCTTCTTAGAATGGCTGGAAGAATTGGACATCAGCTTGTGAACGCTACCAACGTTCTTGTCATTGTATATATTTATTACTGTATTAGTTGCTTGCCATACAACAAATAAAATAATAAAATCAGTTAAATTTAAGATATAAAGAATATTGTGAGAACGTAGTATTTCACGGCGTATCGATGATATGAAGTCTTCGCGGGTGCAGCTCTGGTGCTCCCTGTATAACATCAGACCTGGAGATGGTGGCAGAGCTAGCCGCCGAAAGCTTGTTGTTGTTTTTCTTCAATATCATACGGCATAGAACCACGAAGACTTCATATCACAAAGAATATTGTTATAAATCGTCATGGTTCGTTTAAAAGGTACCAGCAATTTTGGAAAAATCATGCCTCGAAAGTGTGGCGCCTATCGCAGATATGTTGTGAATAGTTTGAATTGAAGTGAATGTATAATGTGATCTCACTGGGAATGTAGGCCAGAAGGAAATGGTAACTAAATGCGGCACTTACACTCTGTTTTAGAGATGGGAAACTTTCAGAACAGGAAGCTTTCAGAACAAGATAATAAAATTTCAGATCAGGACGATAAGGTAAGGGAGATGGGAGAAACGATTAAAACCCTTCAAGCTCAGCCTAAAGAGGGAAGAGGTAAAATGGTGGAATTAAATTCATTACTGGCTCGTGAAGGATCACGCTGAGTCAGTAATCGAGAGCCGATTGGATATTTTGACCACCAACCATGTTGGCTAGTCAGTGTTACCTAGGATTTTTTCGAGAGCGGATTCTTGCTCCATGCGAGTTAGTGTAGCAGTCAAGGTGTGAATACAGAAAAAAAACAGCAAGCAGCTATGATGGCCATTTTTCGGTTGGTGTAACGTCTGAATTTTAAGAAGTGATTTCAGTATAAAGTTGGGTATGACTGTGAAAGCATGTTGGTAATCGAGAAGTGACCTAACTGTCTGGACATTTGTCCCTGTAATCTTCAATCAGGATACGATGCCTATTGTTTTATGTGATTTGCAGTATGACTGTAACCGGACAATCTAATTATAAATTGTCATTAAACTAGTGACGTAATTTTACTGAACTAATTACTTTTTTTTAATGAAGAAACTCATCACCGTTATAGAACAAAGGTATGTGAATTAAAAAATTTCCTTTATAAAAGGGATAGTTTCCGTGTTCTATGTGATTCGATCTGTTCTTGTTTAACTGTTTAATATTATTTGTTCTAGTTAAACTTTTACTTTGTATTGGGACAATGTACCGGTACTCAGTAGTAACAATCACGGTCAACAGCAGATATAGCAGTGAATGGTTGGTAGTGAAACTCGATTAACAACAGTACAAGCAATTTTTTTAAAAAAAATGAGACATCCATTTTTCTGCGGTAGCAAGATGGGAAAATAATCACTAATGCTAATGAAGCTGTTGAAACATTAACATGCGGGAGCATAACTGAAAGCAAGGGTGCCGTCTCTGTGAGTGCTCAGGGGCTCTGGCACCTACGAGAGGTAAATAATGGGTGCGGACGTCAACAGTAGTCAGTAATCGACTTCGAGGGACACCTGTTTTACCTACGTTACGCGCCGCCTGGCCAGGCAAGACGTATCAACGAGATCGCACTTGCTTACAATGTGTGCGCGTCATGCGCTAGGAGAATATAAATACAACATTAGGTCATACTTAACACTATCTACTGTGTGGTATGTAAGTGTAGGTTTGATTCGTAAAGAGCCGCACACAAGCAACTCTACTCGGCGCTACCACGCGCAAATTCTAGCCCACCTCACCCGTCCGCCGCGCTGCCAGTGCTTTCGCACCCGTGGCTTGCAGACTGTCTCAGGTGTTTCACTCATTCTTAGTCTTGCTGGTGAACAAAACATGTGCTTTAAGAGCACGCTGCGCTTGAAGTTATAGTGTTTATTTCTGAAAATTATTAGTTTCTATAGATAAATTCGTCCTTCGAAATCGTAACCTGTAGGGCCCTCCACTAGTAGCTCCTTTCAGCTTAGTACAGCTCAGCAAATTCAACCAGAAGATGTTTTTTCTGGAAACTCAGTTGAACCGAAGAAAAAGCACAATTTTAAAAGTGGCAGACAATTATTTAATGGCTGCTAAACTGATGAAGATGAAGGTTTTGCCAAACCTGTGAAGAAACCATGTCTAGTGGCGACTCTGCAGCGAAAACATCATCAAGAGGAGATGAGTACATTAAGGAACTCACTGAAGGTGGTTTTCAATCATGACATAAAGCTTTAAAAAGCATGGATGCCTGAAGTTCACTGTTGTGTACTGCATAAAGCCAACTTAGAACGCGGCGTCAATGTACACTGAACGCTATCGAAAAGTAAACTACATGATATGAAAACAAATCATTTTTAGTGACCGGGAGCCTAGCCATAAGGAGTCACGAGGAAGAATATTCAAATTGCATTCGATCCTGAAGCTGTGAGTACAGGATATTTTCGAGTTAAACACGTGGCAACAAATATGGGCGGTTGTCATACAATATCACCAACGAAGCGTGTGCAATTTTGAGTGACGAAATACTGCATAAAATAATAAAAGTAGTGCAAAACAGGGTCTGCTATTCAGATGTGGTTGGTAAAACTAGCGATATTTCCAGTAATGAAAAAGTCACACTCTTCTTTCGTTACGTGGACGCAAAGTGTAATATACACAAAACTTTTTTCGCCTCTATGAAACGGTATCCGACAAAATTTGTTTGAAATTTTGAATGACTACTGCAATAAGAAGATTTGACATAAATATTAACATGTGTATGGGTGCTTATGTTGAAGCGCATACTGACCTTCAATTGTGGATTAAAGCTATCGAAGCAAGGCCAATTCATGTGCATTGCACCGCTCACTCGTTAAACCTGGTTGTTCAATAGAAGATTTTTTAGCTTGTTGATTTCGAAACACCAGGCTTGTTTTGAATCATTACACACAGCTAGCGATGAACCTCTCTTTGCGGCCTTTTTGATCAACAAGATAGTGTTGTCGTATATCTTCCATAAAAACTATTCTAAACAATTATAGTGTACTGGTATGTTTTAGTGAACGACACAAAAAGTCAGGAAGATAATACCTGCGCGAAAGCAAAATGGATTTTAAAAAGTCTTCAATCTTTTGAATCTGTTTTTACTATCATTTCTGATAGAAATTCTCGTTCGTTTCGGAGCTTTAAACTCAAATTTACATAAGATTTCTTTCCATCTGCAAAAATCTGTAGATAATACTGTCAAGCACGTCGTATCATCCCAATGAACTGGCGAAAAATTTCAAAACCCTTGGAAATCGACTCTTGACTCAGTTTTTATATTGGATGATCAACAAATCAATATTAATAACTCCAAAAATAAGGAGGATAAATAGACATATAGACGATTCATCAAGTGAACCGCATTAATTTTCCTCGAGCGCTGACTGACATAAAAATTGTATCTTTTAGTTTTAGATTTAAGTCATTGGTCGTAGCTAAAAATGCTATGACACAGTTGAGTAGGGTAGAACTATTTCCTACTGATTAAAATGATGCAAGCAGCAGTTACGTGAAAGAGTTCCACGAAGATCTCATTGATGTGGATCGTTTGGTTCCTCATCGTGCTATCAGCAATTGCATGAACAAAAAAATGTCAGACTGAATATATATATATATATATAACTTGGTATTGCGAATCTACCCAAGATATGATGCCTGAAATCATCAAATTATTAAAAATCGTTTCAACTATTCCTGTATCGGCATGCACCGGAAAACGATAATCATTTTCAGCATTACGGAGAAGAAAAACTTATTTGAGGAGTACCATGGCTCAGCAAAGATTGAATGATCGCATGGTATTGAAAGTAAACCGAGAAATAGCGGATGATGTGGACCTACAAGATTTTGCAGATACATCTATAAATAGAGCTGTAGTTTGAATTGAAAAAAATTGATATCATATAAATTAAAAATGTAGCTTCTTAAAAGGGTTTATTAGTGTTGATCATACAATTCTTAGTAAAACTGTGTACTTGAAGTATGTGCTAATACATATATCCAGCTAATAAAAATTATGCTGCACGCTGTTAATATAATGATTTCATTTTTATATTTTTATTATAATTATGATAGATATCCGTTCCTTATTGTTCAATCTAGTATTTTTTAAGCATCTTTTTTCATCTGTATATTAATTACTAGCTGTCCTCCGACTTCATTCACGTAACATTCCTTACGGACACAAATCAAATCAAATACAATAATAAACTCATGATTTCTAATAGGAAGACACATATTATTGGTTATCTATCTATTACTATTATAAAATTAAAAAGCTATAACTTTGTAACTCAATCAATGAAATTTAGTGTGTTGTTTTGGCCTGGAACAGAATTTATGAAATGCAATAAATTTCTTTCCTACAATGGCTGTCTGTTTCCTTATTAGTTTGAAATCTACTGGATAGATTTAGATGCGATTTTCACTATTATGTAACACTATTTGGTGCTTGTGGCTTCGATCATGTTTGTCAAGGATTTTGAGAGGTTTTAAAACATCGAAATAGAAGAATACTTTATAAACTATATAAGAATCAAGTGGCTAAATAGAGAACCATGAGAGACATGCATCAGTTAAAAAGGGTGTGAGACTAGGTTGTAGTCTATCGCCGTTAATATTCCACTTGTATGTAGAAAAAGCAATAAAGAAAGCAAAAGAAACATTTTCATGTGGCATAAGTGTTCAGGCAGAAAAAATTAGTATGCGACGATTTGCTGATGACATTGTCCTGTCAGCAGAACAGGATGAGGATATTGAGAAATTACTTAATGGCGTGAACAAAATACTGAAGGAAGATTTTGGACTGAATATAAATCAAAGCAAGAGAAAATTGATGAAATTTAGCAGAAATGATACCAATACTAGTAGAAAATATAAAAATAGGATTGGATCAATAGGAGAGGTAAATGAATTCTGTTACTTGGGAAACTAAAATATAACCGATGGCCGAAGCAGGAATGATGTTAAATATAGAACAGCACTAGCAAAAAAGGCCTTCATGGAAAAGAGAAATCTTTTAATTTCAAACATTGATCTATTAATTTAAAAAAAAAACCCTTTATGATAGCGACCCATGGACTTAAGGAATACCAGAAAGAAAGAAAATTGAAGCATTTGAAATGTGATGCTACAGAAGAATGCTGAATATTAAGTGCACAGGCAAAGTACGAAATGGACGAGTTTTTGGAAATGATGGGTGAGGAAAGAAGTTTGTGAAAGAAGCATACAGAAAGAAGAGACAGGCTGGTAGTTCCTATTTTGAGACATGCTGGATTGGCTAATTTGTTAAAGGAGGGAACAGCTGAAGGTAAAAATTGTAGAGGAAAACATAGATTTGAAGCAGAAAATTGAGGACGTGAGTTGCAAGGGCTATGTAGAGATGAAGAGGTTAGCTCAAGATAGGAAGAGATGGAGGATTGCATCAACCAGTCGAAAAAACTGATAACAGAAAAAAATTTAATTTGCATGAAACCCTAAATGTTTTATGGATAAAAAGTAGCGTATGTCATTCCCTGTGAATTGAGCAACCCGCCAGTGATAGTCTTGTCGAAACTAGTTCACACACTTTTCCGGTTAAAAAAAAAAAGTGACAGCAAGTGGGCATGAGCACCCACGAGGTTTTCTAAAACTCGGCGCCCCTGACTGAAAGTATCACATAGCCTGTGATAGCAGTGTTACTAGTGATCTGCAGAAGTATAATGAACAAAGTAATAGAATTAGAAAAGTTAATAGGACACACGAACCGCAAGTAATTACAGGAGTAGATTCTTGGTTAAAAGAAGGAATATTAGACAATGAGGTTTTCCCCGATGGTTACTGAGTGTACAACTGAGATATAGGAGCAATTGGTAGAGAGGTATTCACATTGGTTAGCAAACTACTGTTTACTGGTATTCATACATAACTATCTTGAGTTACTACGGGTAGACTTCTGGGGTGATTAAAAATAATAATAAAAAATTAGTGTGGTGGAAGAATGAATGATGAATATTAGGGTTTTGGGGAGAAACTAAATTCATATTCAGAGTTCAGAAGTGAACGTAGAATGGTTGTTATTGGTGAGGATTTAAATTTACCAGGTATTAACTGGATAGGAAATAAGATTAATTACAAAAGAGAATTAAGATTTTCAAATATCTTAGTAAGGGAAATAGGTTTTACTCAAGTGGTAGAGCGGAGCACAAGGGGACCAAACATATTAGAGATATTTATAATAAAACCTGATGATAACCTTGTGGGGAGTTCAAGGAAATAGTAAAAATGTTTGAAGAAATATTTATTCCAAACGAAAATAAAGATAAACACAGTATCTACATACTATAATACGGACGTGAAGATGTTTATTAGGTTCGTTTGAAAAGAACACACCAGAGTTAACAGACAGAAAAGCAGTAGGGAATACTTGAAACAACAAATTATAACGGTAAAGAGGGAAGCTAAAGACGGATTTATAAAGATTATTATTGAAGCAGGGGAAACACTAAACAATTGATCTAGCTATTTCCATGACTATGTTAGAAAACTAAGGGGAACGGAAGGTATTCAGATAATTATAGATAAAGATGGGAGAATCAGGGGAACGCCTATATATAAACAGAAATGAGCAAACTACACAATTAGAAAGGGATCCTAAGGAAATTATGAAAGATCTAAGGAAGCTAAAAAATAGGAAATGGTCCTGTGTTGATAGTAACATTGCAGAAGTGTTAAAGATAGTGGGGTACGACCTTGTAATTGTAGCCGAATGACGAAATGGGTCATTCTGTACATTTTTATATGTAACATATAAAAAGAATAATGAAACCTATAATCAAACACGCCTGTTAACATCTGCCTGACATCCCAAATAGCCCGTCGCCGAGAAGTCGCGTCAGGTAGGCACTAGGGACAATGTAGAGACAACTACCCCTTCCTAACGGATCTGGTCAGGTGTATAATCCGTTAGCTCCGGGTAAATTCCGGGTATTTTCCCGGAACGCACGACCGAACTCCTGTCCCCGAGCGGAGGCTATGGAGGTCATATTTTGCGAATATGTCCGAGTTCGCACGAATCTCAATAAGACAATGTCGTCCAGTCGCCATAAATTGTAGGAGGAGCCAAATAGCGGAACCAATCAACGGCGGACTACTCTCTGCATAATGTTAATTTCCATGAATATTTCTCTGTGTTAACCACGAGCGACGGAGAGAGGGCTTATTACTGCGGACGCGGGAGAGGTACTCGTCACCCAGCCGGGAGAGACGAAGGAGTGCATCTTCCAAAGGTTGTAAGATTGTTCTGCCTTGGCATCGAACGTTGCTTGAAGGACGTGGTGCTCTGCCTCTATAGCTAATGTGCTATAACTTTTCCGCCGTCGACGGACGCCCATCGCCATCACGGTAATATTCCTACGAACAGTGAAGTGTAGTACTTACATTAAGTCATTGGGTACAACCCTGTCACAGCCTTTGAATGATTAGAAGTTCTCGCCTCCTGTGAAATATTGAGCTCTCTGGAACAGACTTTCATATGGCCACACTTGGTGGATAATTTAAATTATCCTGGCGCCCGGCATTTGAAATCTAACGTAGTTTCATGTTAGTATTATGTTTCAATTATGGTTCCTGATTGGTATTAGGGAACTTTCATTTAAAGCCAAGTGTGAAGCTTTCTTGTTTGCCTAATAACGTTGAGAATTTGTTTCATGATCAATGGTTAATGTAGTAGTGCTTAAATGTTATTGTTTGATGATTTATGTTGGCATATGTAAGGCGAGGCTCTGCATGACCATTGATTTGAGATTCCATCTGTTAATATTAAAATAATTAAGCCTCAACCTGTACGCCAGTACGAGTACCTAATAAAATAGCAGCATAGGGTTTTCTTTGAATGATAAAAAAGAAAGTAAAAATTTTTCACCCTTCTTCCACCCAAGCACCTATCTTTATCTTGGAATATTATTTAGACCGATTCGGAATCTTGTTGCTTACTAAACGACTGGAAAAAAACTAGTACAGGTTCATAAAGGAGGGGTGACAAATAATATTAAAAATTTCAGCTGGATTAGTTGGACATCAGTGATAGGCAAAATGATGGTGAGAATAATATGCAGGTACATCAAAAATATATGTGAGGAAACAAACTGGTTTGCAAATCGACAACTTGGATTTAGTCAATAATATTCATGTGAACCTCATTTGGTGGGTTATATGCAGGAACTGTACAGGTGGGGTCATTGAGAGTGAACCAGTAGATCATTCTAAAACATTTAAAAGATTAAACAATAAAATGGTACTTAGAAAGGTGAAAACTACTGGCATCGATAAAAAAAAAGTGCATTGATGGGTTGAGGAATACTTAAAAGGTATAAATCAAAGCAGTGCATTAGGAAACTCAGTATCAAAAGGGATTGAAGTAAATATAGGAGTGCCACAGGGCATTCTGTTATGACCATTGCTGTTCATTGTTCTGATGAGTTGTTGTGCTGATCGTTTACATTAATAAGTTAGACTTTTTGCAAATTACCAAATGGTATATAATACCATTAAAAAAGGAGAGGATTGTGAACAGCTTTAGGGTGACCTGGATAGAATATCTAACTGGTTTAGCCAACATGGAATGAAGATAAACGCCAAGAAGAGTCACCTTATTAGGTGTACAAATAAAAAAGTAAAGGTTGATTGTTATTATAATAAAGGGGGGGGCAGAATTTTTTGTTGAAGGCTTGAAGTGTATAACCTTTGATACTTAACTCAGCTGGGCAAGACACATTGGGAAGGTGGTAGGAAATGGTTACAAAATCCTTCATTTTCTGTAGTGGGTGATGGGAGGATGTACAAGATTTGTGACAGAGCTGTCCTACAAATCTTTGCTCCGTCTAATGTTTTAATACGATGGTGTGATTTGGAATCCAAATTCTGTGCACCAATTGCAGGTGGTGGAGGGCATGCAAAGGGAAGCAGTGGAACCCAGTAATGAAGCTGAACTGGAAGTCATTGGAAGACAGGAGGATGGTGAAGAAAGTACTGGGGGTGTACGAGGATTATGTTGGTAGGCTTGGAATGATATTGGTCGAAGAATTTGGAGCAATGCATGGAAGGTAATAGATCACCATGCGCACAAGTTGGTACTCGATTTCATGCACAGGGAAAGTGTGGGTAAGTGTTTCAGGAATTGGAATATTATTCAAGAGGTGATGAATAATTTGCCAATATCTCTGAAATAATTTAAAATTAAAATTTTTAAATGACTAAAGTAAATAGGTGCAGTAATATTATATAAAAATTATATAAGATAATAATAAATAATAATAATAATAATATGCAAGTGGTAAATAGATTACTAGAGACTTTTGTACGGGAGCATACGCTCCATCGTAATTAAATTCATTTTAGTTCACTTTAATCGTAGGTGCACTGTCTATAAAATTTGCATTTAACTTGTTTTGAAATGCTGGAACAAAAATCCCGCCAGTTTTAGTACCAGTTATGTGGCACATTCTTAGGTACTGTGCAAGCGGTTCCAAATCACCCAGCTCTTCTGAGTATATTCTCTTTACTGCTAATAAATCCTTTGCAATACGTTTCCAATACAACATTACAATCCAGTTGAGAATTTACATTAGTTTTAAAGTTCATTTCCTTTACAGATACATTACAGGTCCTTAAAAATTAGAGAATTTACTTTTCCAAAGACCGATTTTATGTGCTGACCAATCTGAAGTTGTTTTGTAATGAAACACCTAGGCACCTCGATTCGACTAGGATTCGACATTCCAAAGAATTGAAGGGCAAGTGGTTGGTGCCTTCTTATTCGTTATGCGTATTACTTTACAGTTATTAGAAATTAAATTAAGCTACCATCTATTGAAATATGTTAAAATACTGTTGAGATCTCTTTATTTTCCTATAGCCAACTGCATCATTAATAAACAATTATAAACTTCTGTTAGTGTTCTGCCCGTACGACGACATGTTGCAAGCTATTAAAAAATATGTTATGATATTCCATGTACTGCGATGTTCGTTAAGAGGTGGTTGTATGGAACAATGAAAAAAAAAAAAAAAAGTTCAAGGAATCCTTCATCAGTAACTTTTATCACATCACGAGAGAACAAACCGAGCTGAGTTTCACACGAACTTTTCTTGAGAAATCTATGTTGGCTAGGTGCATATAATTTGTTGTCATGTAAGAATTTCAAATGCGTCATTATTTCATCCGGAAACGACATACCTTCTAATTGTAAATCAACATTCATTAAAATAATGAAAAGCAACGGTCCCGCTACACTACCCTGTACAATCTTGTTGCTTCCATCTCCACTGATGCCAAGAGCTGAATAAAGCCTGTAAAAATGGCTCTGTGCGATGTGGATTCACTATGTTAAAAATTAGCAAAATTATAAGAAGTAAGAAGATACGTACCCGTCGGTCAGATATTATGAATCCAATAGACTAGCAGAAAGAAACGAGAGAGTATTCCGTCAGCTATCGCACTACACTTACAGATAAATCGAATGCAGAATTAATGGGATGAACGGATAAGGCAATCAACAAAATAGCCAATTAAAATTATCTTCGGCACAGGGACTTCTCAAAGCTTCATGAAGTATGGAAAATCGATATTTTAACTGTGCCATAATTCAGATATAATGTTATCTGAATCAATTATGTTTTATAAGCCATAACGGTAGCAACATCGAACAATGAATACACAACGCTGAAATAATAGACTGTTCTCGCAAAAAGTATTCCCCTTAGCACACACAATTAAGATAGACACAAACACCATATGAAATGAAAAATTTATATATCTGTTCTTTATACAGAATAAAGATTAACGTTAGCCACTACTGGCCATCCTCCATATGCTGGAAAGGATACTAACTAATAACAGAAAATATTTCAGAATGGTGCGCTAACTTATAATCTGCATTCCAAGCATAAGAAATATTTGTGAAACAGGCAATGAAATAAATACACTACTTGTTTTTTAATATAAGAAAAAGTTTGCTCGGATTCAAGATAACTCTTAGCAAAAACACTTGTGGCCTTAAACCAAATGTCGTAGCGTAGAAAAACAATCGATTATGCTTAATCGAGATTATTTTTTCTATTTATTTAATCTAGTTTGAGTTTTTAATTCTCACTGCCTTTAATTAGTACCAGTTATTTATAGTTATGCATAGTTTTTAATAGTCTCTGTGTTGTCAATTGGAAGATACTAAATTCCCACCAGAACGATGACCAGACGCAAACAGGTTCGTTGTAAATTAGCTGATTCAAACAAGATCGCTATTTTCAGTTCTGAACTAATCGCCATTTGTAATGCTGTAACAAATTATTGTTTCCTGTCCTTCTAACGGGAGACGAACCTCTAACGCCATTGAATTAGTATTCAGTTTATTGACGTTTAACTTCTTGATAACGTGAATCATGTTTAAACATCACACATTATGAATCTGCGATGTCGGACAGTTTGCAGAAGTTCATCCTTCCTGAAAAATTGAAACTCGAACGTACTTAACGCACAAGAAAGATGAAATAATTTTTACTTCCTCTATTCATTGTTAAAAATTAATCTTATTCTTATTTACTTCCATTCAAAAGATTTATTGACATCATCAGAGAAGGAGCAATTGAATATAAGTTATGATCTGCCCTTGTAACTATTTTCTACCGTTTTTTTTTCAAAAGTGTTCTACCTATAAAATAGTAGTCTTTATTCAAAGCTACTTCAAACATCATCCGCCTTAAATACAGAAATTAATTTCAGCTAATATGATATCGACATCCGACTTCTTTCTCCACTCACTTGTCTTTGTTATTTTGCGAAACACCTCCAAATTTGGTTATTGCTCACAGATTACACACTTAAATTCAATAACGGAATAACATAGTTTTTCTTAAAAACAAACATTACAGTAAAAAAATTTCTGTTACATAGGTAACAGAGGAAAGCATAAAAATATTATTTACAGTCCAACCCTAACAGCTGGCAGTGGTGCTAGAGCTCTACTATGTTTTTTGGCAGTGGAATTAGACTTGCATTGTTGATTTTGATACTATCGACTCTCAGAAATTTGAAAAATTATCGTTATTGTTTTGTAGCCAGAATGCATGCATCTTGGACAGGAGTGCGGTAGATCTGCTCACTAATATCGGTATATTTGTACTCAAAATCGGGAAATGAAAAAAGTACAACCCAAATAACCACAGTTTACTGGGAAAAATGTGCTGTCGAAGAATTTTTATCAGTTTGACACCAATTTTACTACCAGACATGGAACTTCAAGACTTCTTCC
>JARYHS010013631.1:60675433-60744609 GCA_031002005.1 Vandiemenella viatica | reverse complement strand
GGGTCAAACTGAAGTTAGTCAAGTGGCCAGACAAAAGAGCAATAGAAGGGGAGGAGAACAATAGAACAATAGAATGATACAATGTATCCAATTAGAACAATAGGGCGGCATCCTTTGTGAGAGCGCTCCCGCAAATCCACACTACTTACAAAGACGGAAAATTGGATGAATGATTCAATGCAATACGAAAACGCGTCTTTAATCATGATGTTATTGTTAAATTTTACTGTACAAACTTCTTGGGTTACAGATTTCACTAAATCTTATCTCTGCCCATTCTGGCTATCAGCATCGTAAGTTATACCTTCATGTATAGATAACAAGTTGACCAATACAAATGGATATATGACCACAGCAATGAAAAATTTATTTTCTGGTGTTTTATTAGACAGTTAATTTTCTGGGAGAAAAAAAGCCAAGAGCATATTTAAATTTAAGTCGAAAAATTAAAGAAATGAAAGATTCTTAATTTTATTTTAACAAAAACATCATCTTCACACTTCTGACGAATGCACTAGGTTACAAAAAATGTTGTAAAAGGGTCTAATATCACATGATGGTCATTTAATTGCTTGCGTTGTGCGCGGAAGAACGTGAAGGTCGGTGGAAGAGATTTTAGCTGCAGATCAGCTTGGGTTTAGGTAAACCGGAACAGAATGGGATAATATGCTGAAGATCAATATTATAGATCAAGAACAGAGATTCTCTAATTGCGTTTGTGGAATTAGAAAAGAATTTTGATAGTGTTAAATGAGAAAAGATATTTAAAGAAGTGGTTTCAGTTATATCGAGACAAAACAATAGTTATAAATTAATTTGGAATGTGGTGACAACAAAATTAGGGTACCTTCAGAGACAAGAATCATGTCAAAATGAAGTGAGGAAACGCTGAATTTATTGCTACTAATTTTCAACAGATATGTAGAGGAAGCAATGTACCAAACGAACGAGAACATTGAATATGGTATTTTTGTTAAAGGGGATACTCTCAATATGTTAGGATTTGCTGGTGAAGTTACTGTGTTAGTAAGTAAGAATAAGAGCAGAAGTCATAAATTTTAGGAGTTTTGAGAATATCAGAAAATGTAATATGAAAAAGGGTTATATTCAATAACAATAAGGAAATTATGTAATTTCTGAAGTAAAATTACAACTGATGGCTAAAGAAAGATCCACGTTAATCGCGGAATAGCTCTAGCCAGAAGAACCTTCTTCAAAACTTGAATTGTTTTAGCTTATAATACTGAATCAGGTCTCATAAAGAACTACATAAAACTTCATGTTTTAGAAGCATAGATTGTGCTTCAGGAATATAAGAAACAAGTAAAATTAAGGACATTGAAATATGGTACTATAGATCTACGTTGAAACCGGGAATTAGTACGAAATGAATGTGTTATGCAAATGAGTTGTGGAAGGAATTAACATAAGAGTCTCACTGAAAGAAGAAAAAGGGTGGCGGGTACAAATTTGGGACATTAAGCATTGAATAATTTCTCAGTAGAGAGAACAGCTGGACGTATGAACTGTTGTGGTAAATGAACATTAGACTATATGAACCACATAATTAGTGGATGTAATCTGAAGTGGGTAGATTAGTAACAATAAGAAGGGACGAAGGTTTGAATCGCAACAGTTGACAGAATGATTAAAGAAATTATAACGGGAATTTTATTTCAGTTCAGTCAAATCATTGTTTAATCAAACAAAAAATGGATAAAAATTCTATGTAACGTTAGAGTGATAATGTTCTGTTGAGCTTTGAATTTTTGATGGCAATAACATAAGCTAGGGTGAAAAAAAGTTATATGTCATTAGAATGAAAGTATTTGGAAAGCCTGTAAATAAAGAGATACACATTGTTAGTACGGTGTTCCTCTTGGTTTTTCATTTTATATCAAACTAGCTATTACCCGCGACTTCGTACGCATGGATTAAGAATTTCTTTGCTAGAATTGAATATAGAAAGTTGTTGATAGCGAAGGATTGGTCCCAAACAACACCGAGTCGGCATAATATGACCGGAAAGCCATCACTATATCATTCTACCATCGAACCTGTCTCTTGAAGAGAATCAATTTCCAACATATTTAAAAACAGAAACGAATGTGAGGGGATATGGGTGGGGGGTGTTAACTAAGGGCAGCTTTATTTCAGTTTGGACTTTTCTTCTTTCTTCAGCATGAGCATCCGATTCTTGGGGTCTAATAACTTCAGCTGCTCGTTCTCTGCTAGAGCTACAACTTAGGCCTGTTTACGGCCGCAAGGCTTGTCAAAAAGAAAACAAAATAAACTGGTTCCAGAAACATTTAAGCAGACACAATGTAAAAGGACAGAAAAAATCGACATCTATACTAAATAATTCGTTTTTTCTCTAACCGAAATTTACTAACAAATTATATACTAACATAATGCGCGAGAAGCATAGCTTGAGCAAGCGACGTAACATAACAGACTAACACACACATCCGTCACTCTGTCGCCATTTGATTAGTTCTCAAAATTTGGTGAGTACAACTGTTAATCATAACGGAAAAAAACGTCCTTGGCCCTCCCTATAGATTTTCTTGTCAAATTCCATTAATAACGGTATCGGCATTTAGTTGTCAAAGCGTAACAAAAGACAGAGACTTACTTCCGCATTTATAGTATTATTACTACAGATCACACACACACTCTGACTGCGAATCAACTCTGAGGGATCAATATAACTTAAAAAAGTGTACACCTACAGCATTGCAAGACTACCTACGATTTGCTTCGCATTGCACCCCTAACTTTGTGATATCTACAGTTTAAGATTCAATCCGAATAACCGACGGCCCAGGCGTGACTCTTACGATCAAAAATCATTTTTAAAAATCATAGCCTCCACTAAGGTTTGAACCGGAGACCACAACCAAAACATTAGTAAGCAACTGCTTTAACCACTGAGCTACCTGACCGCTACACAGAAAAACAGAGACCTCCATATCCAACGCGTCTGTCTATCGCTTTTCAGTAATTTTTCGAAATTATAAGACAACATGTATTATTTATACAGATAATTTTTCAACCAACTGTAGACAGTATTTTTCTCCTTCTTTCAAAGGAGACCAGATGAAAACAGTGGATTTGTATGAGGAACAAACAAACCAAAAAACCAACAAACAAACATACAAACATACATACATTCATCTTTATATATATAGATATTCTGCAACCTCGCAAACTAGAAGGGCATCGACTTAATTGCAAATAAGGAGCAACATCCTAATACACTATGTTTTTCATACAGTGAAGCGCTGTACTTAATTTGTTAATAAACCATCTCAAGATGATCTGAATTTTTGCATCCTGCATACGACAAAGAATTATCGCAGATGATTGGTAGTCAGTACAATTCTGATAGTCCGTCCTATCAAGAGTTGGAAATGTTTTATTGGTAGCGTACTTCTGCTCAAATTGTAGTGCAGCATCACCTTTTCTCATAACAGTCAATGATTAGGTATTGCTAAACAAAATTCCGCGATAATAATCTTTTATACTGAAAACGATTTGAAGATGGACTAGTTTCCGTAACAAATCTCAGATAATTTCGATTCTGCTGGGACGGATGTTTATTGAAGGTCAGCGTTATATCGATGGTTACTTCTCAGTACTATGAGGTTGAGTAATAATTTCCAGAAAGGTTGACAACCCATTCTTCACAACCACGCTACACCTAAAATGAACATGTTGGATGGGGGACTTGGCTTCAAGTATGTGTATGAAAGTCTTTGGAAAATCAGGCACTCAAGCATTTCGTATTAGGTGCTAGGTAACTGTGACACTGTTTGGCTTTCCACAACGTTGAATTCCAATTATCATTGTTTTATTAAATCATCGGTTGAGTGTCTCCACTTCGACGATCGTCAGAAAAATGTTTGAAGCCATTATTCAGAATAGCTGCCAGTACTTATGAAAAATTCGATGTGCATACTACATTAACTCATAGTCTTTCACTTTTTGGTATTCTTAGAACAACGTGATTTTTCTATCAGAAAAGTGAGATGTTAAATCTGATGTTTCAAACGCTCTCCATTGAATTTAATCAGTGTTTTCTTTATCTTTTTTGATTCTTGTTTATCACAATACCTTCGGAATCTATTAACCAATTGGTTTGTTATATGATTTAGAGAGACCAGTATTAAGTTTACTGAACAATTAATTTATTTACTTAGATGACTCAAGGTTTTCTGCTGGAATGAGTAAAATATTGCAGTGTATCATATCAGCTTTTGCTTCAAGCGTATTAAAAAACCAGTTCATGGTCATCACACGATTACCTTTCATATAGAATTCATAAGGTTTGCTGCTACTTTCATCCTTTCCGAAAATATATGTTTTTCGAACACTTCATGGTATGACGTATTTTCATCTGGAAGTACTGCATCAACAAAGAGCCGCTTTTGATACACTCCTAACTTTGTCAGGCTCTGAATAGAATTGTTCCCAAAATAAAATTTAAAAATTTCTTTCGGGTCTGACAGTATCCTAAATTATTGGTATCTTGCTTCCAATGTGACATATCACATGGCGTTTTTTATTTCGTGGGAAACCACTAAGCACTCGCTGGGTAACTGGGAGCTGTACTTGGTATTATCAGAAGAGGCAACGCATAATACATGTTGCTAATTTAAAGAGATGATAGTCTTTTATTTCACAGTACCTTTCAATTATTAACAACACTGGGGTAACATTTACATTATAAATGGGGGATTCTGAAGTCTTTCGTATATATACTGGATTCAGAAGTTCAGTAAGCACGTTTCAAGACCAATAATAGTAGTCGAATGTATACAATTACTGTACTACTTCAAAATTGCAGGTGGGTATGGTTAACATGTGTATATTTATTTCGATTTTCCTTGATTCCAGCAATTTTCTGATAGGTTGTAGCAAACTTGTGTAGCATATATATTGGTACGTTCTTCCATTTCAGAGTATCTAGGAACCCTAACCATTGATTTTAATTGATCATATATTAATGGGGCAGAGCAGACGTTCATTTTTTGCTTTGCAGGGCCCCTCCATATTTTGGTGGCTATTTACGTAGATAGCTCAACAGCCACAGTAAGTCGGTTCTCAGAGGATACTTTCTACACGTTTTAAATTTTCCTGGAGTTTATATGGTTTTAAAAATCTGTCAGTCTGTCTTTCTCTTATTTTTTAATAAATGTTGTAAATGTATTCGCAGCCTGTGAAAGCAAGGTATATAAATTTGGGTGCACGGCAGTGCACCCATGAAGTCGAGTCAACGGCGGCACTGCCTACCCTTTTCTGGAAGCGATTCGGGCCATTTTTGATCCACAATTTCTTCTGTCGTATTCATGCTGCATGTCTCAAATTTCTGTAATGCATATATATCAGCAATCTTAACAAACCAACTAAATTTTATTTTGTTACTGTTCTTAGTTCTGATGTTTTTCGGATGCAAACATCAGCGATTTTGTTACTCACTCACTCACAGACTGACTGAATGATGATCATCTAAACTATAAGGTACTTTCCGTAGCTGTAGAATTTGGTACATAGATAACATTTTACCCACATATTATAAGGAAAGCCTGAAACTCGTAAATTTCCATATTCATACCCCTTACCTACCCCTAACGTGAAATCGTTTTCTAACCTACTAACTTTACATGTCTCAGATTTTCATTGTAGATTGAGCATACTAAGTTTAGCTAATTTGTTAAATTTTACTTCGTTCCTTTTCTTACTTTGGAAGTTATTGAAATTCACATTTTTATTTTACCACGACACCCCGACATCAAACTTCCACTGTACTTCGAATAATCATAGAAACAAGTAATTTGGTGCATGTGTATAGTTTCATCCCTAAATCATAAGAAAATTCTAATATTTGGGTTTTTCCCCGTATTTCTTTAATTGCAATCCCAGACGTGAAAAATGTTAGCACATATTTGCGGCTTACTTGCTTTGATCCGGATGAAGCTATAAACCCCAGAATTCTATATTATATAGAGACGAGCAAGTTTAACCAAAAGCCTTAAACTTTACTTTGTTCCTATTCTTACTATGGAAGTTACTTGGAAATTACTTATAGTAAGGGTTAATTTTATTGCTATCGAGACTGGTCACTCAAGATGCACACTCATTGTTTGCAGAGAGCATGTCATTGAAGTGATTTTTCAAGTTTAATGTTTCGTGTGAAATAACACTGTACTATAAATTTTATGAAGCTTATCAGAAATGTTTTTCCAGCGAATTTTTAATGTGCAAAGCGGTGTCAGTGAGCTGTTAAAGCAAATTAAGAAGTAAAAAGAAATCATTCCCTTGTAATATAGAAAGAAAAGTGATAGAAACTGCAACAAAAAATGTACTTCTTCTTAGTATTTTTACGCGGCATGTATAGTTTGTTCATCTTTATCAATAATGATAGCGATGAAGAATGTTTTTTAACAACTGTGCCCAAGAAAGAGGTTTTCCCAAAAATTAATTTTGTATTACTGGTAGTGTTACCTTCTGAGTGAGAATATTTGTATTTGCAAAAAGTAAATAAAGCAAATATCGGTCCTATCTATTATATACGCAATAATTTTAATGGTAGTATGATATGAGAAACAGCACAAAATATAATAAGGAAATAATTACGTTCCGTTCGAAGGTGGGGCGTCAGGGTACGTGGGAGAAGCAACGTGTTCAAATGAGGCAGATTGAAATTAAGTAGTTTATGGACGCACCATTACAAAAAGAAATGAGAGACCACAAAAACAATTGTCGCAAAATTGTCCAAATCTCGTGTTTGTTTAGTAACAAAGAGTTATTATATCTTGTCCTGAACCATGTATACTTTTTACGGTTTTTAATCACTTGACTGTCTAAAACAGAATGATTTCTCTGGTATATATCGTAGATAAAAAAAAAAAAATAAAAAAAAAATGGCGAATTGGCCATTATTCATGTGTAATTTTTACTGAGATGAAATATTTATTACTAGCTGATTCTCGCGACTTCGTATCCGTGGAATTAGAATTTCATTGCCAGAATTGAATATAGAAAGCTGTTAGTAACGTAGGATTGGTCCCAAACAGCACAGAGATGGCATAATATAACAGGAAAGCCATCACTATGTCATTTTACCGTTGAACCTGTCTCATGAAGAGAATCAATTTCCAACATATTTAAAATCAGAAAATCAAATGGAGGTGGGTGGATGTGGGGGAATTTAACGAAAGGCAGCTTGGTCTTTTCTGTAGCATGAGCATCCGATTCTTGGGTACTAATAAATTACCTGCTCGTGCTATGCTAGAGCTATACCTTAGGCCAGATTTACGCCCGCAAAGCATGTCAAAAAAGAAGACAAAATAAACTGGTGCCAGAAACATTTAAGCAGACAGAAAGTAATAGTACACAGAGAATCGACAACTATACTAAATAATACGTTTTGTCTCTAAACGAAATTTACTAACAAATCATACACTAACAGAAAGCGCGACAAGCACAGCTTGAGCAACCGACGTAACATAACAGACTAACACCCACATCCGTCTGTCTGTCACCATTCGATAAGTTCTCAAAATTTAATGACTACAACTGTTATTCATACCGAAAAAAATGTTGTGTGTCCTTCACTCAGATATAAAGTATTTCCTTGTCAAATTCCATCATTATAGGTATAGCCATTTAGTCATCAAAACCCAACAGAAAAACAGAGACTTTCTTCCGCATTTATAATATTATTAGTGGGGATCACACACATATTGACTGTAAGAGTAACAACTTCTGAGGTATCAATATAACGTAAAAAAGTGTGTATCTACAGTATTGCTAGACCACCTTCGATTTGCCACGCATTGTACCCCTACATTTGTGGTACCTACAGTTTAACATGGAATCCGAACAACGAACCGGCCAGGAGTGCCTCATACGATCGAGAATAACTCGATAAAATCTTTGCTTTCACCGGGATTTGAACCGGAGACCACGCTCCTAACATCAGTAAGCAGAGACATTATCTACTGAACTACGAGACAGCTATGCGGAAAGGTACTACAGAGACGTACACATCCTACGCGTCTGTCTATCGCTGTTCAGTAATTTTTCAAAATCATATGGCACCCGCCAAGTCGAGTGAACGGCGGCACTGCCTACCTCTTTCTCAAAGCGATTCGGGCTTTTTTTGATCCTCAATTTCTTCGGTGGTATTCATGCTACATGTCTCAAATTTCAGATATGCATAGATATCAGCAATCTTAACAAACGCACTAAGTTTTATTCCGTTACTTTCTTAGTTCGGGTGTTTTTTTGATGCAAACTTCAGCGATTTTGTTACTCACTCACTGGATGACTGACTGATGATCATCAAAACTCTAAGGAACTTCCCGTAGACGTAGAAAACTGAAATTTGGTACACAGATAGCATGTTACCCAAATATTATAAGAAAAGTCTAAAACTCTTAAATTTCCATATATCTACCACATACCTTCCCCTAAGGTGAAATCGCTTTCTGCCTTAATAACTTAATATACCTCAGATTTTCAGTGTAGAGTGAGCTTACTAAGTTTAACTAATGTGTTAAATTTTACTTCCTTCTTTTCCTTACTTTTGAAGTTATTGAAATTGAACATTTTATTTCGACCACGACACCACGACATCAAAATTCCACTGTTCTTCCAGTAATCCTAGAAGCAAGCAATTTGGTACACATATATGGTTTCATCCCTAAATCATAATAAAAGTCTAATATTGAAGTTTTCCCCCGTATTTGTTTAATTACAATCCCAAACATGAAAAATTCTGGAACATATTTGCGGCTTCGGATGAAACTATATGCCAGATAAATTTTTAATTAATATAAATCAGCAAGTTAAAGTAGTATCTTAAATTTTACTTTGTTCCTATGCTTATTGTTGAAGTTACTCCTAATTTTGTTTATGATGATAATGAAACTAATGGCAATTGCTCAGCTACGGCGCACACCCATTGTTTTCAGAGAGTGGGGCATTGTTGGTAACATATAGTGATGTCTTAAATTCTGAAATGTTCTCGTTCACCGATTTTCAAATCGAATTATTACATTTTTGCGTCTATTCAGATTAAGCCGTAAACTTACAAAAATAAAAACAATTCTTGTAATAATAGGACAAGTTTGGTGTATGAGATCTTCTTCTGAGCCAAGTTTGCACTTCACAGTGTATATTCACCTTTTGAAACAGATTGTTTTCTCTTGGTGTCATCTTTTATTAACGATAAAAAAAAATCTGATGACTTGGCCATTATGCACGTAATAATTTTTTACTGAAATTGAGGGCATAATATATACTTGTCAAATTCGAAAAAGAGCGAGGGAAATCTTGGATCTTACGTATTTATAAGTTAATATAGGTTAACGTGACATGAGTAATAGACAAGTGATCAGATTTTTTCCCCTAAATAAACGATCCATGACACCGAAAGAAACCATTCCGTTTCAAAAAGTGAAGTGAATACACACTGTAAAGTGTAGACTTGACTCAGAACAATATCTCATAGTTTGTCACTACATAAACACGAGACATGCCTTATTTTTACAAGAATTGTTTTTATGGGATAGAATTATTACAGCTACTAAAATGATTCCTAATTCATCTCAGTCTCATAAAACGGTTTCGGTTTGTAACCTGTTACTCGGCTTTCAATTACGCATCGTATTTTATCTTACAATATCTATATACACAGGTGAAATTCAGTTTAATTTTCTCAAAAATAAACATTATGTAAAATGAAATAGGTACCTAAATGCACTAATTCTCTTATACAAAGGTAATTCAGCATAATTATCCTCAGTGCAAAGGTGACTTGAATTAAAAAATGAGTTTAAACAGCTACAGAAACCAAATAACAATAAACAAATTGATTGTTTTTTACCTGGAGAAAATGATTATGAAGCAGGAGAATTTAAACAACACGCCAATGGAAGAACTAGTAGCGCACTAGTATCGGAATACGTTCGTGAAATTCTTATCAAGGAGGAGGATAGACGAGTAGCGACTGACCACGTCATTGGGCCACGTTGTTTCTTCTTAACGGGAAAACGTGGCCTCAGTCAAGAAGACAATGGACATCCGACAACTGCTGATTCTTATTGCTTTCGTAGCCGTCACCTTTGCTGAAGGTGACACAACTGTCAGTGGTATGTTTTTCATAGTCTCTCAACGTCGTTATATTTGGCACCAAGAAAACAATTATGGTTTTTTAGTGTTGATGGATAAAGGTATTAGAACATTTTTTCCCGTTATAGAACATCTTCTAACGTGTATTAAGTATTTCTGGGTCTTTCCTAGTTCACTCATACTTCAACCATTTTGCTTTTTCAGTTAAGAAACCCTAAAATGGTGCTCTAAGAAATATATGTGACGTAAACCTACTGACTCCATGCAGAAATCGTTTTAGAAATCTAAGTGTACTTAAGATCCCAGTACGAACCACTTATCACCACTAATGTTCCTAATAAATCATTCTGAACGCACTTGCCTTACTGCTGAAATTCATAGCTATTATAAAAGAAGTAAATATAAGATCCACAAATTGTAAAAGTCATTGTAAATTGTAAAAAGAATAATTAATTCCACGCAGTATCTTTATTCAACGTATTGTAGCAAGAAATGAAATGTTACCTACAAAAACTTGCCATCTTTAAATCAAAACTGGGAAAAAAATTGGTCCAAAATTCAATTTATTCTGTGAAAGATTTTCTAGCTGCAATCAGTAAATGAAGAGGATGTAACGAAGATAGAATGGTGAGAGGAATTAGAAAGGTGATAGAGTTTTTTTTATCCATCGATGTTGTTACGTATGAGTTTTTGTTGTCATTAAACTAGGTAAAATGTAGCAATAAAAATAAATTCGGTTGCTTGATGCCAAGATTTTTGGAAGTTAATAACAAATATTTTCTAAAAAGATTGATTCTACTAACTCAGTCACTGCAGAAATGAGAAAGTAAGACTCACAATTCAGAATTGAATACATATTACAAGTCTAACTGTAAATTAGGCATCAGGCGGCAACATATTTTCTCAAAACAAAGTAATAGAACATATAATAAATAGAAAATTGATGTGGCTTCAGGGCGTATCGACAGCGGGATCGTTAGCGCAGTAAAAAAAAACACTAGCATGGTAATTCAGTTAAAAATAGGAATAAATTTTCATCTGTAAAGAGGATTGGCATACATATGGTAAACAAGGTAAAACAATAAACCCTCTGACTGAAAAGAGGCCACCAATGAGATCTCCAGACCAGCAGAATGTCTGGCTTCCTTTAAAGAAGGCAACCAGATATAAACCAAATATCTGGCTGGCTGTAAATAGGTCAAACCTACTGAAACCTACAATCACAATTAAAAAGGAAGAAACCGGTAAAACATTAACACTTGAAATGGTGTAAGGGGGCCGATGTTACAAACATTGTTTGGTTAGACCGAACAAGACGCAGAGACGTAAAGCAGTAGCCACGTTGTAATTGACATTGTTTAGTATAAAGACAGGGCTACCCTGCCGTCACATCATTTGATATTGCGTAGTATCATTTGACAAGCGTAAAGTGTGCGACTTTGTTTAGTATGGTTGTTATATGAAACAGATGCACACTGAATCTCACATGACATCACGGACGTCAAGGGTGATTTCACGTTTTTATTTCCTGCGTGCGCATATTCTGGAGTCACGTGAAATTAATGTTCGAACTCTTCCATTGCTTACTAACGATGCGGACGGACGAGTTACTTACAGCGAAAGTGAGGATACATGAGTGATTGTACGATTATTCCCCAGGGAAGTGTGTTAGGGCCTCTGTTGTTTCTCATATACATCAATGACCTATGCCACATAATAGGGGGGATGAAAAGATTATTTGCCGATGATGCTATTATTACCGCGAAATCAAAACCCAGGATGATTGCGCTTTGTTACAAGACGATATTATGAAAATAATTGCGTGGTGTAAAGATTGGCAGTTGGAGTTAAACGCTAAAAAGTGCCAAGTCATGCGTGTAAGTAAAAAGGTGACTCCATGTAACTATGAATATACAATTAATGGCACTGTCCTTAGAACGGAAGATTCCGTTAAATACCTAGGGGTAACAATTCGTAATAATTTGTTGTGGAATGAGCATATCGAGAACGTAATGGGAAAAGCAAATCGTATGCTCCGATTTCTAGGTCGTAATTTAAATCAATGCACTCAGGAAGTTAAATCGATTGTATACAAGTCACTAGTACGTCCTCACTTAGAGTATTGTTGTTCTGTATGGGGTCCCCATCAAAAGGGGTTAATGGAGGCTTTAGAGAAGGTCCAAAGGAGAGCCGCCCTTTTTTTTTTTTTTTTTTTTTATTTTTTTATTTTTTATTTCCTACAGTTCCACTACCTTTGGTAGTTCTACTGGTTGGGGTTAGGTTAGATTGTTTTGGGGGCACCGTTTATTTTATTCTTTTGGGGGAGAAACCGGCTATGGCCTCACCTGAAAGGTGGGCCTTAATGGAAACCCCTTATGTTGTAGTTGAGGTATTTCATTTATTCTATTATATTTAGAGGGTATTTATATTTGTTCCAGGGTTTGGCTTTTTTATTTCCTAGATTTTTGAGTCTTTCTTCATTGGTTTTCCTACTTTCGTCTAATTTATTGTATAATTGTCGTGTTTGATGGTGAATTTCATCCTGGATGGTTGGTACTCCTGTCATTTCGTGAAGTTGCCTGATGGGTGTGCTTATTGGAGTTCTTAATATCGTCCTTAGGGCTCTGTTTTGTAGTCTTTGTATCCGTTGTATGTTTGATTTTGAAGTCGTTCCCCATACTTGGCAGCCATATAAAATGAATGGTCTTATGATTGATTTGTATATTCTTAATTTTGTTGCTATTGTTAGGTCTTTTGCATTCAGCACTGGATACAGATTTAAGATCACTGCTAGTCCTTTTTTACATCTGTCTTTTAGGTGGTGGTTGAATAGTAGCTTATGATCGAGTGTAATTCCTAGATATCGGTGCGATGTTGTCCACTGAATTTTTTGGTTTCTTATACTTATTTTAGGCAGTCGGTCGAAATCCGGTCTTTTTCTTGTAAAGTATATTGCAGCACTTTTGGTTGAGTTGATTGTGATTTTGTTTTTTTCACACCATGTTTCCAATATCTTTAGTGCTTTTTGAAGCCTTTTTATATTCGCTTCGTGGTTGTAGCCTGAAGTAAATATAACTACGTCGTCTGCGAATAAGGCTATTTGGATCTTTGGTGGTGTTGGAAGATCATTGATATAAATGTTGAATAGCGTCGGTGATAGGACTGCTCCCTGTGGAACTCCTTCTTCTATTTTTTGTTTCGTGGATTGATTTCCGTCTATTGTCACATAGGATTGTCTATTTTCTATTGCATTTCCTATTAGTTTTGTATAGACCCGGGGTATTTTAGTGTTGGTGTCCATTTTGACTATTAAGTTGTCTTTCCAAATTTTATCATAAGCTTTTTCAATATCTATAAATGCAGCTGCTACTGATTTTCCTTTATTGAAGGCTTCTGTTACTTCCTCTACTAATCGTAGTAATTGAGTTGTCGCCGAAGTTCTCGTTTGGAATCCATGCTGTTCTATTCTTATTGTTTTGTTCTCTTGTAGATTCGCGGTGATTCTTTTGAGTATTACTCTCTCGGTGACTTTTGCAGTAGCACTTATTAAGCTGATTGGTCTGTAATTCCACGGTTTTTTATGATCTTTTCCCACTTTCGGGATGGGTACTATCCTGGATATCTTCCATTTGTCCGGGTAATAGCCAGTCTTCATAATTGCATTTGTTATTCTTGTTAATAGGACGATACCTTTTCTTGGCAAATTTTTAAGGTGTTCATTTTTTATATTGTCGGGGCCTGAGGCCTTGTTGTTGGCCAGTTTCCTGATGATCTGGTGTACCTCTTTCGGAGTTGTCAGCTCCGGTAGCTGGTTTATTTGTTCGTTTCTTATTGTTGAAGCCTGTTGTTTAATGTGTTCTTCTTCTCTTTTCAGTGATTCGTTGAGTTGTTTCGTTATTGTATTCTGCTGTGCGAAGGTTTCAGCCAGCACCTCCGCCTTTTCTATTGGTGTAAATACCGGTCCTGCAGGTCCGTCTATTGCTATTTTTGGTGGTCTTCTGGTTCTTATCGCTCTTATAAATTTCCAGGCTTCTCTATTATTTAGGATGAGGTTAGACATCTTTTCCTCCCAATTTTCGATTCTTCTTTCTCGTAATCGGTTCTCTAATTCTTTTGCGTAGTGGCGATATTCCTTGCGGTCTTTCGGGTCTCTGTATTTTTGCCATAGTTTTCTATGTTTGTTTTTTAGGTAGCGTAGATCTTCCAATATCGGCGGTAAGTCGTTGTTTTTAATTTCTTCGTAGTATGTTACTGTTGCTTTGTTGCTCGCCATACCAATTATTTTTTCCATATGCTTGAGAGCCGCCCGATTCGTGACAGGTATATATAGTTAGAGGGAAAGCGTAAGTGCGATGTTGAAGGAGTTAGGTTGGGAAGACCTGGAGCACCGAAGGCGTTGCTCTCGACGGAAGCTAATTGAAAAATTCAAGACAGACGTATTTCGGAATGACAGCCAGCAAATATTGCTACCAGCAACATTCATATCTCGAAATGACCGCGAAAATAACATAAGAGAAATCAGGGCCAGAACCGATTCATTTCTGTACTCATTTTTCCCACGAGCGATTAGGGAATGGAATAGAAAGGATTTACCGGGCGAGTAAACTTAAAATCCGACAGGAGTAGCTTTCGATAAAGCACTCCAGCCATCCTGATCTGGGTTTTCCATGGTATTCCCAGATCACTCCACGCGAATGCGGGGATGGTTCCTCACAATAGCCCATGGGCGCCTCCTGGCATATCCCTTATAACCCTTCCAAACCATAACCCTTTTCTATAGGTGCAATGCACCCTCCGCCACACACTATTAGTGAATCGCGGAGTAATAATACTAATAATCACCGTATTATCGGCATCAATTTATGAGTCAAGCAGCTTGGGAGGAAACTGGAAAAGATTTAAATATGTCAGGTAATTACAATTTATTTTGTAGTTGATGTAATACAGTTCACTTTTCAGCGTGTATTCAACTGTAGGATATTTGTAACACATATGATGTGAATTTTGGCGTTTAGAATGAAATAAGGTGATATCTGAAGAACCTAAAAGATACCATCATTTCTATTGTTTTCTATCTATCTCATTTCTTGCGTGATAGATGGCACTGCAATAGGTACCATATTATTCTATACATCACAAACTTCTAGTACAATTCTTCGAACGGTAGCGACCCATTTAAAATGGAAACTCATACGTCTAAAATAATTTCCTGTCGCTAAAAATCGGAAACAAATGGAAAATGTCACTAGTCTTTAATGGAAAATATTTTTTTGATTTTTTTTTTTTTAGGAAATGAAGCCATGGAACTTCGGGAAAAACTTCGAAAATGTTGCTATAATGCAATACATTGACGTCTAGATGAAAGAGAAAGTAGCATGAAATTCATTTGGAAATATGAATAGCGATGGAGTGCATGACCCAGTAGCTATGTCCTTGTTCATTATTTACCCCATCCTTCTTATTTTTATTTATTACTAGCATTTTCTCACTGCTTGGCGCTCGTGAATCTTACCGTGTATAGAGTTGCATTATCCTTTTTATTCTAGGTTAAGGGAAAATTGAAATGAAGGATGGACCAGAATAACAACAGACACACTTGGTTAAAGGATAAGGCACGATGGATTTAATTTTATAATTTACGCGGTGTAGGGCAAGGCTTTAGGATTAATAGTTAATTTTTAATTTAATTTCCTCCATATTGACTCAATAGCACTTAAGAAGTTCTATCTTTAAGGCAATAAAAACTACAATCGAATACAAACATTACAAAATCGGGATTATGAGCGTTATTTAATAAAATGAACAGTTTCTTCTACTTGCCTAGGTTTGAATAGCCACCAGAATTTAAGAATGGAGTAAATTCTTCAAAATATGGGCAGTTACGCACATGTTATATTGCAAAAAATGCATTTTGTTACCTGCCGTTGATTATTGTAGGCCTAGGTCTTTTTCAAAAATCTTTCTTCGACAAAAAAAAAACAAAAAAAAACAACTGAATTCCGTATTTAAGAAAGCAAATCAAAAAGTAAGCCACACTACCAAGCTGTGGCCATTTATGAAACCATCCACACAAAGGTAACACGGCTATGACAACATGCAATGTAAGTTCAGTTCTTAACCGACTTCAAAAAAAGGAGGAGGTTCCCAAATAGTCTTTTTTTTTGTATGTATGTTCAGTGATATCTTCGCCAATTTTGAACCGATTTAAACGAAATTTTTTTAGTGGATAGTGTATACCTCCAAAATGGTCCCACATGAATTTCATTGACACACCACCCCTTTTACCCCTTTACACCCCTTAATTTTTATACAAACCCACATTTTTTGTCCGATTTCGATGGAACTTCAGACATGTATAGTCAAACATAAAGAGAAAAATACTGTCAACTTTTGGTTTGGAAAACTGAGCCTCACTCCCCCTATCCACCCCCTTAATTTAGGATAATTTTCTTTATACAAAACTACACTCGACACCATTTAACTGATCTCCATTAAAGTCATATATACTTTAAAACAAAGAGAAAAATTCCGTCAACATTTGGTCTGCCAAAGTTCAACCCCACTTCCTACTTTCACCCCCTTAAATTTTGTCGATGTTCTTTATAAAAAGATACAGTCGCCACCGTTTGACCTATTACCATGAAAGTTGGTGCTTATATGTATTTTTTTCACAAAGAAGGTTTCTGACAAAAAAAACAACAAAAAACCACCCCCTCTACCCATTAAACCGCTTAATTTTTATACAAACCCACAGTTTTTATCCGGTTTAGATAGAATTTTGCAAATTTTTATTATAAAACAAAGAGAAAAATAATGCCAACTTTTGGTTTGAAAAATTTGAACCCCTCTCCCAGTTTCCAACCCCTTGATTTTTTTCAATTTTCTTTTTAAGAAGCTACAGTCGACAACATTTGAACGATCTTTATGATAGTTACCATATATATATATATTTTATGGAGAAGATTGTGAGGTCCCATTCAATCACATATTGAAATATTAATAATAATAATAATAGTAATAATTATACGACTTCGTTTTCATGCAATGTATGAATGTATTTTATTAATAAAGGGCTCTACAGTGTAGTAGTATGTGTGAAAAGGGGTAAATTTAAGTTTTCATAATATGTTTTGTTTTGTTGAAGTTGTTAGACTGTAATGGTATTGTTAGTTTAGCCAAAGAGATGCGGATGGATATAAGAAGGATGGCGGTGAGATTAATGAATGTTTTAAAGCACCGTTGTTTGTATTTGACTTCATGAATGAGGGAAGTGTAATTATTTGAGTTGTTTTTAAGTGTTAATAAACAGTAGTTGTTAAAAAAAACATATACTTTGATTTAATAGAGAAGTATATCACTCAATATAATCTGCGAGGTGATAGCCAAAAAAACGTATGTGACGATATTCTGGGTCCACACATTTATCGTCCAGAGCGTGCTATCAATTACAGAAGAGATTGTAAAGAACCTGGAAAGAGTGGTAAGACCCACCAGGATTTCTTTAATTATCGACGCTAAAAATATAGAGAAAATAGCAGTAAATAAAAAATGAAAGGATACCTCGCAAGATTTCTGACCAAAAAATCAAAAAACTACCCTAGCTCCCCTTTTACATCCCTTAATTTTTGTACAAACCCACATTTTAATCCAATTCGGTGGAACTTCGCATGCGAATACTTTAAAACGAATGAAAAAAGAAAAATACTGTCCACATTACTTTCACAAAAATGCAAACCCCATCCTTCTTTCTATCCCTTTAATTAAAATCAATGTTTTTTTTATATATAAAGCCACCGTTTCTATCTGATTTTGAAGGAAGTATACACATGTACACTTCAGAAGAAACAGAAAAATACTGTCTACATTCGGTTTCGAGAAGCCAAACCCCTCTCCCCCTTTCCATACCTTAATCTACACAAAGCTACAGTATCTATCCGATTCTGAAGGAAATTTGCACACGTATACTTTAAAACATACCGAACAATTGTGTTTTAATTAGGTTCGAGAAGCCCAACCCATCTTCCCTTCTACCCCCAAGCCTCCTAATATCCAATGTTCTTTATACCTACCCACAGTTTTTATGAGATCTCGATGGAACACTGCACATGTGTACTTAAAAACAAGGAGAAACATAGTGTCTCCATTCTGTTTACAAAACTCAACCGCTCACTCCCTTACCCCATTTAATTTTTTCAAATGTTCTTTACACAAAGCTACAGTTTTTATCTGGTTTCGATGGAACATTGCACATGTATACTTTAAAACAGAGAAATTCTCTACACACTAGCTTAACAAAAACCATACTACTATTCGCCTCCACACTCCTTAAATGTTTTTTTATACAAACCTACAGTTTGTATCTGATATCAATTGAATTTACACACATATACTTTGAATCAATCAGAAAAAGGCAGTCTACATTTGGAATACAAAAGGTCCATCCCTCTTCCCCTTTACCCCTGCCCCTTTCAAGTTCCAATGTTCTTTACAAAAATCTATCGTTTTAAATTCTGTCAAAATCAACTAAGCTATTTTTAAGTCATGGCAGAATATTTATAAAATAAATGTGTCCTAATGTCTCAACATGTAATTCAGATTTCAACATGGACCCCAAGCTTTCACGTTGTGAAAACCAATTAACAATCTATATTTTCTGTGTGATACCGGAACAAACGAAAATATTCCAGAGACATATTTGTGTATGTGGTATGTATTAATGCCCAGATATTACATGTTTCGATTATCGAGCAGCAGCTTTAACAGATGTTATCATTACATCGAAACGCAGCGTGGACCAGAATGTAAACTGACAATCTTTAACACAACATCCAATTGACACCGTTCTGGAAGTGGTTGTTGTTGTTGTTATTAAAAAAAACAAAAAACAAGCGCTTTAAACTCTGAGCGACCAGGAAGTTCGCAAAAAGAGAACTGCTGCGGCATATTTAAAATACAAAAAATCTATAATACAACTAAAAAATTAAAAATTAGATAATTGTTTTAAAAATCATAAAATCCGCTTTCAAAAAAGCACTAAATTTTTTAAAATAACTTTATACTTTGCTTAAAAGAAATTAAATCTAAATGGACAGTATTTTACATTACTGTTATTGAAATTTTTACATTAATTAGATATTTTTGGAGTCGGTGCTAGCCAAAGCAAGAAAGAAAAAAAGATAAAAACAATAATACATAAAATATCATGTTACTACTTACCTAAAATTAATGCTACAAACATGTTTCATCAAAACCGAAACATACAGATGATACGCCAATATTATACTAACTGTAAAGCGCTTAGTGCATGATGCAGCCTACCAACTGACACTGTAGTGCCAGAGATATGCCTGGATGACCAACAAGGCCAAGCCACAGATTAAAATACTGTTAATTTGTTACCCTAAGCTGTCTCCCGCAATAACACTATCTACCTCACGATCTGCTGTAAAATATTTGGAATTTTTGTTCATACTCCCTGTTTCGCCTCGAAAACCAAATAAAGTTCAGTAACTCGATCTTCGCAATGTGACAGCTGGCACAGACTCCAAAAATAACTAATTAACGTAAAAATGTCAATAACAGTAATGTAAAATATTGTCCATTTAGATTTACTTTTTTCTAAGCAAGGTATTAAGTTATTTTAAAATTTTTAGTGTGCTTTTTTGTAGGCGGTTTTTATGTTTTTTTTAAACAATTATTTTATATACATAGTCCCCAAGAGACTGTAAACAGTTTAAAGCATATACATTATTCCAAATTTCACCCTCAGCTGTTCAGCCGTTTTGACGTGAAACAATAACAAACAATCAAGCAAATGATCTTTTACATTTATAATTCTAGTAGGATTTAAAAAATGTAACATCCTTGTCGATAGTAACAGGTGAGTTTCCAATCATTAGTTATCATTCTTTCTGACACCTTACACTTAATCATAACCTCATTCACTTGGACTTAGGAACTTCAAGAAATCCTCGATCATGCCAGAATACTGCTGCTGTTGTATATGTCGCTGAGGTATTTCCCATTGAATAACAAATTCTAGAAAAATTTCTCAATCTGACCGCTCTTCAGCTCGAGTAAATTTCGTCGATTTGCATTCCGGGCCATTATGATGCCTCGTTTAGTTGTTGTTGTGTCCTTATGCACCAAATGAAGCGTTGTACGTGTTTAATGTACTATTTTATATTTCAAACATGCATACACATGGAGGTCTGTAAGGGGTGGCTTTTCTACCGTCAGTTAACACCTGTAGGTTTGTTGGGTGTTGCTTTTTGGTGTCGGTTACATAAAAACTAAGTTTGTCTTTTTTTTTTATTTTGCAGTAATTGGCATCTCTGTGTTAAATACGCGCAAGTTCAAGTGTATGAGTATTCCTTTTGGCACACTTATTGTCATGATTATTCCCTCAATTGGAATTTCATAATAATTATGTCCTTCTTCTAATACATACATATCATCGATAACTTCAACTGTAAAGGTAATAGGTAAACCTATGTTGGTACTTGCCTGTTTAATTTCATTCATTAATGTAGGTACTTTCCGGTTTAATCGCAATTTTTCATCTGAATATGACAGGTTCTTCTCTGCTTCGACAACCATATGAGAAGCTTTATCATTTGCATCCCAGTTTAAAACTTGAACATATCGTTCATTTTCAGCATCGTTTTCTTTATTGTAGATGGCTCCTCGTTTGAGTATTTGACCCTGACAATCCAAATTACCTCTTTTTTTTTGTTGTTGTAAGAAGTATGTTTTGATGTAGGTACACCAACACTTTCTTCTTAGCCACCGAAGTACTCCCAAACTTTTCCATGTTTATAATTGTGCCAGTTCATAATGTACTCAACTATTTATTCAAAAATGAAACAAATCCGTTGCGGTACCTACCATGATAAATGCTGCAGTCTTTGTCAGTACCCAAAAATGTGTTTTTACGCACATTCTAACAGTACACACATATGTTATTTAACTCGATGAACATAATATCGGTGTTGACGTGATCGGTGTAAGCTTGTTTGAAATACATATCGTCCTGTTTAAAGAGCACGATATACTTAAAACTGTCTCTAAACTTCTGTTTCCATATCCGGCTATATGTCTGACACAGGTAGAAAGAATCGACTAATCTGTGTTTACCTCTACAAAGTAATCTCGTATATTATTCTGCCTGTCACACAAAACATCTTGAATGGGTTCTAATATTTTCTCTTGTCACTGGTACTTTGGCTGGGACAGCGACTTGGAAAACAAATTTATATTTTTAAATCTTAAGTCCCAGGGAGAGAACAAAACGGGGTTGGCCCCAGTATTAAACTGGAAAAATGGTTGCTACTTGGACAGAGGGCAATCAACCCACTGGATGTACCCCGGCGGACAAAGCCAGTTAAAGCAACCCAACAGACACCATCCGGCACATTAGGCGACCAAACATATAGCAGAGCAGGTCGATGGGACGCACAGCACCATTGGCCGCAGTGCCAAGTGGTAAGTCGCTGCAGCTGTTAAAACTGCACTAGCAAGCATGGTGGCCACCAAAAACATGCAAGCAGTATGGTGCAAGCATTTAATACGGCCGCCTTATATCATCACTTCCACTTGCTGGGCACCTTGTAAGGGTTGGCATCACTATAGCGGAGTCAGCCCGAAAACAGCATCAACACCGAGGCTGAAGACCAGTGAACGATGAAGCAGCCATTCAGCCGGATTCGCCCTGTTGTCAAACAACTGATGTTGTTGCTGTTGATGATGATTATGATGATGAGAACACGATACTGTTTATACACAAGGGGCAGAAAGAGTCGAAGCAGATCGTATACTCGCCGAGTAAGTTTCAAACAGAATGACTGCTAAAGTTGCTAAGTTCGGCGGACGTGCAGCGCCATTATTGTTTAACAGGGCCACGTGTGCCATGTTAAAAGTTGGAGGGGGGTAGAAAGAAGAAAAAGGAGAAACAGAAGGGGGTATCCGCCCCTTAATACCATGATTTTCCAGCCTGTCAGAAAGTTGGATTTGGATGAAAAAAATTTGTGCAATCGTTGACTAAAGTGGATATATGTAGGCTTGTAAAGCGTTTGCATATACCCCATTTTCGTTGTGAATTCATGCATGATGAATTACCTCAGAAAATTTTTGAACGTGAATGTGGAATCTTGAACTTGGAAAGTGCTGAAAATGCTGGTACACATTGGGTTGGGTACATCAAGTACAAAAACTGTGTAGTTAAATATTTAGACAGTTTTAGAGACTTGCCTTCACCGTGGGAATTGTGGCGGTACTATCCAGGGAGCAGATTACTGTGCAATGTGCAACCCAAACAGAAATTTGGACATTTCTGTTTATAGCTCCTGTTTGAAAATGTATGACATCAACCTTGTTCGGGGTAACACATGTCTCCAACCACAGTTAGGCAACAGTTCGGTCTTGGGCTGCGATTACCTTCCACCGATAGATTTGAACCAAGGTGAGTACACAGTCAGCTCATTTTCAAGCTTATAATTAGATTACGAATATAGACAAATCAAATTGTATATTTTATTACTCGGATTGATATACCCACAGGATCTTACGATGTTGATGACTTGGGCTCGGCACGCTAACAACAAGAAGCTAGTTATTAGGGTAAACAAGAATTCACTCAAGTGCAAGACACAAAGACAGGTGGAAACAGACTTCGATAATCTCAATTTTTAACCGTGTGTTAAAACATGGATTTCATACCTCACTACACTGTGCAGATATTCAAAGTTAATGCGATACACACAACAATTATTACCACTCATTACCACGACGACCATCTGCCTGGACGCATAGGGATTCAAGAAGAATGATGTTTATTTTGGAAAAAGTAACAATATACATAGAGCTCAGAGACAACATTATCGCTTCACATTTTACTTCTGTATCTTCGCCATCACGTGGGGGTAATTAACCTATAGTAAGACTATCTGATCAAATGTATCTTTACACTTCCCTGAAACTGCTCCTAGAATTTACCCATGTTACCCGTGTTCTCTATTATTGGGCATTAATATGGGGTAGGTTTACACTTTGTCTTTATCACGGATTTAACTCTGCTGGGGAGATTTTCAATGAGGAGTCTGAGTGTCTGTGGAAGACTAAAAGTTCATTCTTCACAAAGAGCTGAAACCAGATGAAGTGGTGACGTTTAATGCAGAGTTCTGGAACGGAACTGATGTTCTAGCTCATCGCAGAGGTATACCATTGAATCGGGTTGGGACATTGTGCCAAGAGGAGTGTTATTGTCCACAATCCATTGCTTCACAGATGCAGCCTTATGCGAGAGTGCAATGTCATGCCGATACATACAATCACCGAACTGGTCCTGTACCGTACTTAGTACACAGTGGTTTACATTGAATTCACATTCTTCAACACTCAGAATTTTCATAGGCGTAATAAGAGGACCACTCTGTTGCACTACTCATGATGACAGTTAACGTTTTCCTGAGATTCATCAAACCCAAACCGTTCCACCGGATTGCCACAAGGTATAAAGTTATTTATTACTCTAAATCACTATTCTCCAGTCATACATTGTCCATTAGCGTCGCACTTTGCACCACGTCAAGCATCGCTTATCATTGACTATAAAAATGTTTGGGTTATAAACATAATATGGACCTTTGTACCCAGTTCTTTTCAACTCCCGACGCACAACAGGACTGCAGGTAACATTTTTTTTTTACTTATAGCTTTACGCCTCGTCGACTTCAGAGAAGGGATGGGACTGGGGACAAGGAACGGGAAGGAATTCGGCCATGGCCTTTTGAAGGAAACATCCTGGCATTCACCTGGAGTGATCTGGGGAAACCACGGAAAACCCTAATCTGGAGGCCCGGACGAGGTTTCGAAACGGCGTCCTCTTGATTGCGACGCCAGAGCGTTAAACGCTCACTCACAACGCTCGGTGGAACTCATTATTGATGCCTTCCGCTGATTTATTGTGATCTTTTACAAGCACCCTCCGCAATGCTCAACGATCTTGTTCCCTTGTTATAGAAGGTCTGCCTGGCATTGGTTTCGTCGTGGCTGTTCCATTCAGTTTTAATTTCACAATCATGTCACCAAAAGTCGATTTGGACAGCATTAGAAGGGTTGAAATGTCCCTTATGGATTTTTCACTCAGATTACCTCCAATGACTGGTCTACGTTCTAAATCATTGAGCTGTCCTAACTGACTCATTTAGCTGTTACTGTTTCTCTGCTGACACACATTATTCCACGCCTCCATTTCTATTGGTGGGTCTGCCTGTCATGACATCTAGCGTTCAATTCCGTGTTACATAGGGATGTCTGGATCTTTTTCATCACATGGTGTATTATGTTAAATGACAGGAGGAGGCTAGATGGTTCCAGAAAATTATCAGAAAGAACGTACACTGTAACATAAAAGATTTACTATGTTCCACACTGGGAGAGCTATAGATAAATAATTTGATAAAATTTTATAAAGAACATATGTTTTGTGATGCTATGTGCGCTATTAAAATTTTATTTTTTATTGCTGATTGTTGGGCGAAATAAACGAATTAAAAATTAAATACTATCTTATTATTTAATTATGATGGGTAAAATAAAAGAAAAGTTTATTTACATAATACGGCAAACTTCATCATACACTAACAGTTTTTGCTATGCCTTGATTTCTTGCTTCAAACAACCATAAATATTGAACTGGGGCTGTATTATCAAAATGCGAGTCTATTAGTCCTAGCATCGAACACCGAGAATAGTCACGAAGCACTTTCGCTCATAACGAATTCACAAACTCATTGTACTATTTGCTAACGTGATAACTCCAGGGTTTTCTGGCACTGGTCACTGCAGGCAGGACGTCGATAATGTTGTTCCATGTTGATTCGCCGAGAAACATAGCATTGGCAGGAATGTAAGCGAGACCTTACTGTACACAAATTTTTCGGGTACAACTACCAGATTAAATTCAGGTTTAGATGCCAGACCTCCCGTGAGCCGCTTGATTTCGCTGTTACTGCTGTTTAACTTGTAACATATTGAAAACAAGAGTACTTCCCTGGACTTTTTTAGCTGGCTGGTGTGCTGGCGTTTATACCTCGGTCAACCTCTTCTTGAACTAAAGATAATACTTCAGCAATATTGCTAGTGTGTTTGGTTGGGTGCTCGTCATGGTGCTGAAATATTACTGTGTTCCAATTTATTTGTCCCGCCGTAATGGATATATCGGTGAAACGAATTCTAGAACCATGCCTCAGGTCTCATTCCTCATCAATTTCTCCAGGCCTGCCTTCTCAATAGCCTGGCAACGCATCCTGTATGCCGAGTCTGTTTTTTGTAACAAATTTGAGTCCCAGCTCTACATCCATGGTTTTTAAAACCAACTCCAGGCAAATGACGGGGTAGTTCCTTCAAAAGGCCATAGAAGATTTTCTCCCCTTCCTAGCCACCCAGTCCTTTCCCGTCTCTAATGACCTCAACTTTGATGATCCATAAAGCCATAGGCATTAGCGTTATAGAATCTTCGAGATCCACGTAAAATCATTGAGTCATGCTGATAGTGCGTGTACTAAATGGTGGCTGCACAGCACACAAACAAGTTGTAAACATGGCAGGTATAAACGAGACAGCTTCGTGTGCAGAAAACCTTTCATGTGGGCAGAGGTCCTGAATGCAGCGGCTCTGATGGAGTGTTTTGTATATTTGGCACACAGTATTCGATTCGTAAGGAAGCAGAAAAGCACAGAAAATCCGTCACGATTAAATTACGAGTGGTCGGATCATCGGAAGTTTAGAGGCCGTGTAAAGTCACTGCCAGATGGGAGAGGAGTTGTATGCCTCCCGTAACGTCATTTCACGGTTGTGGAGAAGATTCTAGGAGTGAGGAAACCTTCAACGGCAATGTGGGCAAGGTCGACGATGTGCTAAAATCCAGCACCTGAAGAGCCTCTGGCTTACAGATCTATCTTCAGACAGAGTATCATCGATCTGAGAGTTTATTCTGTATGCTTAGCGACCCAGCAGATGTATTCCCCCCGTAATGTCTGTATTTTTCGGATGGCTGTGGTGTGTTGTATTATGTACTTTGCTTAAACTCGTTTTATTTATGTTTTTTACGACTTGTGCAGCATTTATTCTTTTCTGGTACTGCGATTCTTCTTCTGTTGGCACCTAAGCTTTGGCTGCATGGGATTGGAAAATCATACGGGTTTCTTATGCTCTAGCCGAATAAAATACTGAAGCCGCTATAGTTCATGTTTATTGCACATTCTTAATGGTTCAGTTACAAGTTAAAATACGTCTGCGGACTCCACGAGATGTAATATGAGCAAAGGCTAAGTTTCTGTACTAGAAAACATTCTAAAACAGATAGTCGAACGAAAATTGGCGGGTACTAGTGGTGATCGATTGATAGAAGATCCGTGGCAGTGCTTGCCGCTCCCGTAGATCAGATACAAGTGAGAAAGATTTCTAGTTGTTCCCTACAAAGTGAACAAAGCCACGTATACAATTTCAGAAACGTACCGACATAGCTGCTGAGCTGACGGACAGCAGTTTCCGTTCGGTCCAAACAGTATTTTATCGCATGTACACTACCGAGGCTCAAACTTGTTGAAGCAAAATAAAAATCTCAAATAATTAAAATATGTCCTATACACCCCTCACACAACCGTACCGTGTGACTTGTGAGTTTAACCTGGAAAGTGACTTTCACTGTCTATTAATTTGGTGCGCTCCTGGAACACGCTACATCCATGCTAATATTGTATAATTGGTATGCCAATGATTAAGGCTCTTGCTCTAAATACTAAGGGTTCCGGGTACAAATCGTACTGGGGCCAGGTATATGCCTAAGTATATGAGCCACGCCAGGTAAATTATAGGTCCAGCCACGACAGGTGGCGGAATGCGCAATAAATTGTAACTCTATTACCATCTCGCAAAACCTCATAATTTTCTAACTGTGGAAAGTGACCTACATGAGCTGCTTCATCATTCTTTAGAGGAAATCTACAACAGATCCGTGAGATGGAGCGTGACATCCTTCTCATAATACCTTCAAATTATCTGGTACCTGCTTAACGTCTCTTAACAGCGAGATTTTTAGAGACAGGAAAGGATGGGAGGGGGGGTAAGGAATGGGAAGGAATTCGGCCATGGCCTTTTGAAGGAAGCATCCCGGCAATTGCCTGGAGTGATTTGGGAAACCATGGAAAAACCATTTTTGTTCCTTGACTGACTGAAGGATCAAATTGAGTTCGGGGTTGAGTTCACACTAGGCTCAGATTTCCCTTTGACACCTCAGTCCTTTCACAACGAATAGGTAGTAGTCGGAAACTGGCTTGATGCTTCGGGGGCCTGATCATCATTTCTATAAGCAGCCCCCTTCCATTCCGATCTTGCCCTTTGCATTCAAGTCATCATCCAGTATTGCTATGGCATTCCTATCCAACACTGTTTGCACGTTTTCTTCTTTCAGTTCCTTGCTTGGTTGGTTGTAAACTGTGACTAGTTTTAAAAGTTCTTCATGAACCACTAGTTCGACGGCCATGTGCATCAGGTTTCAGTGGACCAGCTTGCTTTCAATTACGACAGTATTGCCTCCTCCCTTCCTCTGTGAGTCAGTACGAGTCACAAAGTAGTCCCTCAACGTGAAGTCGGTACCCAGGTTCTCGTGGGTTTTTCCAGTCAGGGTAATATCAATGTCATTTTAATCAAGGTAATTAAACAGCACTAGTTTTTTGTTTTTAAAAGCTAATGATATTGCAAGCAAGTATGTTTAATGTCGATTTAATTTTTCTCACTGATAGCTTCTGCAAAGATTGACCCCTTTTCTAAGCCATCCTCAGTCTCTCGAAATTTACTAACTACAGTTTCCATTGTGTTTAATATCTTACGGAGATAAAATTCTACAAGGAAAAATACTAATTTAGCAAAGTGCAACTTTAGACCTCAAGGTTTGGTTTGGTTATTTGTTTCATCTTTGTCTTTGGGGTTATTTGTTTCTAATTTCTGTGTTTTCAATCTGTTCTCTGTCTGCGGAAACGTTCCACGTATTTGTCTTTGGCGGGAGATGGTCAACCATCGGAAACGTTTGGTGTCTCATTAGTCTGTACCTTCTTTTGTATCAGGAGCTTGGCATTACGTGACTGCCGGTAGCTGGTAGGATGTTGCAACTGCTGTTCGAACATTTCAGCTGTTCATGAATTTGTATGGTACACAGTTTCGTCAGGTGCTCCCCAGAACAGTTTAGACTTCCTACATTCCGTTTGCCCATTCTCATGCCAAAATTTCTGGCAACGATAATTTTTGGATGGTCCTTCAGGTTTTTTAAATAGTTATACTTTGATTTTTAAATGCATGAAGTATTTTAAGTTGTAGATTTACCTTCTCTTTTCTGTGTTGTCTAGAGATGCCAGATATAACAGCAATGGTGCACTCTTGTCCCTGTCCTTGTTTATATTGCAGGAAAATTCAGTTTTACCAGTTTGTCACTCACCTCTACAGTTTTCAAATAAGAACAAGGGGTGTAGATTCATAGTTCACTATTCGCTCTATAAATAACATGTATCTGCCCATTCAATGTGGGGATGAGTGTTAAAGCATTAAAACACTTTAATGTTTTTGGTTAGATAATAAAAACGTTTTCATAAGTTTAGTTTATATGAATGGTATAATGACTCATTTGGTTTTGTAATTAGGAAATACTTTTTACTACTGTGCTAAAATGAGAAATAAATCAGTCCTAGAAAGATTGAAAAAGTGTGTTGTATTGTTTATAGTTGAAACAGCTATGGATGCCCGTTCGGAAAGTGAGAAAGTGGACTGCTCACTTCCTCCAGTTACCGAACCATGTTTAGCGCATTTTGTCATGTTCTTTTACAACTCTACCAGCGGCCAATGTGAAACCTTTTATGGTGGCTGTCTCGGCAACTCCAACAGGTGAGGACATTACCCATTTTGAACTTTAAACCATATACCTATCTCGGCATGGATTCATAAACATGTTGTATGATCTGAACAGAAGAGGTGTCCCGCAATGTTGGATGGAGATACACCTGACGTAAGATTTAGCAATTTCAGATAATTTTCTTATACATACAACTATTTTTCTCTCCAGCGTACTAAATATTTTCGTTTTTCACTATTTATGTATGAACTGGTGAAATTATGGTAAGCAATTAGTTTGGGAGACAACCCTTTTCAGAGATACTACTTCTTTTATATCTTCTTCTTACTTTCCTTAGAACGCTTAATTTAATTTAATTACTTTGTCCATGTGATTCGTGTATTTTGATAGTTATAGTTAGCTCGTTCTATTTGTTTTACGTAAATGAAATAATTCGTTATGTAAACTGCAAATTAATGGGATATTGTAAGCATTGAGAATGATAATTTGCAGAGGAAAAAATGTGGGATCAAATTTAAATCCCCAAATCTTCGATTTTACGGAGTTTACTGAAATGATGGTAGCTCCCTGCCGGAATGATTAATTAATATATTAACCATAGTCGTATCATTTTCGTAGAAGATGTGTTTTGAAGATTGTAATGTGAATAACGAAATGAACTAATAGATGTCATAATAGATAGTAATAAAAATAACAAAAGAAGCTGGAATTGACGGCAAAAATGGGGGTAGTTACTAGACGAAGTGTTGACTTTTATATGTATTTCTTAAGCCAAATAGCCAGAGAAACAATAAAAATTGTTTATAACTTATCATTTTATTTACATGCACAAGATAAATTATTTCTATTTACTGAACTGCTAAACATTTTATGTATGTACACAAGATAACTACTTAAGTTGTACAGGTGATTCAGAGGAGGTTTACAGAAGTGAGAATATTGTTTATAACCTAAATTTTAATTTAGGTACCCAAAAACCGACGAACAGATACTTAAACGCTATTAGATGCATTACAGAAACATGTAATCAATATTTAACTGCTATATCATCTTTCAGAGAAGGTTTTCAAAAGTAAAAAGGCCCAAGTTCATCGACTGCAGTGTCTGTGTGTTCCTCTGGGCAGTCCACGGCCGTCGAAGGCACTTCCATTGCTGTAATTCCATCCCCCACACCGATTGGTACCGCCGCTCATCGACACTTGAGCCAAGTTCGTGGCTTCGGATTTCTTTCTATAAATTGATGGAGCAACATATCCCCGCATTTTCGACTGATTTTCTTCAATTCTGCTTACGTGCCAATGTACCGGCTTCCACATTCTTACATTTTTACTTTAAAACTGTTGCAAGTTTTTGAAATATACTTTTATCTATATAAACGGTCTCACATTGTCGGACGTGCAGTATTTCTTACGAAGCGATATTATTTTGCCTAAATTTAGACAATAAATGAGCAAGGTTGCTCTCTAAGGACGTTCTACGCGTGCTGATTCGTCGCCTGAGTAAACTTCATAACACCGCATTGTTTCGAATAACTCGTCTTTCTAGTTAAATCGGTACAGACAGAGCAATGGGTATTTGGGTCCGGTCAACCGGAGCAACTGGATTAAGATCCTTCAACTCCCTCATGGTTACCCCCAATGCATCCATCACCCTGCATCCAACACCACCGCAGGAAGCAGACTCTTCGGAACTACCCGCTGTAATTCTTCCAAGCCCCTTCCTTTGGCAGTGGTTTCGCTAGATAGTAGATAGGGACATCTAGTAAATACATAGGAGAATAATCCTCTAAACTTGTTAAATATAATTATTACAAACAATGAGATGAATATTATTGTTATTCCTATTTTTCTATTAGATCCTAATAAGGTTTTGAATTTAATATGAAGGGATAATAAAAGCTGACAACTCTCCACATTTCCAAGGGGTCTGATTGGGTTCTACCAGACTTCAGCTGGTTCTGCTTCCAGAATTTACAAAGTGCCACAATTTTTTCCCTCCGTTCAATAGTCTTCCAGTTCTCATCATTTCAAACTCGACAGCTTTTATATCACTCGTAATTCTGGGATGCCCACATGAACCGAATTTTGAATAAATAATCAAGTCAAAAGGATGTATGAGTGGAGACTTTCCCTGCGTATCGATGCAACAAAATCTTCTCGGGTGTCCAGCCGGATGGTGGTGGCTGGACACCCTAGAAGATTTTGTTGCAAGTCAAAAGGATATTTCTATTTGCTGGGTAGAATGAAGTAAAAGCTTATAAGAATTTATGTAATCTGACTTTTGAATGAGTTGTTCTGAATATACTGCAGCCAGTAATGTGGTCATTAGTTAAGTGATCTGCTCATCAATGAATCTCTTACTGTAAAAATAATGAAATTAGTTTCGCTGTCCTAAGTTGCGGTACGACTACGTCTAACAGTGGCAAAATGGCTTATTGCTTATTCGATGGTGTCCAATTAATGTACCAATCGTTGATTTCAGGTTCCGTACCAAGAAGGAGTGTGAGGAGATCTGCAAACCACATCCACCTCTCATTTAAATTGTAGGTAATAAGGAATTACTATAACCGACATATTATTGTTAGCGTTCAGGCTTAGATTGAGGGGAGAGGAGGGAGGATGGAAGAAAATCTGGTGTAAAACCACAGTTGTTTGTCACTGTCGTAACAAATGATAAAGGAGCTGGAGTGGAATTCATTGGAGGATAGAAGGAGGATGAAGAGAGTCATGGGAGTGTTCAAAGCCTATACTGGTGATGAAGTATGGAAAGATATTGGTGGGAAATTAAGAGAGGTGCTTGGAAGGGTAAGGTTGACCATGACCACAAGCTGGCACTTAATTTCAGGCATAAGGGTGTGGGAAAATTTTCTTTGGTAGGAAAGGGAGTGAGGGACTGGAATAATTTGCCAAGAGAAGTGATGAATAACTTACTGGAAACACTGAAAGAATTTAAAGTAAAAAGTAGTAGAGGGAAAAAGTAGATTGGAAGGGGAAAAGGAGGGGGTATAGGGAGATTGCCACCGGAGCGGGCAATCCATCGCAATTTTATCAATGATTATTATTATTATAAATGTTGCAGACATTTATTCACTGGAAGAAATGAATCATCATCATATAAAAGTTTTACTTACTATGCTGACACTTTATTTGTTACTACTTCTCTTATTGCTGTATGTTGATGTAGATTCTTCGTTTAATTTTATGTGGATAATATTCAATATTCAATGTTTTAGCCGGGATGCTTCATTCAAAGGCCATGGCCGAATTCCTTCCCATTCCTTGCCCCCATCCTTTCCCGTCTCTAAAAGACCTAGTTGTTTACAGGAGACGTAAAGCAGTTAAAAAAAAATCAATGTTTTACATTGATTTCCTACATCAATGTGAGCTAATCTTTATATATATAAAAATCTCGTGTCACGATGTTCGTCCGGGATGAACTCCGAAACTACATAACCGATTTAGGATGAAATTTGGCTTAATGTGTGTGATTTAGTCCAACTTAAAAGATATGATACTTTTTATCTAGATTATAGACCTCAATATTTATTATTTGCGAAATAAATGTTCATTAAATGTTTGTCATAGGACAATGGTTTGTACATATTTGTAAGCCATCAAAGCTAAGCGGTCTGGTGGCTAAGTGGTTAGGGCGTCTGACTGGAGATGGTAACGTCTCCGGTTCGAGTCACTGTCTCGGCGAGAATTTTTATAGACACTTAACCCGGCATTAAACCCCCGGCGCAGCAAACTGTATGAGGTGAAATACGCCAGGACGGTACTGTGGTTCGGATTCGACGTTGAAATGTAGGTCCCCTGTACCAGGCAAGGATGGGCGGGCTAGGTAAAGGCGGCTACGACAGGGGCAGAATGCCCAGCCAGTAGAAACAATGTCACCAGGTCATTACGACCACACGTAATTATTATTATAGTTCCATAAGTTTCTAACAGATGGCGATGTGTTAACTTATCTATACAACACTTGGTTAGCTAGGTTGGGTAATCATCCAGTAGATCACGTTCTGTTTCAATTTATTTATGCTACAGTTTATTCCTAACAGATGGCGGTGTGTTAATTTATCGAACCATTCAGTAGATGGCGTTGTATTTCGATTTATTTATGCTACGGTCTATTCCACGCCATATGTGTGAGTTTCTTCAATTTTAATTGTGCTGTGTATTGTGTTATAATTATACTGTATTGTTGTTCATCGTTTGTGTGTCTTTATACCTAACGACAAAGTAATTACACACATGAATATAACATTGAAGAAAACGTTACGATAAATTCGAATCGTGTAAGCATTTCTCGCTAACTTATCATTTTTCTTCTTCTTTTTGTTATGGTCAGCTAGACTCCACGTGTCAATTTCAATTCCTCTCCTGTTGTTTTTTCTTTCTTCCTCCCCAGTACTCCTTCATTATTGCACTCCTCTCTACCTTTGAATCCTGCCATTTTTCTTTCCATACGGTTCACTGGTATTATTTCGTTTCAAATCTTTCTAAACCTCTTGAAAGCCTGGTGTCATCCATGCTATAAATGTATCAAAAAAATATCATTCTTCTTTTTCTGTTATTTTTTCAATGTTATTTTATATTTCCTCATTAGTTCTTAACTTCCATTTTACTGTATTTTTCAATGGACCCAAAAATTCCGGTTTCACCACTGTATTATAGTGTCTTATTTTAAGGCTTTCAGAAAGGCACTTTTTGTTGTAATTCAAATATTTTTCAGTGAAATGTCGCCAAAGAATCTAACCTCGACAATGCGTGTAGCAGAGAGGCAAGACGCACGACGAGAGAGCTCATCAATCAGCAACACAAATCGCGGCAAGTAAGGAAGTTCAAAGAATCAGGACAGCTGAGCGTCGTATGCAAGAATCTCAAGAACAGCGTGATGAACGTCTGTGACAGAATATATCGAGAACAAGAGCGGCACGAGAACAGCACATAGCTACATTTAGAGAAAGAGAACGAGAGAGACAGTAAATCAGCCGTGCTTTAACACGTGTATCATTTGTTCGTCTTGCGTTCCAATATGCACCAGCCATTGATTACTCTGCACATTCTAAAACTGCAATCGGTGCAGTGAGCAAAATATGCCAGTATTATCAGGCGTTGAAATTCCGCAATGAAGCAGCCGGCATGTGTTGTGCATCAGGAAAAGATGTATTATTACCACTACCCAATCCACCAGAACATTTACAATCCTTCTTGCTGGCGAATCAAACGATTCGAAATTGTTTCTGCGCAAGACACGCAAATTCAATTCTTGCTTCCAGATGACGTCTTTTGGGGCAACAAAAATTTGCGATCTTACATCTGATGGACGTCATTTTGAAACTAAATTCAAAATACAAGGCCAGGTGTACCATAAGATTGGGTCGTTGATACCGATGCCAAACGATGACCCGAAGTTTCTCCAAATCTATTGGAAATTGTGAGGAACGCTTGAAAACTAGGTGCCAGTATAATTTCATCGAACAAGCAGAAGAGAGAGCAATTGTGGTATTGATATAAATTCTTCGCGGGTTTGCCGCGAAGAATTTATATCAAAGATACGCCGGGAAAGACTTATCTCTCAAATTGTGGTATTGTTGGAAAATTGTTTGGAAAATAATAATCAACTTATTCAATTGTGTCGCCACAATTAAAAAATGACAACTATCAAATTGTCATCAAAGCTGACAAATTACCATCAGGAGAACACGCTGGCAGATTCAACGCGCCAACCGTAGATGAAGTTGCAGTTTTTATGGTTGGTGACTCAGTTGATTAAAGTCACACGTCAAGATAGAACTGTTAGTATAATTTCGGATCTACACCGTTCGTATGACGCACTCCAGTATCCACTGATATTCTGGCAAGGGCAGAATGAATATCACATCAAAATCAAACAGCGTGATCCAGTTGCTGGTAAATTTAATATTCAACTATTTAATTCGTTATTTTATTAGTACAGTAGACCCGCAGTATTCCGACCAGGGGCCGGATTATAGCGGGCCCACTATATTGATTTCTTATTCTTTTTTTTACTATTTAATTTATTATTTTTTCAGGTAATAAAACAAATAAAAAAGTTACTTCAATGATGTACTACGCCCCCCGATTGATGATTAGACGTAATTAGGATAACTATATCCTTCGATATCGTCAACTGTGCCTTCAATACGTCGTGGATATGTACGCCAAGGTTGAAAACAAGCATTTGCGATTTATTCGATACAACCAGGTTGAATTACGATCGGAGGAATACATGTTATCGGCAATATTTATGAAAATTTAAACGCCAATGATATCGGTAATGCATTTATTTTACCTTCAAGCTACATCGGCAGTTCACGGAACATGCAGGAATATATACAAGATGCGATGACTTACGTACGTCATTATGGTCGTCCAGATTTGTTTATTACATTTACATGTAATCCGAATTGGGAGGAAATACAAACTTTGCTATTACCAGGCCATCAATCAATGCATCGTCATGATGTCACGGCACGTGTGTTCAAACAAAAATTAAAATCATTGATTGATTTAATCGTAAAACATTCAGTTTTAGGTAACACACGTTGCTATCTGTATTTGATTGAGTGGCAAAAGCGAGGTTTGCCTCATTCTCACATTTTGATTTGGCTTGAAGTTAAAATCCGTCCAGAAGAAATTGATCAAATAATTTCAGCCGAAATTCCGGACCCATTAATTGATCAAGAATTGTTTGATATTGTTACCAGTCACTCGATCCACGGACCGTGCGGTGCTTTTAACATGACATCGCCATGCATGGAAGGTGGAAAATGTAAGAAGCGTTTTCCAAAGGAATATACGAATGATACTATTACGGATATCGATGGTTATCCGTTGTATCGCCGCAGAAACACTGAGAATGGTGGCCAAACATTTACAATGCGAATGTCAAATTCTAGAAACCAAGTTGAAATTGACAATCAGTGGGTCGTACCATACTCACCATTGCTTTCAAAAACGTATAAGGCTCATATTAACGTCGAGTTTTGCAGTTCTGTAAAATCCATTAAGTACGTTTGCAAATATGTTAATAAAGGCAGTGATTTGGCCGTATTTGAAGTTCAAAATGTAAATAAAAATGACGAAATAACACGATACCAAATAGGTAGATACATCAGCAGCAACGAAGCTATCTGGCATATTTTTAGTTTTCGCATCCCTGAAAGAGACCCTTCCTTCCAGCATCTTGCAATACATCTTGAAAACGGTCAACGTGTATATTTCACCGAAAGAAAATATTTTCCAAAGAATACTTTGAGCCACCAAAAACGACAAACCACAAACTGAATTTTTCACATTTGTGTCAAAAATCTGATGTGTTCGCCAATTCGCAAAACATTATTATATACCGATGTTCCAAGCTATTTTGCATGGAACAAATTAGGTAGAAAATGGTAGCCACGTAAACAAGGAGAACCACATCCTTCGATCGCAGGCATATTCAAAGCAAAGACTTTACTCAGTACATCCAAAACCAACGTGAATGTTTCTTTCAGCGTTTGTTATTGGTGAATGTTCCCGGACCAGCTTCTTTCGAATGTTACGAACAGTTAATGGTCGAGTGTTCAATACATGTCAAGATGCATGTCACGAGTTGCAGCTGCTGGTAGACGACAATTATTGGGACCTGACACTTGCTGATACAGCGTTGACAGCCACGCCGAATAGTATTCGTCAAACTGTTTGAAATTATTTTGACAACATGTTAATCTAACACAATCTTCGAGTTTTGTGGGAAAAATATAAAACAGTATGACTGAAGATACAACTGAAATTTCAGTTTATATAAATAAATAATAAATGATTTATTTATTTATTTTATAAATATCAATTTTTATATAACTTTCAATTAAGTAATTTGTAATGAAATGTAAATCAAAAATTTTTATGATCATTTGTCCTTAATTAAACTCTCCGTAACTCTTTACCAATTACATTTGAATTTCCTAATGTTTTTGTCTTTATTAGTGAATATTAATTTGACTACTTGAGGAAGTTTCAGAATAACATTAATCCAACGTAGTATAATTAGTAAGTAACAGCAACGCGTGACCGGGTCAGCTAGTTAATTGTATAAGTTACTTAGACAGAGTTTGAGTGTGTAGTTAGTCAGCTATTTATTTAGGTACATGTTTGTGGTAGCAGTGTACATGATGTAAGAGTTGTTTTGCCATTGATACGTATTAAAATTTTCTTCTATAGTGGGTCTTCACATTCGAGAGGAGACGGATTCAAATCTCCGTCCGGCCATCTAATTAGATTTCGTTTTTTCAATAGTTTACCGATATCACTCTAAGCGAATGCTGGGGTGGTTCCTTCAAAAATTCATGGCCGAATTATTGCTATTCCTTGTCCCCCCTCCGTCGTGTCACACCTCTAATGGTCTCGACGTCGACGAGAATTAAAGCCATAAGAAAATAAATCCAAGCCGGGAGCTGTTCCAGAAAACGCGACAATACCATAATCATGAGCTATAGCTTTCATTGCTGCTCCGAATGTATTGTGTGGATTAGAAATTCAACTATCTTACTAGACAGGATTTGGTACTCCTACTGGGGAAGGTGGCACGTTGACTCTTATGTGTTGGTTTCGTCGCATGTGGAATGTTCTGTGAATCAAAAAATCTGAATCGGTGAACTTTGTAATCTCAGTTGATAAATCTCTTCAATCAAGCGAATTTTGTGTATGGAACATTAGTGTCGAATGATTGTATAGAAATTGAATGGGGTTGAAGTCAGCAAAATGTCTGTCTGTAATAGTTAAAATGCTATACAAGAATTTTATATCATTAAAAAAAATCATAAACAGTGATCGATTGATACCCATGATAGCTTATACAGGGCGTTCGCCGGGAAACGCTACCCTCCCAGTCTGTTGCCGTCGGCAACTTGCTGGGACTGTGGAGCCAGCATTTCCCGCCACACGGCGCCGTGAATCACCGCACTGTAGCTAGTTTGTGACTTCAGTCTCTTATTAATCAGTGTTGTGAATAAACGTTTCTTTGCGGTTTGGCAGGTTTGGGGCTTCATACTCTTACTAATCTGTACCGTGTTTGAGTGTGAGTAAAATTATGGTACGTTACAGTTTGCAACAAAGAATATTTCTCTACGATACATATGTGAAGAAGAAGTCGTTTAAAAAGGTGTCGCAGTAAATTTCGTCGCGAATATCCTGGCACTTTACTGCCAGCTAAATCAACAATTCTGCGTCTGGTTAAAAAAGTAAGAGAAACGGGTTCATTTTTTAACAAAAAGAGACTGTCGGTCAACCGTATTCTCACAGAGGCGAAAATTGACGATATCGCTTTTCGACTAGAACAGTCACCCAAAAAATCATTAAGTCAGTTAGGGCAGCAGGCAGGCGTATCTAAGACGTCAGCTTGGAAAGTAACAAAGCTAGTTCGCTTAAAGCCGTACAAAACTATTGTGGTGCATAAAATTACAGAAATAGACCAGGGGCCTAGGATTAGATTTTGCAACTGGTACCTGCAGGGTGTCCACGATGGCACTGTTGATCCGCAACTGACGTCACATTTAAATGCTTAGCACATACAAGGTTATGAAGTGTAATTATTATGAAATAGTCCGCGGCCGACGGTCGAACAATGCCGGAAGGTGACCGCTCGCTCGCCGGGAGCAGTTTCTTCCTTGTAGCGCTAACAGTGCGTAGCGTTTCCCGGCGAACGCCCTGTATAACCGAATTAATCTGATGAGCAAGAAAGTCAGCGTAGTTGCTTCGGTTTGGTGTACCCACTTAACTTGCATGAGTTTCATGAATTGTTGGTAAGACTCTTTTGATATGACACCTTTCTAAATTTGCTTCCATATTTGATAGGATGGTGTGGCGGGCGCTCTAAGGAAATCCCAAATTTGGAGGATATATTTTGCCACTGCTGCTCTGAATGTATTGTCTGTCTCAAAAATCCAACATTGCACTCGATTTGTGAAAAGATTTAAGAATTTTACACTGTGTGAAGATTATGATGCTTATAACGACTGTAGGAAGAGCACGTTAGCAGGTGTTAACCGTTTAACTGTCGGTTCACGACTGACATCTGCACGAGCCTTCCCATTCTTGATATAACGATCACACATTATTGATATGTAGTCTCAAAATAATGGTTTCTCCTCTGAAATTAACCATTTCGCCGTCCTGTCGACAACTCTCATCTGAATATTGCTGAGCTTTTTCACAGTGATGGTGAGATAGATAACATTTGAAGGTACTTCTACACTCTTGTACCCTGGTGGCACTGTCGGAAAAAAACTCGTGCAGTGTATGTCCTAATTTATCATTGACGTAATTTCTTGTACAAGCACTGCATTCTATATGTATGGCGTTAACTTTGAACATCTGAACAGCTTAGTCTGAAGTATGAATCCACGTTTTTAACACAACGTTTCGGAAAACCTAGCAGTAAGCCAACTGAGGTTGATATATTGAAGTCAATTTCCACAAGGTGTTTGTCTCTCATACCTCAGTGAATTGTTGTTTTCCTCTAATAATCAAACTTCTCGCTATTAGTCTGCTTAACTAATAATTTGCCCAGTAGTCAATATTGTATGATCAGTAGGCATATCAAAACTCAAGTATGAAATTTACAATTGTGACTCGGTCAATGTTCCGGATTGAATTGCATGTTTGAAAATCCACTAGTCGGTATTGTGTACCCGTTTTGACTCAATTCTATCGCTGGAAAGTAGTCACAGTCGAGTCTCAGCTCTAGTAGTGTAAACTTCCTGATACTCGCGGATCAGCGTTGTGTGCGGTTAATTGCTTCGCGGTTTCCGGGCAGTGTTTTCCCGGAACTACGGACTAGTTCTCCGGGGATATTTTCCCACTCTCGAGGTAAAATAGTGCAATAGTTTATCAAGTATACACATCTGTTATTCAATATAGCCTGCCGCCGTCATGTACGGCGGGGACTATGGCAAAGGCGGCCAGCTCCAGCTCCAGCCGTCGACACTCTTCCAGGCAAATGGTGGGACAATCATAGGCCCAGCAGACGAAGACAACACTAGTGGCAGCCATGTGCAGTTCCAATCGCAGAGCAATAGCGGTGATACGAGTGCAAACATGGACGCGGTCAGCTCAGGTCTCAATACTGTAAACACTCCACCAGCTATCTTCAATTCTACTTAATTCCAACGTGACCAGCAATCGAGAAGAGATGATGAAGTGGTAGCACATATACCGCAGAAACGCCCCTTCGCCTCCGCATACGACATCGGCACCGGCGCCAACAGCGGAACCAGCAAGGTTCTCCGTTCCTCACGGCATCCTCCGCCATCAGCTGACATGAGTATGGACGCATCGCAGCCGGAACATGCACAGCGACAGCAGCCAGCAACGGCCACAGAAAACAACATCCTGCAGGTAAATGGGGCGGCGCCAGCACATTATGAAAGTTATGATCTGGGTCCCTACCACGTGTATATAGAAAGTCAGGACAAAAACATTGGACGCATCCAGCCAATGGCTATCGGCCGCATCATGTACTCCCTCAGCCAGGATATAGGTAACAACATAATCCAGATAGCCCATGCTGGGCGAAATCGTGTCAAGATTGAAATGAGATCGGCAGCATCGGCCAACAGCCTGATCACGAGTTTTGTTTGGGAGCGAAATGGCCTAAGGGCCTACATTCCGTTCTCTCTCATTACACAGCAAGGGATTATTAGAAGTATCATGACCGAAATATCAGAGGAAGAAATAATGGAGGTTGTGAGGTGTGAATATCAAGTAATGAAGGTCAAAAGGTTTATTAGAAAATCGAAAGAAAATGAAGCAAATGAAGGAAATCCCGCTTCCGGTATGTCTCCTAACTTTCAAAGCTCAGAGGCGCCCAATTATGTCTATATACATAGTGTGAGATGTCCTGTAGAACCCTATATTAAGCCGGTAATGCCAGGGCTTTAACTGTCTCCGCTTTGGGCACCCCAGCATCAGTGCAGAAGCAGCAAACGATGCCCCTTTTGCACAAATCCACATGATGGACAGAATGGGTGAACAAAAGTACCCCAATATATGTCCACTGCAGCGGCGGTCACCCATCCTTTGACAGACAGTGCCCCGAATACGTCAAACAAAAGAAGATCAAACAGGTGATGGCCCAGGAAAATCTAAGCTATAAGCAAGCCCTAGAGAAAATCTCCATCCCATCGTACGCCAGTATGGCGGCGAGCCTAGGAAGAGCGAACATGCAATTTCCAATCATGGCCACCCGCGAAGGAATCTATGACCAAAGTGGTTGGAACCTAGCACAGCATAATCCACAACCGCCCCACCTAACGTCCCGATTTATTTTCCCCAACAGGCGCAGATACCACAGGCCACTCCTACGCTGGTAAACACCCCCACTGACCTGGAGAACTCCCTACCATCCTATCCGGTCAGGAACCAAGTTCACCCTCCTAGCTCCGAAAGTCAGAGAAAAGCGGGCAGAACCACAAGCAGTGCGGTAGACAGGTCCTACAAAAACTATTGGATTCCGTACAATAGTCACATCGAACCGATCGTCAGCAACCCATACCCTCCCCATCCGGTAAATAACCATTCTGACGTACCATCTACGGAATCCTCGGTCAACAAAATGTTTGAAATAATAATGTATGTGATAAATCAACTGGTAGGAAACCAGTTGCAAGATCCTTCCCCATACGCCCCTAATGTAAAACAACTTCTGCTCCGTTCCCTGTCCATAAGCGGGATAGACAATGGCGGCTCCAGTTAGAAACATCGGAACAGCCCCGCATTACGAGATCATCCTACAATGGAATGCAAGATCCATCAGGGCCAACAAAGAGAGTTTGCTGCAATACTCCTCAACGAATAAGGTGGCCGTCATGGCCATCAGTGAGACTTGACTGAAGCCAGGCGAACGATTTTTATTCAAGGGGTATAATTCCATTAGATCAGATCGTCCTGATGGCTACGGGTGCTCTGCCATACTAATTAGAAACTCTATTTATTATGACCAATACACCTCCGCACGGAAGATACGGAATTTAATATATGTGCGGCTAGAATCCGTCTCAGCAAGAAAGAGGTCACCATCGTATCAATGTACAGACCACCGAACAAGAAGTTATCGAAAGCAGCCATCACGAACCTCCTCAGACCCCTACCGAAACCGGTCCTTCTCTTAGGAGACCTTAACGCCCATAACATTCTATGGGGAAGTTCAAGTACAAACGAAATGGGTAACACTATAGCTACTATTTTAGAGGAAGAAGACATGGTTGTATTGAACAATGGCGAACCCACCAGGATCAATGCGCCAGGTCAGGGTCCTTCTGCAGTGGACATTTCTTGTGTATCGGCGAATATAGCCGTGGACATCTCTTGGGAAATAGTCGAAGACACGATGGGATCTGACCACCTACCCATCCTACTCCGCTTCAGTTCTGACACCTCAGCGCCACGGTTCATCTTCCCTACCAACAAATGGAAAATTCACCAGGCTGACTGGGAAAAATTTGAAATTGGCTTGGAACGACTCACATCATCTTGGGAGTGCGGAGCTGATGCTGCGTCGGATTACCGCCTTTTGATAAACGATATTAATCAAGCTGCTAACGCTTCCATTCCCGCACAGAAACCTGTATACTTTCTGAAGAACAAACGGATACCTTGGTGGGACAACGAATGTAGGGAAGCGGTGCAACGACGCAGAGACACGCTACGTGCATTTAGAAGTTGCCCCACGCTGGCCCACTGCAGAGCGCAGGCTATCGTCAAGAAGATAGTCAAGAGAAAGAAAAGAGATAAATGGAACGAGTTCTGCGAATCCTTCAACAAAGATACGCCCATACCTGAAATATGGCACAACTTAAAGAAATTAAAACACTCAGCCTCCCCGGCAATTGGAACCTCTCCTATAACGAACGACATCCTGGAAAACATCCTCATCTCCTTAACCCCGGCTTGGGTGGAACCCAACCTTGAAGAACCCAAGGCGCCTGAGCCTCACTTCCTGCTGCACCCGTTCCAATTAAACGAAGTCAACTCTGCTCCAAATCATGGATCTAACACAGCGCCAGGTCTGGACAACATCCATTACGCCATGCTGAGGAACCTGTCGGTCTCGGCAAAAAACAAAGTTGTACAGTATTCTGAACAGGATCTGGGCGAATAGAATCCAAATTAAGGAGATGAAAACAGCGCGGGTGGTTCCCGTGAGGAAGCCAGGGAAAGACGGCCGCAGGGTGGACTCCTACAGACCCATTAACGTACTGTCGTGCACCAACAAAATCCTGGAACGCATGATCAAACAGAGATTGGAATGGTGGCTAGAGTATCACTCGCTCCTCCCTGGAAACACAGTACGGATTCAGAAGAGGTAAAGGCACGGAGGATATCTTAGCTTACCTGACAACGAAAATCCACTCCTGCTTAGCCAAAAACAAATTCATGATCGCCGCATACATCGATATAAACAGCGCATACGACCATGTATCCCTTCCGATCCTAGCTAAGAAACTTCACCACCTAGGGATCCCACAAGTCTTTGTGGGAAATGTATTGGCACTGCTTTCAGAAAGGTGGCTTGTAGTATCGCGTGGAGGTTCCCCTGTGGCATCCAGGAAAACAAATCGAGGCCTGCCTCAGGGATCCGTTCTTGCGCCGCTGCTATTTAACCTGTACACTTGTGACCTCCACCATACTATGATGAGTGGCAGTATCACCATCCTCCAATTCGCCGACGATCTTTGTATATTCATTATAGGAGACTCATGGGAAGAATGCCTCCGGAAGCTGTCGTCAGAAATGGATAAATTCAAACAATGGCTGTTCAACAATGGCTTTGACATATCACCTACGAAGTCGGCAGTATCCATATACACCGTCATAGAATGCCCGCAAGGGTCGATATAAAATTAGGACCCTTCACGTTCCCCGTAAAATGCACGGTGAAATATTTGGGCGTATGGATCGACAACAAACTCAAATGGGGTACTCACATAAAAAACTTAATCAAGAAATGCGATATGGCCACCAATCTCATTCGAGCAATAGCCAGCATCAAGTGGGGTGGCCACCCCGCAATATTATTAAGGATATACAAATCCTTGGTGCGCCCTCACTTCGACTATGCATGTATATGCTATAGGTCAGCATCGGAAACCCTACTCAAAGAGCTGGACAAAGCCCAATATAAGGCTCTCCGGACATGTGAATGCGCAATGAAATCGACGCCCACGAACGCGCTTTTAGTCGAGGCACTCGAACCCTCGCTAAACATCCGCAGGAGCCTTCTTAGCTCGAAATTCCTCCTCAAACACAGCCAATATGCTGGTAGTAGTCTGATGAAAGCAATTCACGATCTCGCAATGCAATGCCTTACTGCCAACTACTGGGTAAAGAAAAAAACGCCTCCAGTTGCGGCGGAATATTTAGAATCCTACAAGATATGTACGAGCATTCGACAAAACACAAAAATGCCATCATTTGAGGCCTCGTATTGGAGCACCGTCACAAACTTGGAAGTGTTTACAGATATGGAAGCGACGCCCCAGCCGGAAAGCCACAGAACAAATGTGTACCAATTTCTGTACAATCGTCCCCAAACGGAACACATATACACGGACGGATCTAACCTCCCAGACGCGGCAGGATGTGCTTTCTTCACTCCAAAATTTGACGTAATGGGACTATTCCACCTTCCTGCGGAATGTTCCTAAATGACTGCAGAACTAAGGGGCATACTTGAAGCTCTCAATTACGCTAAAAACTCCTCAAGCACATCCTTTGTAATCCTATCGGACTCTAGATAGGCCCTGATGTCACTAAAATACCACCACAGTAAATGGCACAATGATCAACGTGTATACGACATCGTGAACGTAGTCCAAGAATTAAAACGCTCCAACAAATCAGTAGAATTCAAATGGGTCAAAGCTCACTGTAACCTCCGTGGAAACGAGATGGCGGACCGCTACGCAAAACAAGCCGCACGTAGCGGTATAACAGACAGTAACAAGATTCCCTATCCTGACGCTGTATGTCTCATCAAAAACATTGCACTATACAAGTGGAATATGGAGTGGAAGAAATCTATCACGACCAGAGGTCACCATTATGGTCTCATACACCCGGTGATTCCAACCAAGCAGTGGTACGAGAAGTATAAATGCACTCGCAGGTTTAGCACATGCATCGCCAGACTCAAATTCAACCACGGATGCTTCAAACAACATCTCCACCGTATTCACGTCATGAACACGTCCAATTGTATATGTGGCGGAATTGAGGATACAAATCACCTCCTGTTCGGTTGCAGTAGGAAGAAGACTGAGTCAGACCTCCTTCTACGATTCCTCACGAAAGCAGGAATCCCGTTACCCACATGCGCTGCCACACTCCTATCAACAGAGAACTACGCGTTCTACAAGATTTTATATCAACATATGAAAAGAATTGGTGTTACAATCTAATAGACACATTTATGTATCTGTAACATTATATAGACAGGTCTCTGTACAATGTTAAAATTTATTGTGAGACATAAGCAAGGTTATAATATCAAGCGTGTTGTCCGGGTGATGACACTACACCCTAGGAAAGCAATGCTCCTTCACTGATGTTATGTATGAATTAGAGCTAATTATAAGTTATGTATATTGTAAACAACCCCAGTGTGTATCATCATGGATAAGGCAAAGTAGCCTACGCAGATGTCAAAGATAACTGTAATATCTTACCTCTGTACATGTCGAACCACTTCCTATAAAATGTCTAGATTTAATTAGAGGATAATACTCTCACTGCAGCTGATCTTGAATGATTATGTATATGGACTGTACCATAACATTGTAGTATCCATGTAACCTGTACATGGCTGTATGGGTGCGCAGGCCAAAAGCCAAAAAAAAAAAAAAAAAGTAATCACAATTCAAGGCTGAGTTGTTACCAGACAGGCAGAGTATCACAGACAAGTGTTACTTTGACCGAGGTTCGTGCAAGACTGATGTCAAACATTTTCGTACAAGAACTTTAAACACAAGTGACCACATATTTGTGTATTGTATTCCTGGTTACTTTGTACGGCTGCTATTCCAATCGTAGGGGTTGGTCACGAAAACTGTTGAAATATTTAGCTACACCGTCTTTCAAATTGATGTATGCTACCCAATGTTTTCTCGATTCCAGATTCAAGATCTCGAAATTTTTCACGTACATCACACATAAAAATTCCACGAAAATGAAGTATACACAGCCGCCTTACATATCTACGTATATACTCGTTTGTCAGCGGCTGGATCGACTTTTTTTTCTTCTTCAATCCTGATCCGCCTTTCCTGTATGGTTTTAAATAAAGAAATTGGCCCTTCATTGCAATTGCTTCCATAGTATCACTGTGCCGTTTCTCTTTCAGCTAGCTGCTTTTTTTGCTTCTTTAGCAGCTTTGACAGCTCTCACTACATTCGACTCTCCGCCTTCAAGTGCCCCAGGAGCCGACAATACTGCAAAAATGGTATTAAAGGAAGGTTACCCTTCTTCTTTTTAATACCTGCATCCAGCTTCATCTTAGCACTCATAGTTCTGTTTACTAGAAATGCAGTAGAACATTCTCCAAACTTTGCGACTTTAGCCTTCATTTTGTTTGAAGCCTTCTCGTCGGGAATACGATCGGCGTTACGTCGATCCGCACCCTGTGCATTTGCAATGTCATGTTCTCTACATGCAGCATCTAATTGATTAATTCGGGTTTGATCAAGTTTCAAACCCTTTCAATTTCGTTACAGGTTGGAATGTGTTTCTCAAATAGCATTTTATCAGTGAACTTGTTTAAGAAGCCACGACCCTTTTGCTTCTTCTTCTTCGTAAAAGGCACTGTTATCTACTGACTGACTTTACATTTCATCTCGTCTATATATAGTCAGAAAACCTTGTCAATATGCGCTTCGTCAAACAACAACCAACATTACCTGTGAGTAACGCAGATGTTGCAAGACATCAAGCTGTAGAGGGAGAATGGACCTCTATTCCCCGGGACAGTGAGGGCAATTGTGTGTGGACCTTCAAACTGTGGAAAAACCAATAAGGCTGGAACGCCCCAATGGGCTTAGTCTTAAAATGTATATCTCATATTTTCCAAGACACTGTAACAACCAAACTACCAGTAGCCAGAAAAAATACTGAAACTCCTTAAAGGACATTTTCCGATACTCAAAATGTACTGCCACCAGTGAAGCTCTACCAAATTCTATGTTTTGTGTTTGACGACGTTTCATGTGAAAAGCAGAATAATATACGAGATTACTTTTGTATGGGTAGATATCAGTCAGTTGATTCCTTCAACTTGTGTCAGACATACAATCGGATACAGAAACAGTTATTTAGAGACAATACCAACTTTACCGTAATTTTTAAACAAAATGATATGAACCTCAAAATTATTTACAATGACCATGTTAATACCACTAAGCCATTCAACGAGTTTCAAAATTTATGTGGATACTGCTGGAATGCACGTAAACATAGATTTGTGGTTATTGACAATGTGACATGTAACATGGATGGTACTGCAATTGATTTGATTTGTTTCTTAATAAATAGCCAAGCACACTAGGTACTACAAACTAGGTAACGGTACCCTCGCCATCTATGAGAAACTACACCTCATACATCTCAAACCAATCGATAGATGTGATACTTGCGGAAACAATGATACGCTAGTACACCGAATTTCTTGTGAAAAAAGGGGAAAAGATCTGGATGTGGATAAAACATGAAGCGAAGAACATGATAACAAAAACCGCCAAGTGAAGTACTCAGTAAAATTGTGGTAAAGTTGCACTTTAAGATTACGCCCAAAGAACAGTTCATAATATAAAAGCAAAATTCGGAGAACACATGGACAAGATACTGAAGGATAAAAAGAACATCATTTAAAGCTGCAATACAGTAAAAAATAAATAAATAAAATAAAAAATCCTGAAAGACAATACATCCGGTAACATCCAAAACGAAGCCCTGAAGGCGTTGGAAGAACTACGAAAATATGGAGCACCTTGTTTTTAAAAAATATTAAAAAATTATGGAAGTTATTTTTATTTATAGAACTTTTTTCATTTTCTTAATATTTTTCCCATGCTGCAAATGGCGGATGAGTAAATATATATATTAATTTATAGTGAAGAATATTATTTTGAATCTTTTAACCCCCGAATTTTATGAGAGAAGAAATTAAAGAGTAGAGAAACAATAAATGTGAGTTAAAAACATTGATAAAAGGGACAAAAATGCGTTTAAGATATAAATGGCGGAGAAGCCAAGCAAAAGAAGGCGTTGTGGATGAGCGATAACGCTCTGGCCACGGGTTTGAACTATCTAGATTTCGGTTTCCCATGGTTTCCCGAATTCATTGAAGACGAATGTCGAGATGGTTCCATCAAAAGGCCAATACCGATTTCCCTCCCGTTCCTAGATCCCAGTCTCTTCTCATCTTTATCTCTGGTGCCGATGAGCCGTAAAGTCTTAAGTCATATCCTACCTCTAATGACCTCGACGTCGACGAGGCGTACGGTCATAATCAAAAAGAGCCAATACCTCTTCTTCTTTTTTTTTTTTTTAGGGCTAATCTCTTCGTTTGAGTATGCCTATCACAGCTTACTTTGTCCGCTTATTATATTGTAATCTTTATCGTCTTCTACAATTCACTGCTTTCTCCAGTAATCTCAAGACGTGACGAGACTTCCGTCATCAGTCATTATTTCAAGAATACATTTCCTTAATTTTTTACTTGTTCGCTTCGGTATAGTCACATTTCAGGTGCTTCAGATTCTATGTTTCTGTTATTTACAAATATCAAGCTACACTTTCACAAAACGCTGTTACCCGTATATACAGTTCTGCATGCTAAGTCAATGTTCCACGCTCAAGCGTTATTTGAGGTTAGATCTCCCACAGCCTCTTTTTACAACATTTTAAAGTTATTATACATTTTGTCCATGTGCCAGCTTTCTGTTTTGTACCTATGGTTTTCTTTTTATATTACTCCGAAATTGTATTTGATCTTCCTACGTGGGAGTTTCTTCGCATTCCTCTTGGAGCTATCTTTTTCTTTTCTTTTTTAATGATGATATTATTATTATTAATTAAGATCGAAGTTTTTTCCTGCTCACTCAGCTAGTCATCCGAGAAGACTATATTAATTATTATTACTATTACTTATTGATTGTTTTATTTATTTTCTTCTCGATGCTGTATTCTACTTTTTTAAATAAAATAATTTATATACAACAAACTGGATTTCTTCGAAGTAATCTTTTTTTTGTACTTCTAATGCTGTACATGAAATAACTTGAAACTTCAAATATGTTCGCAGGTGGATATGCAGCAAATATATTCTTTGGAAGCTGGGATATCACTTAACACAAATACTAGTGTCTTAGATATATAATGCACCTTCCATTTACATTACTTTTTATCATACTTTATGAATAAATTTTAGTGTGGATTTGTCTCTTTAACAAACACAGGTGTGAAGCGATTGTTTGTGGTAAAAATTGTACATTCAGTATCAAATTATGTACTGTTAATATAATACTGCACATTAAATTCATGGAATTATTTTTTGTGTGCTTAGTTTCTATTAGATAGGGAAAAGAACATTGAAATATTGAAATTCTTATGGAAAAAGCCAGAATTCAGTAACTTTCATCGCTTACCAAACCTTTCAAACACTTTCAGTGACGGCAACGTGTTTCTATGTTACGTAATACGGTATCAGTAAGTAAAACTCGTACAAGAACAGAAAAAGACCATAATTACAATTAGAATATTCCAGCACTCCACACAAGCATATTTTGACAAGTGCTCAGATCCCTTGGTTTCACTTGTGCTTCGATAACTTCTTTGTGTTAGTGGTTACTGTTGACGTCTCCCCCAGTTTACAACAGTTGATGCTAATCGAACTCAGTGCCACCTATCATATCACGGATAGCGTTAGGATAGTAAGAATCTCTCCAACGAATTTCCGATGGGGACACCCATCACCATACCTTGGGGCGTATTACACCACTTCTGCAGTCAAAATTAGAACTTAATTCGTGTCAACATGCGAAATGTTACCGAATGGGATTTCATAGTCCATAATTTCAAAAACCGAAGCATTCAGTACTACAGGATCAATTGGTGCAAGGAAACAGTCCTTTCTGTAGCATCCGACGTTGAACAATGGAAGAAGACGACATTACACCCCTATTCTTCACTGTTTAGCTCATCCTCGCGAATATGCTAAATGTTCGGTCACAGTTATGAAAATAAGGTACCTGCTATTCCATTATATATTCTTAATTAACAGTCAGTTGCAGTATTTTCACTAAGTGCAATCTCTTCGGTTCACTGCACCGCACTCCAAACACTGCCCTGCATCCTATATGAACAACAATTCCATTTTCGAAAAATTCACCTACATGTCGACAAGTAAAAGGTTTATCTCAACATTCTGACGTTTGTTACCTCGGCGCCCTTCGTCACTGGCTTGGTACTGAAGTGTCAAGCTGATTGCGGAACCAGAAAAGATAATTAATTTTATTTATTAGCATTTTATTAACTAATATTTAATTAGAAGATGGGAGTGAATCATTGTTCAAGGCAATGTTTAAATTTACGTTTATAATGACGAGTAGAATTGGCATTTACATTTACTTCACGCAATTACAAAAAAATGATGATGAATGAATTGATTTGTAACTAGGATGAATTGAGTCTCTTTCCCAAGGTCGTGATTGGTTTAAACTAAATTGGCGCCGTGGTGAGAACAGACGTATTAGTTTATAGTGGTACTTGCCACGCTGTCCTTTGCAATGGTGATGGATTATGACCCCGTGCTGTATTAACCTTTCATTCACGTGCGATGAGATGCTCGGATCGCAGATCCGTCGACAAGCGCTACATTAAAACTCGAACTAGAGACGGTGGTCAGAGGATGCGAACCCACGCTCCTCCGCCACACACTAGCTGCGAAGAACGGTAGATCCTTCAAACACTGGTCGATGGTGCCACGCACGCGGTACAGTAAACATTTCGCAAACGTGAACTCGCGGTTAACACATCCGCGAAAGTATTTGAACATCTGCCCTGTGCTGGACAGTCCGCTGTCTCCACGCTCACTCCTTTGTGTCCTGCACTCGAGTGAGTCCCCCCGCTCCCCCCTGCTTAGTAGCTCTAGTGGGTTTTGAGGGGTGGCCACTTGTTTGCGTGTCTTTGGGTTCCTGCTCGCTACCTGGTTGCCAGCTGTTGGCTCTCAAACAGTTCGCAACCTTACGTTACTGCAACTTAATGTGATTGCACACGGCTGTAATGTGTGTCATTACATTATAGTAAAATCTGTATATATTTTTATAGTTCATACGCAGTAATAATGATTTATAAGTGCGGTTTTTAATAATCTGTAACTTTAAAGCAATCGCGGTATTGCACCATTATCAAACACAGACTTATAATTTTCGTTACTAAAGTGTTACCAAGTGTGCGAAATATCACTGAACTAACCTTGATATTAATTATCGATAATTCCTATAATTTTGAAAGCAGAAACAAACAAGATCCGCGCCTCAAACAACTTCCGTCTAGCCTGGTAATTGTAATGTTTTCACTATTTTTTCGTTACTCAAGTGAATATTTTCCTCAGTATGATCAAATAAATGGATACAACATCGATAAATGACAAATTTACATGGACGAATTTAAACATACTCAACGCTTTTATTAGAAAACCAGCATTTAGTTAAATGAACTGAACATTAACGCGAAACTGTGGCAGATCAAAAAGGGTAATTTACTGCTGGTACAACAAGATATTATTTCAAGACGATTAAGGGTGACAGAAACAAGTCATCTGTGGCGGGCTTTGGACAGTCGATGTATTACCATTATAACGGTTGTAGTGGCATGGCTTTCGTTCGGCGAACGTTTTTGTTCTCAAATTACTGCCGAGATACCGTTATGCATATACTGTGCCGCTACTCCGCCACTATCATTCTGCAATCACCATCTCAAATCTGAAAGTTGTCTGAGAAATATGGAACATTTTGTTTAAAGTAGCTGTAGTACTTATTTCTGTGAATTGATGTAAGATTTTGACCGTGGAATTTGCTCGTGCTGTACCGGACTTCCAAACAATTATGCTCATTCACAAGTTCAAAAAGTAATCATGGTTGCCATTCCTTAAGGGAAATTATCAATAGAAATTCCTAATATAAATTTGTCTTCAAAGGAGTCTACAAATACTCTCATCAGTCAGGACATTATGACTACCTACCTACTATCGATATAAACCCATCCCAGCAATAGCATCATCACCTGACGAGGAATGGCTGCTAGTTAGACACATGCATGGTTCATGTAGTATCAGTGAGCGTGCTATCCACTTTTACTATGGGGAAGGCGGGTGATCTATATGTGTTTGAACGAGGGCAGATTGTGATGGCAGGAAGCTCGTCGGATGTTCGAGGAGTGCTGTGGTGAGTGCCATCAACAAGTGGTGAAACCAAGGCGAAAACACGTCCAAAAGGCTAGGGGTTTGGCGGCCCCCCTCTAATTACAGATAACGGACGTCGTAGGCTTGGGAGACTGGTAAAAAAGGACAGGCGGTGAACTGTGGCGGAACTAACATCAGACTCTAGTACCGGGCAGAGTACAAGTGTGTCTGAACACACAGTGCACCAAACACTCCTAATGGTGGGCCTCCGCAGCAGATGACCCATGCTTGTGCCAGTGATAACACCACGACATCAACAACTATGACTGAAATATTCACGTGACCATCGTCAGTGGACGTTGGTGCAGTGGCAGAGCGTTGCATGGTGTGCTGAATCCGGATACCTTCTTCATCATGCCGCTGGGAGGGTGCGAATCCGTCGTTTGCCATGATAACAAATTCTTGGCACCTGTACTGCGGGACGGAGACAAACTTTCTCTGGCTTAGTTAAGCTGTGGGCAACATTCACGTGGGCATCCATGACTCTACTGAAGTTCGCGCAAGGCACCATGACGGCCAATAAGTATCAGATGCTGGTTGCAGACCACGTACACCTCTTCATGACGACCATGTTTCCCAACGGCAGTGGCACTTTTCAATATGATAATGCGCTAAGTCATAAAGCCAGGAGTGTGATGCAGTTGTTCGAGAACATAGTGGCGACTTTCAGTTGATATGCTGCCTCCCCAACTGGCCAGATCTGAACCTGTCTACATCTACATATATACTCTGCAATTCACAAAATTGTGGGTGGCAGAGGGTGCTCAGCACCAAAGCTAATCTCTTTGCTGTGCATTCCAATCCCTAATGGTACGAGGGATAAAAGAATTCATATAAGAATCAGTCCGGCACCTTATTTCTCTAATTTTATCTTTCCTGTCCTTCCGACTCAAATAGGTTGGTGAAAGAAGTATTTCACTACACTCGAAAGTGAAAGTGGGAGTACGCATGTTTTCCAATAAGTTTAAACGAAACGTGTGTCGTCTATCTACCAGAGACTCCCAACCTAGTCTACTAATCAGTTCTGTCACACTTTCATAAGGACTGTAGCAAGCGGTCACGAATCGAGCGGCTCTTCTCTGTACTTTCTATATACTTTCGATCAACCCCTTACGAAACGGATCCCAAATGGCACAACAATAGTCCAAATGTGGACACACAAGGAATTTGTACGCTATCTCCTTTGTTTGTTCATTACAATTTTTCAAGAACCCGTTCGAACACATCTGGGATGTGATTGAACTTGGCGTCAGAGCTTATCAACCTCCTCCCCGGAATTTACGGGAATTAGGTGACTTGTGTGTAAAGATGTGTTACCAACTCGGTCTACAGTTCCAAAAACTGTTTATTTAACACCTCAAATTTTCCAGACCAGTACCAGACGCGTATTACAGTTTTTGACTAACAATGAACCTCACTCCTGAAGCTATCAGGTTTGCAATTAGGAATATTTACTTTAAACTATACATGTTCGTTGTCACTGACATTATCGTACGCAACCATTCCGAAGTCAGTTTGTTTAGTTTTAACACATTGCGGACTCGTTTAAGACGGACACGTAATGGCTAGTACTCCACATGGATTTCACCAAGGTGCTTCTACGCAGACCAATACCCTGAATAATACTACACGTACTTAATATGGCCACCTGGCTCTGTGGTCTTTGGGCCAATTGTCAACTCTCTTCATGTCACACGTCACTTTCTAACCAATCATGAATTTCTTCTCCACTTAGCACAACAAAGATCCTTTCCTCTACAAGTCTTTCAATTCTCCACTTCATTTCTTGAATATCACCAATCCATCCTACAGGCTGGCGATCTCTCTGATAGCCCACTATCCGTACCCAAAAAAGTTTGTTATGCCTCTCCTACATATTCAGAGTCTTAACACCGTGTCGTGTTGGAGCCACATGAATATCTTGTTTCTTGGTAGGAGGCGGGCTTCTATCACTCCCAGTGAAGTACAGTTTGAGAGCAGGTGTGGTTGGACACCCACTTAGCTGATCCTCCCACAGCCAGGCACCTAGTCCCGTCCCAGGACGCCTCAGTCTTTATAGTAGAGGTGGTTTACACGCTGTCCTGTTCGAGGCATTCACGCCTGTATTTGAACTCTCAACTTTAGTTACATGAAAAAGGGTTGCAGTAGGCTGGCTGCTTTTTAATCTGAGTATAGTCCACAAATCCTGGGGACGAAAGGTGTTTCTCCACAGACGTGTCTTCCTACCCATAATTAGCATACCGAGAGTGGTGGGTGAACAGTTAACGTTTTGGCCTCGCATTCAGGAGGACGCCGGTTCGAATCACCGTCGGGGACATCCAGATTTGGTTTTTCCATGGTTTCCCCAAATCAATCCAGGCGAAAAGGCCATGGCTGAATTCCTTCCCGTTCCTTGTCCCCAGTCCCAAATTGCCTGTAATGACCTCGACGTCAACGAGGCGTAGAGCTATAATTAAAAAAAAGTAATTAGCATGTTCGAGATGACATTTGATCTTTGTTCCTGTCAAGTTTATGGTACACCCGCCTTGTCATTCGCTAAAAGCTACTCTACTGACGACTCAAACACGAGACCTTTTTTGGAATACGCGGAATCGGACTACCTTTTCAGGCGCCGTCTAATACCTGGCCACCTACGTAGGTCACCTACGCATGCATAGGCACTACACCGAGTTTTGCGTCGTGTCCACACTAAATTTCGCTGTACGATTTATACTTGTAGTGTTTTTATGCACTACATGAGTGAGAGGAAAAGTTCGGGAGTGACATTACGGACTACTTTGGATCGATTCATCTATCCAGATTTAAGTTTTTCATGGTTTCTCGAAATAATAGTCAAATGTCGGTACGCTTCTTTCATAAAATAAAAGCTTATGTCAGTTATATTCTGGCTCTACCAAACTGCCGACGGGCCTTAAACTTACCTCTGTCACACAAATCTTTTTAAATCTGACAATGATCTTCGTAAATAAATAAAAGAGGAAGCAGTGGTTAATTTGGGGTCCTTGAAAACAACTGGACTTCCTTAAACAGTATATAGCGACCAATTGTGACCTGGATTGGGGTAGGTGCTTCTATTATCGTTTAGGATAAATTGTATAGATCTGACAATATAAAAACTATGGAGGCTGCAGAAGAAATGAGGCGTGAAACCTGCCGTATTTTATGCAAATCAAAGTCGCCACGGCCCAACATCACAGCTGCCGAGAGGAGATCACTTCGGGCATTGCGGAAAAACAAGGCATTATTGTCTTACCGGCAGACAAAGGTAACGCTTCTGTAGTGCTTACTATGGAAGATTATCGTCGAAAGGTGGAAGAACTCCTGAAAGACACATCCTATCGCAAGATTGCACGGGATCCTACCAACGCCGTGGTGAGAAAAACGACAGCTCTTCTTAAGAACTCAGGGCTGCCAGAAGACACAGTTAAACAGCTACTACCCCGGGCTGCTGTTCCTCCAAGGCTCTATGGACTCCCCAAGATCCATAAAGAGGGTACCCCATTACAGCCAATAGTAAGTACCATCAGATCAGCTACATATTTGCTTGCCCGATATCTAACTGGGCTGCTGACACCATTAGTGGGTAAAGGTCCTCATTACGTGACCAACTCTGCAAGATTTATAGACGTCATCAAAGAACTCCACCTGCAGCAACATGATTTACTGGTGAGTTTCGATGTGGTGTCACTGTTCACTAGGGTCCCTCTCACTGACACACTGTGTCTACTGGAACAGCATTTTGAGCCTGCCATATTGGAGTTATTCCGGCACACACTCCAATCCTCGTATTTCTTGTATGACGGGGAGTATTATGAACAGATTGATGGAGTGGCCATGGGCAGCCCTTTATCGCCAGTTATTGCTGATTTCTTCATGGAGAACTTTGAAGACAAGGCACTAGCAAGCGCTCCTATGAAGCCCACCGCTTTCTTCCGATACGTAGATGATACATTTGTGGTCTGGCAACATGGCAGAGACAACCTTAAAGCTTTTCTCCATCATCTTAACAGCAGAAACGAAAACATCAAGTTTACGATGGAGGTGGAAGAAGAAGGCCGGCTGCCTTTCTTAGATATTCTAATAGAAAGGAAACCTGACGGGTCTCTAGGACATTCTGTGTACAGAAAACTGACGCACACAGACCTATACCTGAACGCGCGTAGCCATCACCATCCGGCACAGCGCAAGACGGTACTCAGCACGCTTGTACATAGGGCGCGAGCGATATGCGATTCGGACAGTCTACCCGGTGATTTGAGTCATCTGCGTCAGACCTTTCGACGCAACGGGTACACTGATTATCAGATAAGACAGCCATTCCGAGAGCCGACACGTAGTCTCAACAACACCAAGAAAGAGCCACCTGATCGTCTCGCCTTCTTGCCGTACTCTGGCGCCACAACGTCCAAGATAGGACGGATTCTAGCAAAAAGTGGAATCAAGACCGTTTTTCCTGCCACCACCGAAGGTGAAGAACATCTTGCGCTCCCCCAAGGATGACCTTATTTTGCGGACACCTGGGGTATATAGCATTAGTTGCGAGTGTGGAAAGAGCTACATTGGCCAGACGGTGCGGTGTGTTCACCAACGTTGTCTAGAACATGCACGACACGTTCGTCTGGGGCAGAAAGAAAAGTCTGCGGTGGCGGAACACAGTCTAGAACATGGCCATGGTTTTGATTACGAAAATACCAGAGTACTGGCGCATACTGGGAGCTTCTGGAATAGCATCCTTACAGAAGCAGTAGAAATTCGTCTCGCGTCTAACCTCGCCAACCGCGACAGCGGGTACCAGCTGAGTGAAGCCTGGACGCCAATCATCAATACTATTCGTCGACAGCGCGACCGAGATGCATTACACGGCGCGTCCAGATCAACGGAAAGTTCGGTAGTAACATAAGCGAGCAATTTGTTGCTCAGGCATTAATGATCAGCTTATGGGTAAGTTTTTGCCTTCTGCCTTTTCCTTCTACCGAACGATGAGTTACTACGAGGCAGGACCCCGGCTACCATTGGTTAAAATCTGACCAATCACGTGGCAGCATGGCTCAATATGAGGCCCGCAACGGATTCGTGTTGACCCATCAGTTAGACAAATAATTTATCGTGAAGGCTTTGTTTTTGGATATCTTCTTCGAAGGAGCGGTGATTTTAAGCCCATCCGATATATGCCATGTGAAAAAAGACATCAAATCTAGCCGTAACTCCACCTTGGCATCGATTCAAGCCGCACCGCCTTCCGCCATTCACTGCCATTATTTTCTTGGCAGTCTACTATGGAGTTCTTGTCTCTCGACATTTTCTCCTTATTATTTGATGGTGCATTGCGTCACTTTGGGTGTGTCTTTTTGGTTGGCGTTATCTGATTAAGTTTTTATTTTGTCTTTTCATGGTTGCCTAAGCAATGCTAGCGGTCTTCTGTGCCGGCCGGTGGGAACTTCATATCGACCGAGCACGCTGACCAGTGGGTTGTTGCTCGTCTCAGCTTTCCGATAAAACGCCGTAGCGAGTGCTCGGAAGCGGTCTTTAATGGTAGGAACGCCTGCCGCCTCGTGCAGCGCCGCAGTCGGGAAGCGCGATGGCAGGTGTAGGGCGCGCTTCAGCGCCCTGTTCTGGATGACTTGAAGCCGGTTGACGTGCTTGTCCGCCGCGTAGCCCCACACTGGGCAGGCATACTCGAGAAGTGGCCTGACCAGTGTGAGGTAGATCTTCACGCCCAGTGCAGGTGGAAGCGCACTGGTTCTGTTCAGGAGGGGTAAAGATCATGCAGTCTTCCGCTGGCCCTCATGCGTACTTCATTTACGTGTGATTGCCACGTTAGTTTGGAGTCGAGTGTGACTCCAAGGTATTTTAGGGTTGTCTTCCATGGAATGTCTACTCCGTGGAGTTTCAGTACTGGATCCGCGTGGTTCCTGTTCCTCGGACCGTATTTCCTTGTGATGACAATCGCCTGGGTCTTCGCGGCGTTTACTTCAATACCCCATCTGCGCGCCCAGGCCTCCGTCTGCTGGAGTATATCTTGTAGCCTTCTGGTGGCGATGGCTCTGCTACGGCTGCTGGTGACATAAGCTGTGTCATCAGCGTAGGTAGCCGTCTGCACTCGGTACCGCCGTGGGAACGTCGGCCGTGTAGAGGGAGTAGAGTGTTGGACCCAGTACGGACCCCTGAGGGACTCCTGCCATGATGCGCCTTCTCGTTGAAGTTTTCCCGTCGACTCTGACATGAAAGGTTCTTCCAAGTAGGTACTGAACGGATCATCTTCACTAACGGGCCCCGGGAAGCCTTGTTGGTACAGTTTAAGTAAGAGCCCTGTGTGCCACACCGAATCGAAACTGCTCTTGCGATGTCGAGCGACACGAGGGCACAGTATTCCTTGTGCAGGAAAGCTCGTGTCGCGGACTCCACGATGCGTAGCACCTGTTGTGACGTGGAGTGGCCACGCCGGAAGCCGAACTGATGCGCGGGTAGGATGTTATTCGCCTCGATGTAGGAGTTAATCCTTTTCAGGAGAAGCCGCTCGAAGATCTTACTGACGGACGGCAAGAGGCTGATCGGCCGATAGTGCTGTGGGAAGATGGGATCTTTCCCGCTCTTGTGTACCGCCACGACTTCGGCGTGTTTCCACCGACGTGGGTATCTCTTCGTTAGCAGGATTCTGTTGAATAAGTTCGCTAGGTACACCGAGGCCTCGGGCGGCAGGTTCCTCAAGCACCGATTTGCAATCCCATCGTGGCCGGGTGCTTTGTCCAGCAGTAGCTTCGTCAAGCAACTGGCCACCTCCGCTGGGGAGATCGGTTCTATCTGCTCTTCACCATCATCAGCGTCGAGATATACTCGTAGACGGCGTCGAGCAGCACGCAGTTCCCGGTCATTCACGTTTGCTTCAGATGGGCGGAAGTTCCGTTCGAAGCTGTCAGCCAGGGCATTCGCCTTGGCCGCTGGCTTGTAGACGAGCCCGTTCACGCCGTGCAATGGTGGGATGCGCTGTCTTCTCTTAGTGAATTTGCGGGTCTGCTCCCACATGGTTCCATCGTCAGGCTTGAGCGAGGATACGCGGGCATCCCACTCCCGGTTCCGGTGCTCAACCAGTGCCGCTTTCAGTTCCTTCTGTAGCCTGTTAAGGAGTCTCCTAGTGACAGGATTTCTGGTGATCTTCCACTCCTTGCTGACACGGTTCTTGTGCCGGATAGCCACAATTAGGTGTGGTGGAAGCCGTTGCGTAGGGACTGGTCTTCGGTTGCGCAGAGGTGTGGATGCTGACGTGGCTTCCTTGACTATTTCTTCGAAGGCGCGCAGTGCCGTATCCACGTCTTCGACTCGCTGGTTGGCTAGAGCAGTAGAGACGAGTTGTCGGTAGCTTGCCCAGTCAGTGTTGCGGAAATCCAGGTGGTTTTCTTCTGTTTCCTGCCACGGTCCAACATCCACTGCTGACTATACACCGGCGAATGGTCAGACGACATCCGGTTGATAGTGGTCGCGTCTATGAATCCAGTAAGGCCTTTGGTCACCGCTATGTCTAATGACATCCGGCCGGTAACCGCTGGCTGGGAAGTGTGTAGGCTCTTCTGGGCCCCACACACACATGTTGTGTCCTGAGGGCCAGACGTCTCAGTAAGTTGCCAGCTGGGTTCTTGATTCGACTGTTCCAATCGGGGTGTTTCGCATTGAAATCACCACCGATCAGAACCTTGCCCCTGATTGTCGCCAGCGCGGTGAGGTCGGCTTCCACCATCTGCCTGGTGGGGGGCCGGTAGACTGCCACGACCGTAAGTTTACCGGTAACAGTGGTCACCTCCACTCCGACGGCTTCTATTTGCTGCATTGGCGGTAGAATCACTTGGCAGTGCGGTATTCTGCGTTTGATGAAGACTGCAACTCCTCCCCCGGCGGTGAGGCGGTCTCGTCTGTAGCAGCAGTAGTTAGCTGCTGAAACACGGAGTCCCGGCTTGAGGTGGGATTCGCTGATGAGGCAGACATCTATATCCTGCTCCCTCAGAAACTGCCGGAACTCAATCATCTGTGAATACATGCCATTGGCGTTCCATATGCAGTAATTTGAGATTCCTGTATGTGGGGTCCTCTATCCATTGTGGTTGTGGCAATTGCATATGGGAGAGGCCGAAGCCGACGTCGCTGAGGCATGCATGTTGCTTGTCATGGTGTCGATTCTCTGCATCAGGGTGACCATCATATTCATTATGGTATTCATCAAGGTGATGAGTTGCTCCATGGTGTCTGCAGGTGCTTGTGCGGCCCGCTGCATCCTTCGCTGGAAGGGATTTGGTCTGGCTGCAGGTTGCCGTGATTCTTGTAAAGCAGTCTCTGTTGTTTCCTGCATTCCCCCTGGGCTGTCAGGAGGATTTCCATTTGGTGGGACGCCAGAAGTAGCTGCAGCAAATGTACGGTTGTCTCTGCGGTTGTTGGTTATCTTCTTGGCAGGTTGCCTCTTGCCCCTTGCTGCTTGCCCAGGTGTAGCTGCCAGCTGCCGCCCCTGGTCTGCTGACTGTTCTTTCTTCTTTTCGAGGTTCTCTCTTGTGGTGTTCGTCCCACGAAGTCGATCGCGTGCCCTCTTATAAGCGCTGCAGCCCTTATAGCTGGCAACATGGTTGCCGCCACAGTTGTGGCATTTGGCGGTGTCCTTGGTCTTCGCTGCAGTGCAGTTGTTGGAGTCGTGCGGGCCGGCGCATTTTACGCAGACCGACTTCATCCTGCAATGCCGGGCCACGTGCCCAAACAGCTGGCAGTTGTAGCATTGGGGAGGCCCGGCTGAGGAGCGTAACTTCTCTGTGGTAACCTTCAGGTGGCATATACTTTCCACCTGGAAGATTTCACGGTTCTCCACAGTATCTGGTACTACTGCCAGAAAGAGTGGCATTTCGACGTTCGTTCCTGGGCGTCTTAGTTGGGCAACAGCTTGAACGTCGAAGCCCAAGGCAATCAGTTCTTCCTTGAGATCGGCGACTGGAAAAGAACGTGGTATTCCCCTGAACACCACCTTAAGTACGCTTAACTTCGCCAGTAGGGAACGTAAAATACGGAGTCTGCATTTGGTCCAGTTTCTTCGTCACGGCGGAGTAGTCTTCCACGGTGGTAAACGTAAATTTAATTTTATCTCCGCCCGCTGTTTTGGCAGAGAATGGGTCTTTGGCAATCTTCTTACCCATTCATGGAGCTTCTTATAACTCTCTTGGAATTCCACCACGATGGGCGGAATGTGTGGACTTCTGTTTCTGGGAGGCTCTTCTTCTTGTAGCGGTGCAAACTGATTTGAGGTTTCCATCCGCTCGGGCTCAGGCGACGGCAGCGGCTTGCTCGTGCGGCGAGCCAACACGAACCCCTCGCTGTTGGGCAGATCTTCTGCTGTGCTGCATCTAGGCGTTGCAGTCTGGCAGCTGTTAGCGGCTATTTCTTCTTCGGTGGTCTTCCTGTAATTTATCTTCACAGCACCTCCGGGCCGAGCCGAGGTACTTGGCTCAGGGAAGCTGAAAGCCCCCTTGAGAGTCTTCTTTGCAGCTTTCTTGCCTTTGCTAGGCGCCGAGAGCTGTGACACCGGCACGCTGATTTTATAGTTGACACCTCTCACATCATTCTTGGAAATCTTCGTCTTGCCGGAAGAAGGCGGAGAGGTTCTCCTCTTTGTAGCACGGTTGTCTACATGACCGTGGGCTATCCCAGTCGTCAGCTGCGAGTAATAAGCGTTCCGATCAGAATCCATTTCCGAGTCCATTGTGGTTTGCTGGGTCGTCATAGGCGGTGGCTGTATTGATCCATTTGAAGCCCCACTCAAGTCCGTTTCCGTATGCTCAGTACGTCGACATTGCCGCGGTTGCCGCCGGCAAAGCCGAGTGCACTGGGGCACTCGGCCCGCCTGGCGCGGCAGCGCAGCTAGCACTTTCCTCATCGCTCGTCATAACAGCACGGCGGCACACTCGGAACTCGATTCAAGCCGCAATGAGATTTGACCCCTGCTACGACTGGTTCCACAGCCGACCAATCAGAGGTTAGCAGCGGGAATCTGGTCTAGCTCAGCAGCTTCGCATGTTCCTGACCTCACTTCACCGGAAGATGGCGCCGACGAATCAGAGCGCCGAAATATTGTGTGATTATTATAACACTTCTATAACTCGGCTAGTCACCCGAGAGCATTATTTGTATTCGCAACGCCGAGAAAGACTTCGTAATTATATAATTATATAATAATTTTGCTAATGAAAAATGCAAATATTGCTAAGAACTGGCAATTATACATAATTCTAAAATATTGAGATCACGTGAAACAATGGAATATTACGTTGTTTTATAATGAAAGAATGTATTTTACCACTGTCAGCTGATGTTTAGGAGAAGAATTCCATCGTATCTACCTCATGAGAAGGTGGCAGTTGTCACATTACAGTAGGCTTGCCCCCTTCAATAATTAACTTATTTTAATTATTATATTTATTCTATGCCAAGTACAGAATGCTATGAGCATCGGTGACTTGCGAGACTGACAGTTGATGAGTAGGTCAGAGAGGGTGGAGTCGTGCAGCGAACGCGTGTGTATCGTGCCTCTGGTTTTTGTGAAAGTGATTGAAAGAGTTTTTTTACACTCTGAAGAACCTGCATCTTCGGATTATTTGTCACTACTGGTGATTTACTTGTGTGTGTGTTTATTATTATTTTTCCATTGGTGGCCAGGTGCATTTGTGCAGTACAAAACTCGGAATAAATCTTTGGCTTGTGTTCTGCATACACGTGGATTTCTTTGAAGAAACTTATAGTTATACTTGTTCTTGATTTGTACCCTAGCCAGCCGATGGTGGCGGCCGATAATTAATTAATTAACGAAGTATGATGGACCTTATCTTAGGTGGTCAAAACTAATTATAAAGGGGACTAATTTGTGAGTCGGAAGGAACTGTGATGAACCCGGTACTTTCAATCTGTTCTCCGACACAGTTCATAATTTTGAGTGCTTGTGAAGATCGACATAGTGTTACGATTTATACAAGTCCTTCAGGGAAGATACAGACTCAAAAGCTACAAATTATATCTGGAAAGTACTGTAATTCGACACAAGGCGCATCAATATTAAATTGAAATGTCCTATTACTCAAGTTTTGTTAATAACAAGAAGAGTAGTAGGCGTTTTATCGTTGAATACCTAGTTACAACGGAGTAGTGGTACTTGTGGCTCGCATCAAAAAGGATAACGCAGAAAATTGCAAAGTTTAAAAAAGGTTTAATTTCTCAACAGTATCGTTAATTGTTTTTTCGTGAGAAACATTCTGACAAACACAGTTCACTTCCTTTACTTCCTGAGTAGTGGAGAGAGAAAAACTTTCATTGACCCGTAAACATCTTCTTCGTGGTCTTGGAAGGACTTTCCAGAGCGTGAATAAATGCTGTTATGCCTACTTTACAGCAAAAACAATGCACTAGACTTGAGAAATTTGATAGAATATAAAAGTTTATTCAAATTAATAATTATTGTGTTCTTAGGACCTAGTGCCAGAGATTAGATTTACATTGCTTTTCCCCTCCGCCATTTCTCTATCTACAGTTTAACGTCGAATCCGAATCATGGAACGTGCTATTGTACTCATTCCAACAAAGTAAATCCCCTGAAATTATTTGACACACGTGGACTCAAACATCACCCCATTAATAAAAGAACGCAAGAATTTTATCCACCGTTGAGGTAAGTGTGCGCCAAACACAGTAAATTGGTGCATGCGGTCGCAATGGATTGTGAAGTGTAACAGAGTAATTTTGCTGATTGCTTTCCCATTGTGAAGTGTTCTTAAGTCACATATCTTTAGTAAACGTTTCTTATTACATAATCACTAACGTTGTAGTAAAGATCTCCGACAAGTCACATTTTAAATGAACAAAAAATTAATTTAAAATTAATGCAGTACGGGGTGCACAAAAGCCTGCGACTGCAATTTGTTAAAGTTAGATCGTCATACACGTTAAAAATTGTGGTGAAAAATGATTTGGATGTCAGTGGGCGTAGCAGTGAGTAGTCGATAAAATTGTTTACCACGTAGTAATTTTTCGGAGTCATAAACTAAATAATTAATATCTTAATTGCTGTAATACATGTATTTCGTTATTCCAAACATTAAAAATTTATATCCCAATGCGGGTTTATGAAACGGATAAGTGAATTAGGTTGTGATAGCAAATTTTATGTTTCTCGGTAAGAAGTTCATTAAGTTGAACTAAGCAATTACGTCACATTTTATGTGTTCTTCGCAGTAAAATTTAGGGACTGTAAATAATTTGATTGGTTGCGCACTAATATGAGGATGCGATAGAGAACAACTCTCTGCACTAGATACAGGCTAATTTTGAAGAAAGATGTTGACAATCGTTGTCAGGTATAACTTACATTCCCTTTTACTTGATTACTGAGCAGCTAACGAAGATATGTGTTTAATAGTCAAAATAAATAGAAAATCTAGATAAAAAACGTAGACAAGACCTAAAAAGTGCCCGAAAAACGCAGATTTTGATTTTAGTTTAGTCAGTAATCAGAATGCATTGACGGAAGTTAAACTGACCGAGACACTGCATCAGAAATTATTTGATGATATTCACAGATGTATCATTGCTGAGTTACATTGTAATCAGTGAGCAACAATCAAAGTTGAACAAGTGGAAATTCTGAACTGAATAGACACAGAAGTGCCCAATGTTATGCAATATACCGAGAAGGGTGGTGTAACGGTTAGCGTTCTGGCCTCGCATTCGGGAGGACGGTGGTTCGAATCCCCGTCCCGGGCATCCAGATTTGGGTTTTCCATGGTTTCCCAAATCACTCCAGGCAAATGCCGGGATGCTTCCTTCAAAAGGCAATGGCCGAATTCCTTCCCATTCCTTGCCCCATACTTTCCCGTCTCTAAAGACCTCGCTGTTAAGAGACGTTAAGCAGTTAAAAAAATAAAAATAAAAAAAAGTTATGCAATAGGAAGGTGCAAATATTCTGATTGGAGTGGCACCGCGGAAGAAACGTAAAAATGTACCATGCAGTATCGGGCCTTTCTTTCGAACTCTAGTGAGTCGAGTAAGAAGTTTTATGACGTATTTACGGCCGCGTGACATAAAAATGCTTTGAAAGCGAAATGGTAGTTGGCACTAAACGCGTAGGGTATTCCATTTCAGAAATTGTTTGTGAAATCAACATTCCTCGATACACAGTGTCAGGAGTGTGCCCAACGAGCGTGGTGGGTGAGTGGTTAACGTTCTGGCCTCGCATTCGGGAGGACGGTGGTTCAAATCCCCGTCCCGGCATTCAGATTTGGGTTTTTCATAGATTCCCCAAATCAATCCAGGCGAATGCCGGGATGCTTCTTTCATAAGGCCTTGGCCTAATTCATTCCCGTTCGTTGTCCCCAATCCCATCCCGCCTGTAATGAACTCGACGTCGACGAGGCGTTAAACCATAAGTGAAACAAAAATGGTAGTGTCGTGAATGTGTAATTTCATTCACTACCTCCCACCAAGGACAACGTAGTGGTCGAACACATCTATTTAATGACCCAGACCAGTCAACGTCGATTTGTCAGTGTTGATAGACAGAAAAGACTGCATCAAAGAGCAGCAACACAAATTGTGGGACGTTCGTCAGACGTGTCCATGTGGAGACTACAGATAATTTGGCGTTGATAGGTTATGGCAACAGAATATCAAAACAAGTGCCGGTGGTAGCAAAACGCAGTGCCTCTCAACGGCTCTTGAACTATTGGGTTGGACATGATGAATGAAAAAATATTGCGTTTTCAGATGAGTCGCGATACCAGTTAGTAAGAGTTGATGGTGGGGTATGAGTGTGGTGCAGATCCCACGATTCCTTTGGCATAGGTTGTCAGGAAGGCACTATGCAATCTGTGGGTGTGGTAGCACCAACCTGGTATGGCATAGACTGGGACTTCTGGTAAAACTGATATGTTCAGCCATGTTCCAAAACAACAATGCACTTCTCCAGGACAGCAGTGCGCCATTTCACCAAGCCAAAATATTTCCCGATTGGTTTGAGGAATATCCTGGACATGATTTGGCCACATAAATCACCTAGATCACCAGACATGAATCCAGTTAAATACGTTTGGGACATGATCGAAAGGTTAGTTTTCATGCACAACATCTTGAACCCGAAACACTTTCGTAATGGACTGTTCTAGAGAAAGGAGGGCTGAATATATGTTTAGAAGACTTACGACGACTTGAGTCAATGGCTAGTTGTTGCTGGAAAAAAATATAAAGTTTGTGGAGGTATCTCACAGAATGGGGAAACAGGATGGTGGGACAACTGATTGTTTTGTGACTGGAGGTAACAGTTGGTGCAAAATACAAAGATTAGAATACATAAAGCATCTAATTGTGGACGTAGATATGATGAGGTGAAGGAATTAGATCAAGAAAAGGAAAGATGGAGGATAGCATCAAACCAGTCACAAGACTAATGACAGGAAAAACTGAAGGCTGGTAGTGGTCTGAGATACCTTCGAAAATATTAATCTGAATACGTCTCTCTTTAGCCAAATACCTAGTGAAACGACAAATAATGATTATAACTTAACTTATTATTCAAGTATACTAAAGAAACTACTGAACTGAGCCTGGTTTATGATGGTTCCATGCTAAGGAACTTTATTTTGGGCAGCAAGAGTGAAGATAATAGGTGCTAACACTGTTTTGAAAAATTAGACGTAGTCTTTAGCGTCTCATCAGATCTGGACGTGGTCACCAACACTTAACATCCATGTTCTGCCTTCACACGAAGTACAGTTTAAAACGTTCTAAATCAATAAGTGACTGTAAAACTTCTATCACTTATATCTAGTAGCAACAAATGCTACCAGCAAAGTTCCATTCCGTCACCTCACTTAGTGGAGATCAAAGACCAGGAGAGCCCCGTTTCTCCCCATTTTGAAACCTCTATTGGCGTCGACCCTTCTACCACCACTGGTCTCGTTGTCTTCTTTGCGTCGCTCCCAGGTAAGCAGTACATGTAACAATTTCATGAATACATATTAACTTGTTTTTGGACTTTTATCATTGGGTTTTTTATTCGTCCAGACAATCCACTCGTTTCTGCCTTGACGTGACATGCTGGGTAATTCGTAATATTTCGGTCTTTTACAATGCGAGTAGTGTGTTGAGTTTTCTTTCAATTTGATTTTCTGTCCCTTTCTTCTATCGAATACTTACGACAACCTCAATCGGGCGTATATTGGTGGTGTCACGAATTTACCCTAGCCAATTTTGCGTAAATCTGTGTAACTATTCATTCAGTCACGGAGGTCCAGATTCGATAAGATCCGACCAGAGAAGCTCAGCTAATCACTAGTGGCACCGACAGGTCTTTTATTTCGGCTTTCAGTTGATATTAGGCAGAGAGTAGTGTCCTTCCCATCCCCTTAAGTAACCGTTGCCTTCACTCTGCTTCAGGCAGGAATGCTGTCGTTCCCTTTTACAAGAGTTGCCAACACCCGATCGTCCATCAAATCATACAGAACGTCCGAAATCCCAAGGAGAAAAAGAAAAACAAAGATTATTCAAACTAATGTCAAAAATTTATGAAAACAAGAGAGATTCCAACTAATTTCAATAGAAGTATCATCTTGATACTTCCAAAGAAAGCACAAGCTGACAAGTGCGAGAATTATCGCACTATTAGCCTAACATCACATGCTTCAAAATTACTGACCAGAATAATATACATAAGAATGGAAATGGTGGTAGAAGACATAGCAGGTGAAGATCAGTTTGGGTTTAGGATAATCCGCGTTACAAGAGAATCGATTCTGGCTTTAAGATTAGTACTTCCATGACGGATCAAGAAAAACAAAGAAAAGTTTATAGCGATTTAATCATGTTTGGTGGGATGTGATTTTCAACCTTTTAAAGAAGCCACGTCTGAAATACCGCGATAGAAGAATATTTTATAATCTATATAAGAATAAAGTGGCTATAATAGAAGAAGAGACTCACGATTGACACTCATCAGTTAAAAGGGTGTGAGACAAGGTTGTAATATATCTCCTTTCAACCTGTATGTAGAGGAATTAAAAGAGGAAGTGAAAGAAAAATTTGAATGTGGTAAAAATGGCATAAGTGTTCAAGGAGAAAAAATCAGTATGCTACGTTTTGCTGATGACAGCAGAACAGACTGAGAATATTGTAATATTGCTGAATGGAATAATCAAAGGAAGATTTTGGACTAAATATAAGCCAAAGCTACACAAAAGCATTGAAATGTATCAAAAATGATAGCAACAACAGTAGATTATTTGTATAAATGAGATCGGATGCGACAAAAGAAGTAAATTAATTCTGCTACCAAGGAGGTAAGGTTACAACTTATCGCTGAAGTAAGAATAATATTAAAAGCAGAATAGCAATAGGAAGAAAAGACTTCTTGAAAAAAGGTAAATCTTTTAATTTCAAATATTGATCGAAGGCCGAGAAAAAACTTTCCAAATTATGTGTGGACACATCACTTAATGATAGCCAAGCATGGACTTTAGGAACACTTGAAAGAAGAAAAATTGAAGCTTTTGAAATTTGGCATTATAGAAAGTTGCTGAAAATTAAGTGGACAGATAATGTACGAAATGAATGTGCT
>JARYHS010013631.1:60655645-60674433 GCA_031002005.1 Vandiemenella viatica | reverse complement strand
AGAGTTGCCAACACCCGATCGTCCATCAAATCATACAGAACGTCCGAAATCCCAAGGAGAAAAAGAAAAACAAAGATTATTCAAACTAATGTCAAAAATTTATGAAAACAAGAGAGATTCCAACTAATTTCAATAGAAGTATCATCTTGATACTTCCAAAGAAAGCACAAGCTAACAAGTGCGAGAATTATCGCACTATTAGCCTAACATCACATGCTTCAAAATTACTGACCAGAATAATATACATAAGAATAGAAATGGTGGTAGAAGACATAGCAGGTGAAGATCAGTTTGGGTTTAGGATAATCCGCGTTACAAGAGAATCGATTCTGGCTTTAAGATGAGTACTTCCATGACGGATCAAGAAAAACAAAGAAAAGTTTATAGCGATTTAATCATGTTTGGTGGGATATGATTTTCAACCTTTTAAAGAAGCCACGTCTGAAATACCCGCGATAGAAGAATACTTTATAATCTATATAAGAATAAAGTGGCTATAATAGAAGAAGAGACTCACGATTAACACTCATCAGTTAAAAAGGGTGTGAGACAAGGTTGTAATATATCTCCTTTCAACCTGTATGTAGAGGAATTAAAAGAGGAAGTGAAAGAAAAATTTGAATGTGGTAAAAGTGGCATAAGTGTTCAAGGAGAAAAAAATCAGTATGCTACGTTTTGCTGATGACATTGTCAGCAGAACAGACTGAGAATATTGTAATATTGCTGAATGGAATAATCAAAGGAAGATTTTGGACTAAATATAAGCCAAAGCTACACAAAAGCATTGAAATGTATCAAAAATGATAGCAACAACAGTAGATTATTTGTATTAATGAGATCGGATGCGACAAAAGAAGTAAATTAATTCTGCTACCAAGGAGGTAAGGTTACAACTTATCGCTGAAGTAAGAATAATATTAAAAGCAGAATAGCAATAGGAAGAAAAGACTTCTTGAAAAAGGTAAATCTTTTAATTTCAAATATTGATCGAAGGCCGAGAAAAAACTTTCCAAATTATGTGTGGACACATCACTTAATGATAGCCAAGCATGGGACTTTAGGAACACTTGAAAGAAGAAAAATTGAAGCTTTTGAAATTTGGCATTATAGAAAGTTGCTGAAAATTAAGTGGACAGATAATGTACGAAATGAATGTGCTTTGGAAATGATGGGTGGGGAAAGAAGTTTGTTGAAGAGTCTAACCTCTAACAGAAAGAAGAGACAGGATGGTGGGTCATATTTTGAGACTTGAGGTATTTATTTATTTAAAGATTTATTTAGCCTGAAATTGATTAGGACTGTCAAGCACTCTCTACATCATACCAGGTGTTTATAATAAATAATATACGCCTTACACAAAACTTATTTAACATTTGGCACATATTAAGTTCAAGATGAATAGTAACAAAAAACTTAATAATATTAATTAGTAAAATACTAATAAAAATTTTAATATGAATCATGTTTAACTTGTCAATTATTTAATGGTATAAATTAATGTTAGTGAAAGTTAAAGAAGTAAACGGCACAAACTCAATACAAAAGACACAGACTGAAAATAGGGAAGACAGAATAAACAGGTGGACACAGTATAAATCAATATAATTCAAAACTGAAAGTAAGTGATGCATGAAAGAAGAGGTCGTTTGGCTAGTGCTCGAATAATTAATGCTTTCTCAAAGAATTTTAAATAGGCCGATCTTTTTGGTAGTTCTAATTTTCAGGGGAAGATCATTCCATAATCTGACCGCTGAAATGAAGAAGGGTTTCCGAGCTGTGGGAGTGGGTGGTTAGTATGTTAGAGTTCAGGGATCTGGCGATAATATTATGGGAAAGTCCTAGGTATGAGATGTTGGAACAAAGGTAGGCGGGAGTTTTCAGATGTATTAGGCGGTGAAGGAGACATAGAGAGCGGAATCACAAACGCTCAACCACTCTAAGCGATAATATGATGGTGAGACATGGTCGTGCAGTCGCAGGTCACAGATGAACCTTACACAGGAGTTCCTAAAAAGTTCAAGTTTCCTTATGTCTGCCGAACTCAAACTTTGCTGGACAACTTTTAGGCTGAGGGAGGAAGACCCGAAACACGAAATTCAGTTACGGGCAACCCAATCAGATACAACACCGGAATGTAGGAGCAACGTAAAAGAATCTCGTCAGTTAAAAGTCCTCGTAATTAACTGTAGAAGCGTTTGTAACAAACAACCGGAACTTGAAAGCGTTATTTGTAGTACAGAAGCGGATATCGTTATCGGTACAGAAAGTTGGTTGAAACCGGAAATAAGTTCCGCCGAAACTTTTAAAGATAGCATTAACGTTTTTCGTAAAGACAGATTACATTCTCATGGAGATGGGGTATTTATAGCTGTGAGTAAATTTCTCCCATGTAATGAAATAGACGTCGATACGAACTGTGAAATCATATGGATTAAACTCAACGTTGCTGGTCAAAACTCATCATAGGTGCCTTCTACCGTCACCTGATTCGGATATAGCTATCGTCGAGGAGTTAAGAAATAATGTAAATAGTACAGCTAGCCGTTTTAAGGATCATGCTATGATTCTAGGAGGCGACTTCAATCTGCCTTATATTGACTGGCGTAATTACGTTCACATCACAGGTAGCAGGGATAAGGCAGCTTCTGAAGTAATTCTCGATTTGTTGTCAGATAATCATCTCGAGCAGATAGTTAATGAACCTACGCGGTGTCATAACGGTAGCGAAAACATTTTAGACTTGCTGGTTACCAACAGGCCAGAATTATTCACCGACATTTCAACGACCACAGGAATAAGCGATCACAAAGCGGTAATTGCGACTATCAAATTAATGACCGAGCGAAAAAGGAAAAAAGGGCGGATTGTATACAGATTCAGTAAGGCCTCAAAGGAGTGTTTTAGAACCTACCTGAGGAATAAATACCATAACTTCAAGTCAACAAAGGACACCGTTGAAGAGATGTGGCATCGTTTTATACATATAGTCAGGGAAGGTATGGAAATACATATACCAAAGCGGACAATAAAGGGAGAGGATGATCCACCGTGGTACACATGCGAAGTCAAAAGATTACTCAAAAAACAAAGGAAAATACACGCACGCTCAAGAAGGAAGGGGTGTCGCAGCGATTAAGAAACCTTAGCTGATTTAAGAGGACGTATTAAGAATGTAATGCGCGAGGCCTTTAACGATTTTCACTCCAACTCTCTCTCTAAGAGTCTCACAGAAAACCCAAAGAAATTTTGGTCATATGTACGAAAAGTTAATTGTACCAACAGCAATATTCCAGCACTAATTCGTGAAGGTTCCGAGGTTAATGAAAGCCGCGATAAAGCTAACGTACTAAATACTGTATTCAAAAATTCATTTACAAATGAACATAAGGATAGTATTCCCGTTTTCCCACGCCGTGGCGAGTCGGTGATGGAATCATTACGAATAGATACTGCAGGTATCGTTAAGCAATTAGAGCTCCTGAAGTGGGGGAAAGCACCGGGCCCGGATGGAATTCCAGTAAGAGTATTTTCAGTGTATGCTGCAGAAATCGGGCCATTTCTGTCTGATATATTCAGTAAATCATTAGAAGAGCGAAAAGTACCTTCAGACTGGAAAATCGCGCAAGTAACTCCGATTTTCAAAAAAGGTGATCGAAGTGATCCTGGGAACTATCGTCCCATATCTATAACATCTGTTTGTAGTAGAGTTATGGAGCATATTATTTGCTCGAATATTATGAATTTTCTAGATTATAATAATTTGCTTACAACAAATCAACATGGATTTCGGAAGAAAAGATCATGTGAAACACAGCTGGCCCTATTTACACACGACGTAATGAAAGTTATCGATACCGGTTCACAAGTAGATGCAATTTTTTTTAGATTTCCAGAAAGCCTTTGACTCTGTGCCACACAACCGCCTTTTAGCGAAGCTTCGAGCGTACGGTATATCAGATCAGCTTTGTGAATGGATAAAGGATTTTCTAACTGGTCGGTCGCAGTATGTTGTCGTTGAAGGAGAAAGTTCTTCTAATCTAGATGTTACATCGGGTGTACCTCAAGGAAGTGTAATAGGACCACTTCTTTTCTTAATTTTTATAGACGATCTCGGAGACAAAGTGAAAAGCCTTTTAGATTGTTTGCTGATGATGCGGTTATTTATAGGGAAGTAAGAACTTTGGCCGATTGCTTAGAAATTCAGCGCGATCTGGATGTTATTTTGGCTTGGTGCGCTGAGTGGCAACTTACTCTAAACTGTAAAAAGTGCAAGACAATGAGCATAACTAACAAAAAGAATCTGATTGTTCAGAAATACGAGTTAAGCAATACAGTTATTGATATGGTCGATTCTATTAAATATTTGGGAGTAACAGTACAAAGGAACATGAAATGGGACATACACATTAATTCTTTAGTAGGTAGAGCAAATTCTAGGCTGCGATTCATAGGTAGAATCTTGAAAAATTGTAATGAACAAACAAAGGAGATAGCGTACAAATCTCTTGTGCGTCCACATTTGGATTATTGTTGTGCCATTTGGGACCCGTTTCGTAAGGGATTGATCGAAAGTATAGAGAAAGTACAGAGAAGAGCCGCTCTATTCGTGACCGCTTGCTACAGTCCTTATGAAAGCGTCACAGAACTGATTAGTAGATTAGGTTGGGAGTCTCTGGTAGATAGACGACACACGTTTCGTTTAAACTTATTAGAAAACAAGCGTACTCCAACTTTCACTCATGAGTGTAGTGAAATACTTCTTCCACCAACCTATTTGAGTCGGAAGGACAGGAAAGATAAAATTAGAGAAATAAGGTGCCGGACTGATTCTTATATGAATTCTTTTTTCCCTCGTACCATTAGGGATTGGAATGCACAGCAAAGAGATTAGTGCTGAGCACCCTCTGCCACCGACAATTTTGTGAATTGCAGAGTATATATGTAGATGTAGATGTAGACAACGTCTCAGTAATCGAGATTGGGAAGCACAAGGGTCTGCACCAATTGCTTTTTCCAAGTTAGTGGAGAAGAATTTCTTACATTCATATAGAGAATGAAGAGAAGAGAATGCTTTGCGACATACTTAAACAGTATTTTAAGACCAGTTTAAATTACTAACTACTAGGTCTGCCAGATCTTTTATAAAATCGCTATAATTTAACTCTATTCCCTATAGCTTTATTTTTGGGAGATTTGAACTGAAGTTGCTGCCTATCAGTTTTGGACTAGCAATAACAACAGCCTGATATTTAGAGGGATTTATTTTTAATCCAAGTCTCTTTGACCAATCACAAAAATTCTTAAGGTCTGCATTTATTTGCTGTATTATAATGAGTACCTCATTTGGTGATGCACTTGGTTATAGTTGTATGTCGTCAGCGTACAGGTAACAGTAACGTAAGATACAAGCCACATCGTTAATATATATACAAGAAAGAAGTGGCCCCAGGGACTGAGCCCTGGGGGACACCACTTTTTGCAGTCTCCCATAGCGATCTGTTTCCATTGGTTAATTTGTTAGTGGAGGGAACAGTCGAAGGAAAGAATAGACTATTTGACTATTTATGGGAAATTGTTTATTGATAAATTTTATAAACCTGCTAAAATTATTGATGAAAGTGCTTGTTTTACGTAAAATTCAACGCTAAAACATAAGTGTTTGAAATCACGCCAAAACGCTACTTTACTATCTGGTTTGGGCAACGACGCGCGTGACATCACGTGCCAGTAAGCGCCTTTCTGGATAAGTAACGTCTTATTTGTTTCTTTGAAGTTGTGTATAAATTGTTGCAAATATAGTTTATAAATAGTGTGTATTACACCAGTGTACAACCATAACAATAAAACTCCCCACAAAAAAATTAAAAAATAGCATAATTACGAATAAAAGCCAGTGCAACATGCTCGTAGGAACCCAGACGATATTGTGACTAATTCACATATCCTTTTTGTGAAGATCATTTACACTGTAGTTTCGGTTGCTTAAATGTGGTCCTAAAATAAGTAGTGGCGTGTACACAATAAAAAAAATGCTGAAGTTTCTTCTAGGAAGGATATAGATCATTAGTGCAGAAATCGGCATCCGAGAACGAAGAAGTCGGTTGTATAGTATATGACATCTCTTATAATTCATCATAATAGCAATAGCCACCTGGTTTAAGGCTATTAACAGCAGTACCGGATTAACAACGTAGCAGGAGGTAGCAAATGCTACGGGCCTCGCGCGCCTCCTAGGGGGCCCCGCACCTAGGCTAGATGGGAGACTTTTTTCTTTTTTAGCTCTACAATTTTCCACTGGGCGGCAAAAAATTCAAGGGCCTCTTCTTCACAATTTGCTACGGGCCCCGCGCTGTCTTAATCCGGCCCTGATTAACAGTAAAGTTAGGGTCTTCAGGTTCGTTCACAGTTTCGCAGACGGTACTTGCACACCCAAAAAAAGTTTAAAAAAATAAAACGGAAATAAAAAGTTTGTGGCGGAATGCTCTTGGGGCATAATTAATTGCTTACCATGCATGATTTATAATCATCACCTTCCACTACCTTATGCAAAGCACATATATTAATTTCATGAAATAGAGGTGAAACCATTACTTCTGTTATTAATATTGGAAAAGATCCTAAAATATTGGTTTATTTGGTACTCATTACTGCTTACAGACAGAGGTATATTTACCATTAATCTTAAACATCTGTCTATGCAAAATAAAGTTCAACGCAATATCTTAACTTACAGGTGCAATATGGCAAACAAACAATTATCGTTAATTGAAGCTAAGAAATTGCAATACACGTACATTACAAAGAGTTACAAATTCCATATGCAACTGAAGTAACAACTCTCTTATACATAACGAGAGCGATTCTTGTATGACAATCATAACAAGAAAACATCAGATTTAACTGGATTACATAGGGCGCCAGGGAGTTAATTTGTTCCCAAAAATAATAGTCATTGAAAGTTTCCAATCACGGAAATCAGTCTTTCAATTCAAACTGGATAGCGAAAACCAAAAAGCACTCGGCTTTTAGACACAACTAGCTCAGGAATTAATGTCTGGCGGCATAAGAACTCTTACTCATAAGACCGTTAAAGGGCTACCTCAATGATTCGTCTGAATACACACTGTTTCTGGTAGTATAATTACCGTGTCTGTCTGGCTGCACGCAGCGTCGTAACAAGAGCGCTATCGCCTCTCAACAGCGCACCATCCAGGTAATGCTAGGCACTTGTCAAGTGACAACATCGATCGGACTAGGCGCTCAGTCATCGTAGCCTCCAGAACGAAATCATCCGCAGTACTCTGGCAGGCAGTTGCCAGCGCGATCGTTCTGGACGGAATGACCTCTTCTCGCTCCTCAGAGCTCGTCTCTCCTTCCCCTCGGCGAGTATCATGAAAAACACAAAATATGTAATATTTCCAGCCACGTGAGGAAATAAACACATCGTATTGGCTTCGCAAAAGTCTCCCCTCTATGGTGGCTAACACATTGCCTCTTATTTGCTAAGATTCTTCGGGTTTTGTCGGGATTGTTCGGGAGGATACGTAGAAATAATTTTTCCACGACACCGAGCAAACGGCGCATCTACGGATCCCTCCCGCAAAATTCCCTAGAGTCCAGCCTTTCTCACCGGTACCAGTGTCAGAGATAATCCCTGCATTGTCTCGACCTCCCGGACACTTCCAGCTCAAGTCAGACTGTCGCTCACGCTATCACACCTCTTAGCTAGACGCGGATTTCTGTCTCCAACTCAAAAAGAGAATATCTATTTATTTCTTATGTTATTATATCAAACAATAATTAATTTACATTGTACGAGATGACCCATCTAGTCATCTCGCTACAAGTTATGCATCCTAAATAGACGCATTTATGTCAGAAAGGTAACGTGCCAATTTTATCGTCACCTAAAAATTCCATCAAAAGGGATTCAAAGCGTTCCACGACTGTTGCAAGTTTCTGCAAGTGATGTTGCTTTTAAAACTAATTCCATCATTCACCACCATGCACCTGCATTTTTTCTACAGGGCGTTCGCCGGAAAACGCTACCCTCCCAGTCTATTGCCGTCGGCAACTTGCTCGGTCAGTGGAACCAGCAGTTTCCGCCACACGGGACCGTGAATCACCGCACTGTTTAACACCTCCGCTGCCCCAACAGTGCAGTGCAGTGACCCTTACATTGTTAAGAACGGTTTCTTTGCATTGTAGATAGTTTGTGACTTCAGTCTCTTATTAATCAGTGTTGTGAATAAACGTTTCTTTGCGGCTTGGCTGGTTTGGGGCTTCATACTCTTATTAATCTGTACCGTGTTTGAGTGTGAGTAAAATTATGGTACGTTACAGTTTGCAACAAAGAATATTTCCCTACGATACATATGTGAAGAAGAAGAAGTCGTTTAAAAAGTGTCGCAGTAAATTTCGTCGCGAATTTCCTGGCGCTTTACTGCCAGCTAAATCAACAATTCTGCGTCTGGTTAAAAAAGTAAGAGAAACGGGTTCATTTTTCAACAAAAAGAGACTGTCGGTCAACCGTATTCTCACAGAGGAGAAAATTGACGATATCGCTTTTCGACTAGAACAGTCACCCAAAAAATCATTAAGTCAGTTAGGGCAGCGTGTGTCTCGAAATATGTTCAGAAGATGTGAAATGTGCATTACACAAGAGGGTCAACACTTCCAGCATCTTTTATAAGGTAAGCTAATGAATTACGTCACATTTAAATGCTTAGTACACAAGTTTATGAAGCGTAATTATTATGAAATATTCCGCGGCTGACGGTCGAACAATGCCGGAAACTGACCGCTCGCTCGCCGGGAGCAGTTTCTTCCTTGTAGCGCTAACAGTGGGTTGCGTTTCCCGGCGAACGCCCTGTATAATAAAGTATCTCCGGTATGTTTAAAAATTAATAAATGGAAAAGATTATTTATAAATATGAATGAAATAATCTTCTCCACTCCTTATAGAAGGATATCTATCCATAAAAGTATCCTTCATCGACTGAAATTTCTGTTTCAAACGTTTTCATCACTCTTACCAACCAAAAATTAGTTAATTGTTTGAAAAAATTATTTTGATTAACTTTTGAAAGTTCAAACAGAAATGCAAAAAATTTACACAGAAAAATGTTATCCCAACCTAGGTTCGGACATAGGATCTTCTAAATGCCTAAAATATTCTTTATCCATGCAGTTACCTAGACACTTGGATTGACTTACATCTCTAGACGTTAAAAATAAGCACTTCAAATATCATAGTTTTTTCTCGTGAGATGAATTATAGACGGTCGGTAAATAATAAAAAATGAATAAATTCAGTTTCTTTGACAAAAAGTTTTATCATTTATTTATAATTTTTCATCTGCAATTAAGAAAAAATGCCCACAACATCCAGTAATTTAACTGTGGCTCCTACCAGATTCCTACATGTCAACTTGCATTTTTTTTCATCAGTATACTCTAAAACTTCTAATTTAATTTAGAGTTTTGATTATACTTATGAACGATTTCCGTTAATCATTAACTTTCAATGTAAATATTAATTATTCTTAAACTGAAGTTGTCATATTTTAAGCTCTGCAGAATTAAAGTCAGTCGCTCTTTGTATAGTAAACCAAACAACTAAGGGGTCTGTTTTCGGTATTTTTCCGCTGTAGGCTTCAAAAAAATTGCTGTACATTTTGTTTTAAAAACGAGAAATAGCCAGCAACAAACAACAAACGAGAAATAGCCAACAACATACAACAAAAATAGCTGAAAACTTATACAATATGAAACATTCCATTCGTAGCTTCAGCGTTTACAGGCACTTGAGGTCATTAAAGCGAACACTAGTCGTAGCGCGTTTTCCTTCAGGTTATGAAAGGTAAAAAATTAAAGAATTTTATACTTTTACTGTAAATAATCCATATTTTCTATAAAAATTAACTTCCTTTAGCAGCAATATGTGCTCATAATAACATTTTGTAATATATTTTCTATATAATCAAGTAGCCTTAACGCAATCCCAGAAGTTATTCTTCCCAACATTAATGTTATGTGTGACGACATGACTTAAGAAAAAGAATCATGTGAAATGTTGAAAGTGCTGGATTAAATATCCCACTAATTAAACACTTCGAAATTCGGCGCTAAGGCAGTTATCTATTTACTAACTTTAATTTTACATTCGGCGACATTATGAAACGAATGTTCTGAAATGAAGAAGGCGTTTGGTGAAATATCCACCAATGGGATTCTTCAATGTGCGGAGCTAAGACACGATACAATTTAATCAAATGGCGTGTAGTGCAGAACGTTATCAGATTGTGTATATTTAGGGACTTAGTCTCCGACGCGAGAGGCAAGCTTTAATGGTAAAGTGTGTACATAGAATTTCTGGGTATAAACGTCACCAAAACCGTCCAGAAGGTATTCTGCTTCGCATAATTTATGTATTAAATAATTTTCATTAACATTTCCTTAACAGTGAAGAACCTTTTTGCTTGATTTTAAACCATTTTCGTAAAAGATAAAAGTTTCAAATATGATTGATTTTCAGACTAATAGTTTCTGCTGCGTTAATTTTTACTAAGTAAACTCAAATCGGCAGACGTAATAGTTTTTGTTGCATTCATTTTTACTAAGATAACTCAAAACGACGATCATTTTAAAGTGTATGTTGTATGCTCTGAAAAGTTTGGCTTAAAAGATATATCGGTTTCTAGCAAATGTCAAGCCATATGCTAAGACAGAATGAAAAGGTCAAATTTGAGATTAGTAACTAGTACAAAGGTCTACGACAGATTTGTATATCACAAGTTATAGTCAGTGTCGGGAGAAACATCCCGAATATAAATTTGACTAATTAAATACATTTCTAATCTGCTATTTTTGGAATTGAAAGAAAAATCAAAAGTTGTAATAAACGAGATAAAAGAATGAAAACAGGTTTGGTGAAGAGTTAAAAGGATTTAGAATATAGTTTCGACGAGAAAAGTAGTATTTTATGAATCAAATTGTCAATGCATTGTTAACCTTCAGCGCCTAAATGCTTACATCATGAAGATTAAAATTGAGTAGAAGCATCGTTGAAAGATAAATAAGGTTAAAAAATCTCGAGCAGGTTGACCTAAGTATCATATGTGAATAACAACTTAAAAAAAATAAACGAGCGAGATATTAATTTTTGAAACTATGGGCTTTTTAATTTGTGTATAATTGTGGGTCAGCCATACTGTATTTTGAGCAGTCATTTGTCAATCTTTAACAAGATTGGTCCGCGGTCGGTCGGGTGCGTGAATTAACACCATGCAGTAAGTCAGGCTGGCAAGAAATTTCGGACTCAGGACGTTCAATGTGTGACGTTAACAAACCCAAGATCTAATTGCAATCTGTGAGTTATGCAGAATTAACATGAGGTAGAAAACTTTTAAAAAAAAAATTTGATCCATTTTTTTGGGAGGAGTGATGAAACCAATTTGTTTAATATGTACCCAAGAGATGTGAGTTAGTCTACCTGCTATCTTCGACAAAGATGTGTTTGTCTGATGCCTTGTCGTTAGGTCTACAAATGATACCAGTCAACATGCTATAAACTTTTCAGAATATGTTGAGTTTCATAATGGAAGTGACTTTCTTTTATTTCAAAAGTGTACCCATGGTTTCCTGTTAGCTATTACAGGTTACTTTAATAACTAGGAGACCGATTGACTTTATAATGAACCATGCATCTCACGATTCCGATTTTTAGGCACTGACAGTAATAGCAACGATCACATTGCAAGTTCAGTGTTTTGTACCTAACCCTCTAGCGGCAGCGCAGGTACGCCACAACTCTTTACAGACAGCACTTAATGTTCCCCGGAGGATGTACAATAAAACGACCTCAACTCTACATAATGCTCTATCAGTAAAGGATTTTTACCAGAAAACTTCTTGTACTTGTGTACATCGGTGACAAGTGCTAATACTGTCACGCTGTAAACGTGGGTTAGGTCCCTTATGTAATCTTTTTTTTAACTGTGAATTCACCAATCTTTACATTTCACTGAATTCTAATAATTAACTGCTTCACAAGAAATTTAATTTATGGATGCAGTTTTTTAAATAGTTTTTGATATTTCTCTCTTCATATTTCACGATTATTGTGACTGTCGTAATCGTTGCCAACCATCCGCATCCTGTGTTTGTCCCATTTGTTTCTATCTGCGAACTTCTACCATTTTCTTTTCCAGGTTCTCTTTTGGTGATATAATGAAAAGTGTGTTCATGTTTATTTGTTCGTCGTGACCCCACTGCCTTCAGCTGGTGAGTAATGGGTCTACTTTCCCCTTCCTACCTTTTTCTTAATTTCTTTGAGAGTCCCTTCCAAGTATAATAAATTTACATCAAACTTAACATATATTTGGCAGAAGAAGAAATCACTGAAGGTTTTTGTCTATGATTATACTCTCAACAAGGCATTGTCAATTCAAGAAATATTTCAAGAAATCTTTGACTACCATTACAAATTGAAGTCAGTTCTTTTTAGATTTAGCAAGCGATAGGCCCAAAAAATAACGATATTAGCAAAAAGATTTGTTTACCTTCCGTCCTAAATTGATAAGCTACGAAATCAAATAATTCGTTACATCTCTTTTATGGCAATAATGAGTAATGATGTATATATATTACCTTCATTGCAGTAAAGCAATTATGACCAGCATAACAATACTCTCACAGCCATATTTGGACACATGTCTGCTACACCATGCTGAGTTTCAACTATATTTTTGCACATGCAGTCAAATAAAATCAGTTTGTCAGAACCTATATAAAAGTTTATCTTTAACCATATGTTGTGCTGTACAAAAAATACGACTTCTAGTTCGCAGAACAGAAGCATTAAAATTATTTTTATTAGGCAGTGATATTTAAAAATTCATAATATTTGTTCACACTTTTGCTAATATCTAAAAGCAAATAAAAGATGTTTAAAGAACTTACAGTATTATAGAATGGTAAGCAATTATACCAATGTGAGGAATGAAATTGTTTGTTCTGAGACAATGTTTTATCATACTGGACTTCCGTGTTAGAAAAAGCAGTAACGACGCTGGTAAAATATTCCACTGAATTTAGAAATAAAAAACAGAAAAACAACTTTCTAACGACAAAAAAAAAAATGTTCTTAGATAATACAACAATCCCTCGTGGCAGCACTGAACTTTAAAAAAAAAAACATGCATGCCCATATACAAATACAAATTCCAAATTTTATGCTTAATTTGTTAGAAATAATTCCTCCCATTTTATTTTCTCTAGCTGTTGATTTTACAACCCTTAAAGTTTAACTTTAAACATATTACAGCAATTTCTTAATTTTGGAAATGAATTTTTCTGTCTATTCTCGAGATTTTTCTTTAGAATTGTGAATATTTTACAATTCTTTTAACAATTTAAACAGTTTATTGTCCAAATCGTAACATTTAAAACTATTATTTAAATATTTTTGTCGATTTCGATAATAAATTGCAACACCAAAAAGGTACATGAATCTGGTACTTGCCTATTGTGACGTTATGTTCCTTAAGATTGCAGACTCACTGCTGCCGATCAGAAGATATCCAGTTCATTGTATAGTGGTAAACTGCCTGGTAATTACCGCCATGTATCCTGTATAACTAATTATCTGACTTTATTAGCAACGTACTCCCATGAAGAATCACCGTTGAGAATTATATTTCCATATTTCCACTCCAAAGGAAATGGTAACATGTTATTGATGAATGGCCCAATTCATCACGAACACATTTTTGCTACCACTCATTTAAATACAAAAATAAAACATAGTTTATCAATGTATCAGCCCAAATGAAAGAAACTATTGTTATTGATTAATTATAATCACTGTTTAGCACTCTATTCTTTAAAACTGCGTCAGTCATCAAAATTAATAGCGCACAACGTGTTGAAATTAAGTTACATTTTCTTGACGTAATTACGGTAGAATATCGCAGAATAATCGCCAACAACTTTATCAGTTTAATTTTGTGACTCAGAGTCATACGAATCGGGAAGAAACATAAAACGGAAGCGATTAAGTACATTGGCGTCACAAGCATCATAGTGAATGAACTTTAAGTTTAAGGTAGACGCCAGAAATCGACTCAATCGAGTTGAGAGAATTCTCCGCACCCTCTTTCAAACAGTCTGGAGTCATAAAGTCAGGTTACACGCAGGTGGAGATCTGTACCCATTATCTGAGATCTCGGCACTCTTTTCCGGTTCTTTTATTCTACTTTTAACAGCAAGATTAAATCATTCAAATAAGCATCATATCCACCGTATACATCTTCGCCACTGAACTGAGGGTCAGTGTATATAGGCTTCAATTACAGAAACTGCGATTATATCAACAGCCCTCGCAAGATGGTTACAAGCCTAGAAAACGAGGGACTCAGTCGATATCAGTTAAGAACTCCCAGTTATCCGATTATTCAAATCACCTATGCTACCAAATTTCATTTTAATTCTATTGTACAAAGTTATGCCACCTTTTACCAACGTAATTTCTTGCTCTATACCCAAAAGAATCATTCATTGGTATATTGAACAGCGTTGGTCCTAAAACATTTCTCTGTGGTGCACTTGTTCTAATTATCCTGTCTCATGGCATTTCATATCTTTAACTTTGCAGTCTATGTCTGAAGAATACCTCCACTCACAAAAACTTCAATAGTTTTCACCTTATCCGCAACTATTCATTTGCTCACTTTAACTTGGACTGATCTAGAGCCACAAACATTCCAACAAAGAGATTCACATTAAGAAGTTCTCCCAAATCCATGTTCTTGATATACAAAGCACTTTGTAATATTACTTCAGCTTATGTAGGGCTTTATTCTAGGAATCTTTAGCAAATTTTGGTGTCTTAGTGTGTCGCGCAATGTTGAACCATCGATACTTAGTGAAAGAACCGCACTCGAGATACATCAGCCAGATTGCACCATATACAGAAACTTGAGAGAATCCATAAATAGGAGTGAGTAGGTAAGATGGCCTCTTTACATCGCCAAGTAGTCAAAGGGAGAGGGTTTGTCAGCTCCCGAAATTTGAAAAGTAGCGGACCGACCGTCTTCACGGTCAGAGCGAAAAAGCGTTTGGCTTGAAAACTCAATTAGTTCACAGTTGTTGTGTGGGGAGTAATTGTAGTGAGCCATTGAAAAAAGAACTTTCGTTCGAGTGTTTGTTTTATGTCGTAAGTCTTTGAGAAAAATATAATTGAGGGCTCAGAATATTGTCTGCAGAACTTCACTTCTCTAAAACTGCTGCTTTTAAAGTGTAATCAAAGGCCAATAGATTAATTTCAGAATAATTTTAGATAGGATATAGCAAAGCTTGATTTCAGTTTTAAAGTTGTTTCGTTTCACAATACAGAAAGTCTTCGAGTGGAGAACTGACTATCGCTAAAGAGGGCTACAATAGTTTTACAGTTGACTTCAGATAGTCAGATGAGTTATTTTGTGTGAAACATTAGAGATATAAGCGAGATTTAAGTATTAAAATCAGTGTGAGGTATTTTGCGACCATTTGAAACTATTTCGAGAAGATATATAGAGGGACTGAAATTAATGGGAATAAATATAGGAACATTTTTAGGGGCGTTTAGATATTATGTAGAGAATAATTTTTGAACCTTATAGTTGAGAAAAAACTAAAAGAAAAATTTCTATAGTGGTATAATAACATTTCTTACCTTTTTTTTTGGTTTATCGTGTTGTGGATCTTCTGGCATATTTTAATTAAATCTAAATGATGGTCACTGTGCTTGTTTAAAAAAGAAGTGACCTTTATAGGAGTGTCTCAGACTATTATGAACAAATTTTTTGGATTATTTTTTGGAATTTATTTAGTTCTGTTGGTTTCTGAAGTTTCCTGAAGTTAGTGTTGAACGCAGCTATCTACCCTATAAAACAGTTTTAGTCCTGCTCCAATATAGGAACTTTGGCCACCTTTGCCTTGGCACTCTCCCGCTGGCAGTATGGAAATCATAGCGATCTACGTAACTCCGAAGTATGCGCTAATGTCTCGAGGCTAGAAGACAGCCTGCTGCCATATACCCAAGATCTCCGAGCAGTTGTAGAAAGATGGGCGGATAGAAGATTAGCTCACTGTAAGATGGTTTTTGGAGAGCGTAGCAACCAGAGAGGGGTTAGTTCTTCTATGCAGGTTATGCTAGAACTAATAATGAGACAGGGTTTGGCTTAAGGAAGTATATTTACAATGTACTCTCACAGAGGGTAATAGTACATGAACAGTACTTGATATATCTTCATAATTGGAGCTATATGACATGCTGACAGTGGCGGAGGGGTCTGGAGGCTGTCCAGTTCCTGGACTTGAACAACCTGGGGGCCGGACCGCGAGGAATCCTCACTCTTCAGCTGTACTCAGACTCGAACGGACTTAATACTTACTGGCTGAATGACCATCTGACTCCCCGACTGCCTTGTCTTCCTATATACCAGTCGACTGCCTCTGAGGGTCACTCCGGTAACGCTTGAAGCTCGTTACCTAAAAAGGTGGCACCGCTGCCGACTTAACTTAAAATGATTTCCCGTGCCCCTTCATCCGATGAGGCATCAATAGCCGTTTATACTACTGTTACTCGCTGAGGATCGTACTTCGTATTACATTTAATCCCAAAAATGACGTGGGTCTGAAAAAAAAAACTTTTAGCGAAATGAAAATTTTTCGTCTTCCCCCTACTGATCTAGTAATGTAACATGTCAGCTGTATGCACCAAGAAATATAGTTGTGCCACGGAAACATGACTTTACACTTTGTGGTGCGACAAGACACATACATGGAATAAAAGTGTTAATAACTATAATTAGTAACTCTAAAAGGTAGGATTAAATAGTAAATAAAATATAGAATTAAGAATCTCAAGTTGCCGTAGTGAGAGTGAGGCAGGTGGTAGTATATTTGAGCTAGGAATTTTAGGACGCTGCTGTGACAGTAGTATGCGCTAACGTCTCGAGGCTAGAAGACAGCCACGCCAAGTGGTCAGTCACCCTGGATCCGTCCTGAGTTTGGCACTCAGAGCAGCCCGCCAAGGTATCACCCCACGAACACAAAAAGTCATCTCTTGAGAGGGGTGGGAAAAGAAATTCGGATAGTCAGGGAGGTAGGGACATCGGACAATCCAATGTGCAGTTAGCTGGAGAGTGTTTAAGGTCCACTGAACACAATAGGTTACTCAATTTGCTCAGTTTCTCAGTTTTGCTCTGTGTGCACTGGAAGCCTGCCCTATAAGGATGTAAATCCATTAATTTTTCGATGTTTCTTATGTCTCTGCCGAAGAACTCACTCTTGCTACGGGTTTTTATATGAAGAAAACTAATTCCATGAAGATGATTTGTTAGTTGCATACATGTGAATCTTATGTGCAGACAAATTGGTGGTGGTTGAACTGCTGGTCACTCGAAAATGATATGAACTTTTTTGATTGAATACGTGCACCAATTTCGGGTGTGGATCTTTGTATCTAATTTGTTCAAGTTCATTTGTGGTTCATCATCTGTCCATTTATTCCTTATTTAATTGTTCCTGTTCTGTACTACCTTCCTGTTAATATGTGATTTGTTGAAAGTGAATGCAGACTGTCTCCGGGAAAAGAAGTTAATAAGTTAACCAGAATTATTAAAGCTGGAAAAATTATTACGGTACAAATCTTTACATCGTAATTAAGTCTACAGATTGACTTTACAATGTAATGACTTTTACAACATGATTAAGAATCCTTTAATATTTGCAATGTTTCCACAAGAGTACTTTTGCATGTAGGTGTGCAAAATGCTCTTTAAAATCACTTAATTTAATACATTAATGATTTGGGTGCACGGCACTGCACCCGCCAAGTCGAGTCAACGGCGGCACTGCCTACCCTTTTCTCGAAGCGATTCGGGCCATTTTTTTAACCTCAGTTTCTTCAGTCGTATTTATGCTACATGTCTAAAATTTCTGTTTTGCATAGATGTCAGCAATCTTAGCAAACTTACTAAATTTTATTTTGTTACTGTTCTTAGTTCGTATGTTATTCGGATGCAAACTACAGCGATTTTGTCACTCACTCACTGACTGACTGACTGACTAATGATCATCAAACTTCTAAGGCACTTCCCGTAGCCGTAGAAAGCTGAAATTTCGTAAACAGATAACATTTTACCCACATATTATAAGAAAAGTCTAAAACTCGTAAATTTCCATATACCTACCCCATTACCTACCCCTAACGTGAAATCGGTTTTTGCCCTAATTACTTTATAAACCTCAGATTTTCACTGTAGAGTGAGCTTAATATGTTTAACTAATATATTTAATTTTACTTCTTTCCATTTCTTATTTTTGAAGTTATTGAAATTCAAAATTTTATTTCGGCACTACACCCCGACATCAAAATTCCACTGTACTTCCAGTAATCCTAGAAACAAGTAATTTGATACACATACGTGGTTTCATCCCTAAGACACTAGAAAAATCTGATATTGGAGTTTTTTCCCCGTGTTTATTGAATTACAGTCGCAAACATGAAAAATTCTGGCACATATTTGCGGCTTGATTACTTTGCTCCTGATGAAGCTACAAACCTGATATTTCCATACTATATAGAGGCAAGCAAGTTTAACCAAAGCCTTAATTTTTACTTTGTTCCTATGATTATTTTTGAAGTTAATTATTTGAAGTGGTAGTTAAATCAGCTGCAATGTTCTTTGCTCGGTAACGACGCACATTAATTGTTTGCAGAGAGTGGGGCATTGTTGGTA